>CM051499.1:4769698-4784391 GCA_028031935.1 Paedocypris micromegethes | reverse complement strand
CCCCATCTCACACACACACACACACACACACACACGCACACACACACACACACACACACGGTAATACATTCACACCAGTATGTCTGCATACTCTAAACTATCCAAGAGGCCTCAGCAACAGGCTCTATTAAAGAGACAATATGGGCGTCCCATAGTAATAGTCCGACAACACTGGGCCTTAAGTAGCGGTATGCAAGTTAAAAGCTCCACTCTCTAATGAAGTCAGAGAACTTAAGTGGTGCTTTAGAGTCTTGGACAAAATGTCCAAACAAGCCGGCCTCTCTCTCCAGCAGTATAGGATGTATGCAAACAATTGCCTTTGACTCGATGTAGTGCATGTTTTTTTTATTTTTTTTATTTTTAACTTTCTTTTTTTTCTATAAGTGAGGAAGTCCTTGAAAAGTCCTTTTTTTTAGATAGTAGTTTTTGTTTGTTACCCTAATTTTTACTACTGTAATGTATACATACATTTTGGGGATGTAGCCTAATAAAAAATGTAGTGTAGTTGTGATCAATTGGGTCAAGCAGATGTTGTTGGTTAAGATGGCTGTGTTTCTGGCTGTGTCCAGTGAAGAAACATGTTAATTATTCATAAATTATATTCTCACTGGAAATGGATTTCCAACAAACACGGCAGGATTTCTTATGCTTTTGATGGTCTCACACACGGCATCTTCCTATTATCCTGCAAGATTAAGATCATTCAATACTGAACATGGAAAAAAACAATGGCTTTTGGGGGCTAATCAAAGAAATCGGCAATCTGGAAATAACGGAGCCTACAATTCATGATCTTATCTAAAGTTGAATGTTTGGTTCATAGTATTTCATGGTTCACTGTAGTTCATTATCTGAGCTGTTTTTTTTTTTTATCGTTTTAATTATTTTGTGTCGTGACGGCATTTCATAATTGCTTTGGTGAGGAGAAGGCAACCGTTCCCTGAAGCAACAGACTTAAAATAAAAATCTCTTCTTTGTTGAGTTGTTGTTTAATGCAAAGTAGGTCGTTCAGCTGCTCCAGTCAAGCTGCTTAGCGCCGATATTTAGCATTTTATTTAGTTCACTTTTTATGTTCTCATTTCAAAAAGTCAAGCCTTTAAAAAGAATCCAGATTGTGTGAAGAATTCCATCTTCTGGCCGAGAGTTGTCTCTTAGTGTGACTTTAAATCTTTTCTTTACTTTTGCTCGTTAATTTGTAGTTTCTTTTCTCCTCTTTCATCTACAGTTCTATTTTTTAACTGTTCTCTAAATCTGTAGTTTCTTTTGTCTTGTGTGTTTTATTGGCAATTTCGGGGCTTTTCAAAAAGGTAGCAGAGCTTGAGGACCACAAAAACCAGGGCAACGGCGCATTAATGTCGTCCTTCAGCTGGACTTCCTGCCAACCCAGTTCTCACTGTCCGCAGAATCTTAAGAGCAAAGATGACCAACATTGAAATACCTTCTGTAAAATTTCTACGTTTAGGCATAAAAAATCAACAGTTTTGAACATTTTTTTAAAACACAGTTGTACATTATTTAAAGGAAAATATAAAATATGTTTATATTAAAAACAACAATAATAATATTGTTACAAATAATAACAAAGGTGGAAAATATGCCATGCTTAAACGCAGAATGGAAACCATAATTTAATCCTTTTTAAAAACATTAAGTCTAGAAAATAACATATTTTCTAAAATAAATGAAACATACACATTTTATACTAAAATAAAATGATAAAAATTAAATGGAGAGCATTATACACACACAACATTTTAATTGTGAATACAAATGGAAAATCTTTAATTGTAGAAAAAAAGGGTATTGGTGTTTTATAATCTTTGGTAATTTCAAAAATTAACTTTAAAATCAAATATATTTTTGGAAGAATTAAATTTTCTTACACTTTTCTTCGTTTAAGGTGAACCGTTTACACTTTAATTTTTATTTTACTCTGTCTAATATATCTATCTAACCAACTAATTATTTTTACAATATCTCTGATGATTTCATCCTTCTAGTATGTAGGAGTCAGGTCTTGGCTTTTGAAGAGAGACTTGTCTGATGGGCACGGAGCCGCTGGAGTGTCAGGGATGTTGAGATACTGTACCCCTCCTGCAGGTTTTATGGTGAATCAAGAGGATTTGATCTGGAATGCTGTGAATGTGGCCAGTGTTCCCTCGGACGTTCTCATACAGCCTCTCAGTTTCAACCCTGACAGGTGCCACGGCTTAGTTCTGTGTGCACACACACTTTCATCCATGTGGGTGTGTGTTTGTCATGCCGCACACAGGATTTTAGTGAGCAACCGCATGCGTAGACGTAGTGTCTGTAGTGTGTGTGTGTGTGTGGAGGACAGGTGCGTGGCGCGGCACAGTTGCTGGGCAGTCCTGGCACCAGCTAGAATGATATGACTCATTTGGTGCCAGTCATTATCGTCTATGATATTTAAGCTTGCATCGAAGCCCCCTTAGCCGACTCTCCCTCTGTTTTCATGTGCCAACCTTACCTTCCCACCAGCTCTTACAAACAGAAAACGGTTGCACTCCTATTCCTAATTATTTCAGAACACTCTAAAATTAGTCTCTCTGCCCAGTTGCCATGGTTTTTAGTACCCTGTCAAATACATCCAGCAGGATTTCTTTGGTTGGTATCTCAATGCTGTGCTAAGTGGTACAGTTTAGTATATATTAAATGCTTGGAAACAATACAAATAATACTTTAGTGTTTTAAATTATAATACATATGGCTATATAAATACGTATTTACATTATGTAAGCGTGTGTGGATAATAATAGTGTATTTAATTTCAATCCATTAATTTTCCATCTATCTTCTACCGCTTACTTAATTTCTGGGTCACAGGGAGGTTGATTCTTAACAACTCTGGGCCGCGACACACATTCTGGTCAACCATTTGCAGACTGGGACACACACACATTCACACTCGCTCACCTGTGGTCAATTTTACAAAGACACCTGATCACATGCTTGGATAAATTGGTGCAACGAGCCGCTGTTCTAGCTGTTACAAAGCATGACGAACATGCAACAAAGAAACATGTGTTCGTTCAATCTTTTTTTTTATTTAAAAAAAGGAAAGTACAAGTTCTCTGAAATTAACATGTTGCTCAGTGTTTCTGTGGGAAATAATGTCCAGAGCTTATTCAGACATGTTCGACAACAGTCCTCTAATATAGTAAATGGGTCTTGAAAATGGGTCTTAATGAGTCACTTAGAGAATGATTTGTTCGTTTTGTGGTGTCTGTGCATTCGCACAGTTTACACTGTACTGATTCCAGATCAGCCATCGTGAGCTGTCCTCCTCTGTTAGACTTTTCTAATTTCTTTTCTTCAATTATAACAGAATTTTGCGTACGTGCTTGTGTGTGTGTGTTTGTGTGTGAGAGAGAGAGAGTTAGGTCTAGTGTATTTGTATTTTTGTCTCTGTAACAGACCAGCTGTTAATTGGAACAGTTGACTTTTTTTTTTTAACAAATCCTGAAGTCCTGAAACACATCCTATTATATAAGTCTAATGTTGTTGACTTATTTAGAACAAAATTCTGCTCACTTGAGACAAGTACTGTGAGCGGGAATTAGATAAGGAAGCACAAGTCACGGGCGTTCTAAGTCTGTAAACACGAAGGTGAACGATCATACCACACTGGTTTCATTGAAACAAATCTTCTGAATTGTACATGAAAACAAGATTACAGAAATACACAAGGTTGTATGTTCACTATTCATGAACAATACATCCAGATACTTTAGAGTGTGGCGCTTAGTTGCTCCGTTCTTCAGGGCAGCCAGACAAACAGGCGCTCTGTCGTTTGCGTATATCGAGACTTTTTTTAAACCTTAAAAAATATGGCGAGAATAAAGCTGGCTGTGGATAAGACAAGAAAAGTTGACTTTGAAAACGGCGAATGTCAGCCCCACACACACAACAGAAGTGGGCAACGAAAGCCTCACATTTGTCCTGGGAAAACACAAGACACCTTTCTCTGATGCTGAAATAGTCAAGGAGTGAACTGGTGTCTGCTCTGTTTGAAAGGACTCAAAAGGATGAAACAATCCAGAAATTAATCCAAAATACCATGTTCCGAGTCCACCACTGCAAGTGGTATTGAAATAGTCCTATAGTAAAAACAGTAATAGTAAAAGGCCGAATTCGTTTCATTGACAGCACAGATAATTCACAACTCATGATCTTTCTCACATTGTTTGATGAAGAAAAGGGAGGTGAACAATATTGTCAAATTTATGAAGATGTTTTGGGTCTTACGAACCTCGCACAATGGGGTATTACATTTATGAAGTAGTAGTGACAAATTCTTAGAGATCGAGAGACTTACCTAGCACATGTAGTTTCTATACTGCCAACGCGCCATTCACATTGCGGTTCAGATTCATTCAAATTCAAATTTGGAACTTGACAGATACTTTTCCGGACCTGGAACTAAACGGAAATAGTAATTTTATAATGTAAATTTGTAAGTGGATTTCAAGTTCATATTTGAGGACCCCTGGTTTATAATAACATTTTCATGTTATATTGCATGACATCTTAAACAGTGATAGATCAGTCAGTATTGTGCTGTTGTGTTGAAGAAAGCATGATTGGATTGGATTGAACACATTTTTAGTTAGTTGGACAGTTTGTCATTGTTGAAAACAGTGTTCAGTAAAAAAAACAAACTGACTGAATGGTTATTTGGACCAAAATGTGTCTGTCAATTAACCACAGTCTACAGTATGTTTTTTTTTTTAATTAATAATTATGTGTGCGTGTCAATTAATGCAATTACTGCTAATGTTTAAACTGAAGACTCAAAGTTAAAATAAAATTTCTAAATAATTTCCAACAGCTGCATTTTCTAACTTAAGAGTTACTACTGGAATATTTACATTCTAAAATGAGTAGACTGCATGGTTGGAAGAAACCACTGTTGCTGTTCTTCAGTGGGTGAAAAGGGAAAACATTACATCTAGAATATAAAAAAGACTCCAATAAATGTTTTGAAAAAGTTTTGAGAGGTAACTAAGTGTCTATTTACCGATCATTTTTTTTTTCTTGGGAGACACTGGCACGTTTGGTCTCCATGAAGTAGTAGTTAGGAATGAATAGAGAGCAGATGAGGTCCTTGTAACAGTGGTCACATGATTTTGTAGAATAGCGCTAAGATCAAACAAACCCTTGGCTTTTCCACAATGAATTCATTCATAGAGATAGATTTCCAGCATGCAAGATAACATTAACCACAGAGATTTCTATAATGGTGACAATGGATGTGTTGCCCAAGATCCCATGACTTTTGACATGTCTTTTTATTTTATTTTATTCCTCATCAGAAACTTACACAAAACTATAAATTCTCTAATTTGGCTCGGCTTCTTGTACCTTCTTTTGTTTTCATGTGTATATCATGTGTCCAAAATGCTCCTCACCTTATTAAAAGCTACTATTTACACTTTAGTTGCACATTTTTTAAGAGTAGCGCATCCCGACGCAAGGAATTCTGCAGATTCCAGGACGTGAAGGCAAATCTGGGTCACGCGTCTTGGATGCCTGAATTTCCAATGCCAACAAGAATGGATGGTTCTGTGGATGCCACTGTGTCCTTTGCTGTTTTCCTCACTGTGTGCCTGAATGAAAGCGGGGGGATTAATGTAGTCTCTGTCAAAGACATCTGACAACTCCTTCACTTCCCAGTCAGCAGCCATCTGTTTCCAAAATTTTGGAGTCAATGCTAATTGTGCCCTTTGAACACGGGACAAAGTTACATCTGCATAAGACAGCGGTCAGAATGGCAGGTTACTCAGCTATGGACCCAGCATGTGGTCGAAACGCTCTTGACACGTTACATAATATTTAACGAATACATTTGAAAAGCCATTATGTTGGGTTTTTTCATGTCCGAGGAACCTTTTAATCAATGAAAAAACAAATATTTTAGTCGAGTTGAGTTTTGTTCCTTTGTTCTTGATTGAATATCAGCTCAACAAATATTCAGTCACTTCAAGTGTCTTACTAAAGCTTGCTGTGTAGATTGTGGTCTAACTAAAGACCTTTTACAGAAAACAATTCTCATTTTATAAGAATTTTATTCCCATTTCATCTCATTTTTTATTTTGAATAATATTGTTTTATCTCCTTTTCCTTTTTCCTAAATTGTGTCCTTGTCTGTTCTGCTACTCCTTTCTTTCTTTGTATAAATAACTGTAACCAAAGCAAAGCGTTTTCCCTTCGGGATCAAAGGAGTCCTTTGAATTGAGTCAAATTGAAATGTGATTCCAACTGACCCAAATCATTCTCATTTGACATGTTTCCGTTGTAAACAGAGTTAGCCTGACAACCAATCTCAGGACACTTTTAGCCATTTAAAACGTTTTCACACAATTTTAGTTGTCTTGTTTTACCTGATTTTCAATGTTAGAAGTTGTGATTCATTTTTAATATGCTCAAATGAAATTTGAGGTTTCCAAGCGGTGAACCAGTTCAAAAGCCACGTTTACCTATTCTGAACATTTTCTATTTATGATCACGTCAATCTTGACACGCTTGAAATGGTGTAATCTGTTGTCTTTTGTGCAGCTCACTTTGCTAAAATGTGTACTGATCTCCTATGCACTTGAAACTTGGCATTGAGCGCTGCAATTACGGTTGGCTCTTATACAGAACGGCTCAAAGTGTTCCTCATTTCACCGTCACATAGATGAAAGCATCGCGCTAAGTGATGAAATCTAAATAAAACGTAACTTTAAAGAGCTGCAGGTCTAATTCCTGCCCAAAGTTCACTTCTTAAGCCTTCCTCTGCTGTCGAGTATTTGTCTCCACTTGCTCAAACGCCTCCACTGAGATTGATCATATTTCAGCAAATATTTGTCCTTGAAAGAATTTTATTTGCAAAAAAGCTGTACACAGCTCTTATAATAGTTTGGGTACATTTCAAATCGAACGTTTATATTCAATCCTAAAATCATGTTTTCATTCGGCTGTTTCGTTCAAGGTGTCACCCTTAAATTCATTTCATATTTCTTAGTTCTGCTTCATAAAAGACCCTGAAACTGGTTATACACTGAAGAATATGTTAAGAAGACTTTGTATCCACAGTTGTGTCTGCGTATGTTCACAGGTATTGTCCAGCTCCGTATTCGTGCAGCCACAAACTTGATGAAAATGCTTCTGTCAGGGTTTTCAAGGTAGTTGAAGTTTGTCAGTTGAAGACTTTGACTTTGGACCACCACTTTTGTACCAAGACGACATCGTCTCCCACATGGATGAGATGCGAAGAGACCCCTTGCACTGCCCTTGTGATTCACAGCCCCATCTGTTGAGCTGAATAACATTTGAATTAATTGTACTCCTTTGTGAGTTCTGCAACGTACCGAACCAAATGGCAATTTCCACATTTATTCTGATTATTGTTGTGCTGAAGTGACAAGGTTTTTATTTACGTGTTTCTTTTGTTAAATTGGTTGTTTTTACGATATGGCTACGAATTTCCATTTGCAACAAAGCTTTGTTGGAGAAGCTGGTCTCTAATGTATTTTCTCCAAACCTTTGTCTGGTCTCTAGCCTCCTGGGAGCCCCACACTCCGCTGACCCATTAGCCCATCAGCTGTGCCCACTCAATAGCAGCCGGTCCCCCAGGGACGCTCTCGGCCTAGCTCTCCTGCCTAAAGGACACGAGGGGCTGGCTCCTTTTGTCCTTCTGCAAATATGATCAGAGCTTTACTCTCTTTGCTCTCGTGTCTAGAGCAAAAGACACATGTGCTCCTCACAGGGCCATTGGTGTTTGGCATGTCTATCAATCATGGGCCCCATAAGTCACCTCATGAGCCTTTGCAAATTCACCTTCTATTCTGCTTATTTCAAGAAGCTTCTCATTGCAAGCAAAGGCCTTTTGTGTTCATCTGGCAGTAAAACAGACATTCGTTTTAGTGTTTGAATACTAGGTTTAGCCTGTCACTTAAAGCAGGTTTATTAAAGTCAGATACCTTTGAGTTTGGTGCTGTTTGACTTTATCTGACGTCATTCAAAGGCATGTGTTGACACAGTTTTGCTAATGAAGTTATTGAAGAAATGAAGAAATGCTCCATCCAAAATAACTTGCAATGCATTATGGTTCAACGTTGAACCAAGTTCTGGATATTTCTTAAATATGGGTTTTGTTTACGCAAGATTTCCTGAAGCTCAGTATGTAGAGATGTGTTTATCTGTGTGGAATTGTAGATTACATGACAAAAAAATCATTTTAACTTCATATTTAGTTTTTGACAGAGAAAACACTCATGCTACTCAAAACTTGATGGTGCAGATACTCATCATTAGCGTTAAAGTTCTGTCATTAGAACTTGCGCTACAGGAAAGCTTACACCAAAAGGAAGGCTTTTCTAATTTAGACTCTTTGTTTAAAGATAGTGGCGTTCTAAAAGCAGGAATACCCTCGCACAGCTGAGTATGTGGGAACTATAAACACATGGATGAGATGTAAAATTAGACACTTACCTCGCTCCGATTCTGAGGGAGAAGCACAACGTGATCCGTCATCGTCATTATTTCTTGATTGGAATAAACGTTGAGAGAATTCAGCATCAATGCTTTTGTGGGATTTTTGGCTGATTTTTTATTAAATTAAATATAAAAATGAAATGTATATTTATTTAATGTTTTGATTGGGTTGACTTCAGCAAGCTTGAAAATTTGAATAGTGTAATGTGAAGCTAGAAATGAATGACGTAAATATTTGTTTTTAGTTAATTTATTACTTCATTAATGTAAAAATGGATTTGGCTTTTGGCTTTTTTGGGACACATTTCAATTTGTTAAATAATTTATGTTGTGTTTACAGACACGTCTTTTTAATAAGATGCGTAATTGCTTTTTATTTGTACTATTTTGAATGTTTTCAAATACACACATGTACACCATATTAAAGAAAAAACAAACATTGTATCAGTCGAATATATTTGAGACTTTAAGCTTTCACTTATGAAATGAGTTGAGACTACAGCCAGTCAAAATGAGTATGCAAATGTATTGTATGGTTATAATTATTGTTTGGTGTATATTGTCTGTGTGTATTCTGTGCTGCTGTCTGTGTAATATTTATATTCCATATTGCACATATATTGCACTTTATTGTAAATTCTACCTTTTGTACATACATGTGCAACTGGAGTTTGCACCCAAGGTATGCTCTTGGTGATGTCACAGTAAAAGTGATTTGATTTGATTTAATTTATATTGATTTAAATTGAAATTGAATTAATTATATTGAATATATCTCTTGCAAAGACCTTGACTGTCAAAAAGTACAGAAAAGGTACTGGTTTGTGCAGATTTTAAAATAGCCAAAATTGTGTTTTATTGTAAAATGTGAGGTCACATTTTTATAGTATCCTTTTTTGCTGTATTCATAAAATTAAGAATCAATTTTTAAATGTATACTAATATTGCTATTTAATAATGTATTTGTATGTAACAATTACAGTAAAATCTGCTGCTTTAAAGTTTTGGGAAAATAATAATAATTATGTAGGTTTAGATATCAGACAGATTTGACTGATTTACGAGTTTGTTACTTAAAGCAAAAAAAAAAGAAGCTGTAATGCAAAGCTGTTTTTAAGTCCTGTGGTGAACTGTCTTTGTGAAAGTTTTAGTATGAGGTTCGAGCTTTTCCTACCTACAGGTTTCAATCAATCATTCTTTCTTCTCACTTCCTCCATTTACCCAATTTCTGTTGCTCAGGTTTTCTCAGAGCTGGAGGGGGATTGAAAAGAAGGATAAGAAAGTGTTAGTTTCACGATTCCTTTCCACTTTTAACTGCAGCTCGTTCTGCCTATGGTGCTTTTGTTGGGTCCCTCGCACCCCTGCCGTGCATTGTAGGACAAACCCTCCCCGGTAAAGGCTTGTGGGAAAAGCTGTGGGTTCACGCATCAAGGGTGACAAAATCGAACGATTCCCAGGATTCTGCTTTCCTGTAATTAACCATAAGCCGCAGTTTGTTTCGATTGAATTTGGATGAAATATGTAAAAATGTGCTACAGTACTGCACTATTCTGTTGAATAAAAGTTTTCAAAAGAATTTTGCATCTGTTAACAATATTAACTTACCAGAAAACAATTACCTGAAATTTCTTTTTTCACGCAACAAAAAACCAACTGTTGGAATAATTGAACAATTGATTTTCAATTAAATAATCAAGTTTTTTTTTATGTTTAAAGCGCTGTAAAATATGGAGTTTTAAATGTGCAGCTTTGTTTGGAGACAAATCTGAGGTTCTATGCTGAACACTACTAAAAGAAGACCTTAAGCTGCTGAGGTGGCTTAGCAAATTAGTTTTCATTCATAAAGGTGTAATCCAAATTATTTTGAAGAAATTCCCAGCACTATTGTGCAGATGTTGCGGTTTCTCCACCCAGCTGAGGCCGATTCACTATTGACCTCTTTCAGTCCAATTGTATTTGTTCAGTGCGTTTCACAATACAGAATTTATCCAACGCAGCTTTACAAAAAACAGTCAGCTGGACGCCACCATGAGCAATCTAAAGGCACCAGTCACAAAGAAATACTCCCCACATTAGTTAGGCAGGGCCTTCAAGAAACCTTGAGAAGAACCAATACAATTTCTCTCCTCTTTCCAACCACCAACAATTCAGTGGTTCTTTGTGAGCAGATACTTTTCCACAATACCACAGTCTGAGGTCTTTGTAAGCGCTGAATGCAACACTGAATTCCTTATGTGCTGCATATACACACAAAATCGAGGTAGGAGGAACCAGGGCGACCCAACAATGAAAACATTGATTCTTTCAAGAAATTCTCATATTCAACCGATTCTCCTATATTTACAAAACCAGGTAAAATGCAGAGCAAATGGAAGTGTTTTTCAGGCTCCGTTGACAAAGGTTGCCCACCGAGGTCCTCTATTGGCAGAGGTTTCTAAACCAGTCTGGGGAACTCCAGGGGGTTTCAAGAAGTGCAAGAGGGTCTGTGGGAAATTTGTTGGACCAAAGGCAATTCTTTTTAGAGGGGTGCGGAGTGTCATTTGCAAATACAAAAAAAAAGAATAAAAAATAATGAAGGCATCTCGTATGTATCTGGTCAATGGAGATGTCAATGCAGCAGTTAATGTGAAGGTCAAATGAAATGCTAACGCCAGACTGAATGTAGGACTTTAGCAATTGACAGCTTTTTGAATTGAGTCCAAAGTAGTTTTTATTCTTGAGATCATTTTACCTTCTGCCCTAATATTTAAACCTCCAGTTTCTATTTTGATTAGAACTTGTAATCTAAATATTTCATCTTAAATACACTTTAAAAAAGCATCTGGTTTTGTATTTTTGGGAAGATCTGACATTAGGAACACCTCATGCATTAAAGTCTGAGCATGGTGAGCTCAGCATAGTGAAGGGACGGCTTTGCCCGGATCTTTTGTGAGGACCAGCATGTCCTGAGGCTGTTGGGTTTGGGGAATCTGTAGGGGGCAGCGGCATTGAGACTCCAACCACAGCGTGTACACCACCAGGTCTATTAAAGCTGCTTGATCTAGAAAAATACAAGACGTTTTGTCAAGTAGACATCATATTCATTTGATGTGTGCAAACCTATCTGACTTGGCAAGGCTTGAGGTTGTTGGGTCATTATTAGAATTTTTTTTTATTGGACTGGCTGTTTTCTGTTTGTGCTTGGATTAAAAGTATGGTCACTTGTCAGAACCACACTTTTTTGTCTTTCTAAAATGAACTTCAGTTCTAAAATGAGTCTTTTTTTAGGCTGTTTTTGGATTGTTTAATGCTAGATTTGGAGTAAATAACGGGACGTTTCCTCACAGGATGTGTTTGCACTACGTTACCCACAAATTCCAACACAATCTATACGTTCTTACAAAAAAGTAGAATACTCGTTTCGGAATCTGAAGAGTGAAAGAACTGTTTTAGTGAGAAAATACACAGGCGAAGGGTGAACGTGCAGTCTTAGAATTTTTCTTCTTGTACTTCACAGCTTTTTACTTTCATTTGAAACACTACTCTTGCTATGAAACATCTCAACCATTTAAATACCATAAGCATAATGTATTATGCTAAATTTTATTTTGGTTTAAAATGAGGGTGGTAAAGAGTATAGTTATATTTTAATGTTTCAAAAAAACCTTTTCACCTTTTAGTGACTTTAATCCGTGAGTTCTACACTGAACATTCACCATTTTTTTGGAACACCAGTTGTTTACTGTACTTGAATAACTCAGTTCCAAGTATTGAACTCGTGTAAAATTTACACAAGTGCTTGAGTAAAAGTACACAAGTGCTTGAAACTAGACTAATACAAGTAAATGCATTTAATTGTCGTTGCGTTGTCTTATTGTCTGCTGGGATTTGCCTAATGCTTCTGAAACAACTTGCGAAATGTGCTATATCACATGGAAAAATAAAACTTTAAATTGAAACTTTGAAAAAATATATTCGTTTCTAATAAAGCCAACTAGAATGGCACAACTTATCAATAGCTGTAGTCACTTGACTACTGCTGTAGTCAATAGCTGCTTCCTGCACCTCCTTGCCATTATTTATAAGGATAAGGATAAGGATAAGGAAGTGAGGTGACGGCAATATGGCCACTAGGGACCATACTGAATTTGTGCTCTGCATTTAACCCATCCGTGAAAGTGCACACACACACAGTGAAGTGAACACACACAAACCCGGAGCAGTGGGCAGCCTTAAGCCGTGGCGCCCGGGGGGCATGTGGGGTTCAGTGTCTTGCCCAAGGACACTTAGTTGCAGAACCCGTAGTAGGGGGGATTCGAACCTGCAACCTTTCGGACACGAGTCCATGTCCCCTACCACTGGACCACAACTCCCCAATTTATCCGAATTTTGCTTCTTCAAAGACCATAAGATATGAGACAGAAAGCAAAAAACCCCAAATCCTCTGTTTGGCTTTTTTACAAATCTGAATTTGATGGCATTTGTTTGGCAGAGCGAACGAAAGCTTAAAACCAGGCATTAATGGTGACTTCTCTGTCTTCACAAGTGAAGATACTTTCCCAGAGTGCTGTGCTTGTGTACCCTTCATGGTTGGTGTACGAATCAAACCCTGCTTTTAAACAAATTTCTGGAATTGAGGCTGGTACTGCTCCAGTGTAATTTCTTTTTCTCTTTTTAATGTTCATTCCTCTCCACCTCCCCCATCCCAGTTCTTCAGCCCACTGGCTCTCAAGCGCTGCCAAGTTCATTAAAAATGGCTGAGTGTGATGGAAAAGAATCGTCTCTTTCCACCACAACAATCTTTTAACCCATTTAAAATATTATGTTTTCTAACTCCAACTCTCTTCCATCATTCGAAAGTAAACCTAAATCGTTTTTTAACTCTCAGAAATACGTTTCCACTCTCTCTTGGGCCTTTGAGTTGCCACAGTTGTCTAGAAGATATTTTTAACCTCCTGGCAAGTCAAAAGCCTTTTTGTCAAACAGTTGCTTTTTCCAGCTTCCAACAAGCAGTTATGAACTAAAACACAGTTCAGTTGAGGATGTAAATATGGAAATCAAGATCTTTTTTAATCAAATGAGAAATTAGAGTCTTCCTTTTAGGTGGCTTTTGTGGGATTTGTTGGGGATTTGTTGAGGTTTAGTTCAAAAAGATTGTCCATTAATTCTTCAGTTTAATCGGGTAGAGTGAGGAGTTTTGCCTAGATGTCAGTATCCGTATTAACAATAATGTGATGGTATTGTCCTTCTAGTGAATTTAAGTTGTATTTGTCAAGCACACCACTTTACAAGGAATCTTGTATTGGAATGATTTTCAGGAATTTACATTAACAGGACTGAAGTAAAAAAAAACATACAATTGCAGAACACACTTGGAAAAAAATGAAGGTAATTAAATAAAAACAAAGGCTTTAAATTTCAAACATTATAATTTGATTTTGCAATGTCTAGGTTGATGCCTCAATGTCTCACTATTCAATTCTTAAATCTATTTTGTAATTATTTGAAAAAAAGAGTTTCACAATATTGCATTCAATTTGCATTTGCACACATATATCCGAATTTACGTTTTTTTCATGCATTGGATGGTTCTCAGTTGTGTACTTTAGACATTTGTGTAATTATTTCCCATTGTTTGGATGGCAGGTACGTTTTTTTTTTGCAATCACAAAAAATAAAACATAGTGTGCATGGATATAGAGCACAGTGATGACATTCATGAGTGTATCTTCTTTAGTGATACAAATTTTCATGCTAACAAATTGTTACGCAAAATACCGTAAATGATTGTAATGTAGGATAAAAGCACAGCAGACGTTTTCTTTTCAATCTAGATTGCACCATACAACGTATCAGAGTAAGAAAACACACATGCTCACTTTACTAGAGCATCACATACAAGCGTTTACTGTGTATTCACACCGAACGCTTCGAAACTGTGAAAATGCTCCGATAACAACAAGGAGAAATTTAATCTCTTAAACATGCCTGGCCTTTACAGTAATTGTTCAATAGACAACGAAACAAGCTCATGAAATCCTCTCCAGTGAAGGACATCGTCATTATGAATGGTGGCCACTGAACCCTGTAAAAGCATCAACATCAGGGCCAGTATTATATTTGACGGAGTTGCTTCTAGTCGGGTGTACATATAAATGATTTTTGTATAGATACACTTTTTAGATTACATATCTCATAATAATATATATATAAATATC
>CM051499.1:4578797-4769673 GCA_028031935.1 Paedocypris micromegethes | reverse complement strand
AGACTTAAACAAGTAAATGCATTGAATTGTCGTTGCGTTGTCTTATTGTCTGCTGGGATTTGCCTAATGCTTCTGAAACAACTTGCGAAATGTGCTATATCACATGGAAAAATAAAACTTTAAATTGAAACTTTGAAAAAATATATTTGTTTCTAATAAAGCCAACTAGAATGGCACAACTTATCAATAGCTGTAGTCACTTGACTACTGCTGTAGTCAATAGCTGCTTCCTGCACCTCCTTGCCATTATTTATCCGCATTTTGCTTCTTCAAAGACCATAAGATATGAGACAGAAAGCAAAAAACCCCAAATCCTCTGTTTGGCTTTTTTACAAATCTGAATTTGATTGCATTTGTTTGGCAGAGCGAACGAAAGCTTAAAACCAGGCATTAATGGTGACTTCTCTGTCTTCACAAGTGAAGATACTTTCCCAGAGTGCTGTGCTTGTGTACCCTTCATGGTTGGTGTACGAATCAAACCCTGCTTTTAAACAAATTTCTGGAATTGAGGCTGGTACTGCTCCAGTGTAATTTCTTTTTCTCTTTTTAATGTTCATTCCTCTCCACCTCCCCCATCCCAGTTCTTCAGCCCACTGGCTCTCAAGCGCTGCCAAGTTCATTAAAAATGGCTGAGTGTGATGGAAAAGAATCGTCTCTTTCCACCACAACAATCTTTTAACCCATTTAAAATATTATGTTTTCTAACTCCAACTCTCTTCCATCATTCGAAAGTAAACCTAAATCGTTTTTTAACTCTCAGAAATACGTTTCCACTCTCTCTTGGGCCTTTGAGTTGCCACAGTTGTCTAGAAGATATTTTTAACCTCCTGGCAAGTCAAAAGCCTTTTTGTCAAACAGTTGCTTTTTCCAGCTTCCAACAAGCAGTTATGAACTAAAACACAGTTCAGTTGAGGATGTAAATATGGAAATCAAGATCTTTTTTAATCAAATGAGAAATTAGAGTCTTCCTTTTAGGTGGCTTTTGTGGGATTTGTTGGGGATTTGTTGAGGTTTAGTTCAAAAAGATTGTCCATTAATTCTTCAGTTTAATCGGGTAGAGTGAGGAGTTTTGCCTAGATGTCAGTATCCGTATTAACAATAATGTGATGGTATTGTCCTTCTAGTGAATTTAAGTTGTATTTGTCAAGCACACCACTTTACAAGGAATCTTGTATTGGAATGATTTTCAGGAATTTACATTAACAGGACTGAAGTAAAAAAAACATACAATTGCAGAACACACTTGGAAAAAAATGAAGGTAATTAAATAAAAACAAAGGCTTTAAATTTCAAACATTATAATTTGATTTTGCAATGTCTAGGTTGATGCCTCAATGTCTCACTATTCAATTCTTAAATCTATTTTGTAATTATTTGAAAAAAAGAGTTTCACAATATTGCATTCAATTTGCATTTGCACACATATATCCGAATTTACGTTTTTTTCATGCATTGGATGGTTCTCAGTTGTGTACTTTAGACATTTGTGTAATTATTTCCCATTGTTTGGATGGCAGGTACGTTTTTTTTTTGCAATCACAAAAAATAAAACATAGTGTGCATGGATATAGAGCACAGTGATGACATTCATGAGTGTATCTTCTTTAGTGATACAAATTTTCATGCTAACAAATTGTTACGCAAAATACCGTAAATGATTGTAATGTAGGATAAAAGCACAGCAGACGTTTTCTTTTCAATCTAGATTGCACCATACAACGTATCAGAGTAAGAAAACACACATGCTCACTTTACTAGAGCATCACATACAAGCGTTTACTGTGTATTCACACCGAACGCTTCGAAACTGTGAAAATGCTCCGATAACAACAAGGAGAAATTTAATCTCTTAAACATGCCTGGCCTTTACAGTAATTGTTCAATAGACAACGAAACAAGCTCATGAAATCCTCTCCAGTGAAGGACATCGTCATTATGAATGGTGGCCACTGAACCCTGTAAAAGCTCATTCACATAAGCGGTTATCATATTGTAATACAATCTTGAAATATATTATATTCTGAGTCGAGTGTGTCCATACACCCTTTTTCACGTGTACAGCTGAACTAAATGTTTTTTGCAATATAAACGGTACATTCTCAATAAATCTCAATTGACCTGTGGTAACTAAGTCTTCTTCTCAAACTGTCGCTGAACTATTATATAACTAAATAGGTCAGTAACAGTGACAGAAGTGAAAGTGCACAAACATTGACAAGCGTTCCTTGTTCCTCCAGTTAGTGAAGACAAAAGTCGTATTACTATGAAATAGTTCTTGCATTTATGTGGTTGCACCGTGGCAAATCATATTTATCTATTTGGACAAAATGTTAGTTATTTTACTTTATTTATTACATTATTCAGACTGTGCAGAAACCGTAACGGCTTTAAATAGATCACTAATGTTTCAAGAGCATGATGATTTGATCACCATGATTTTGATTTGATGTTTTCACTGTAATTGCATGCATCTAGGCAACCCGCATCTACGTTACCTGGAAAAAAAGAAACGCGACAACTTTTTTAGCTTTTTTATTTTTTGCCTTCTAATAATTAAAGTTATATTCGTTTTAAACTACCTATTTTCTTGGGATAAAACTGAAGTTTGAAGAACACAAACAAAACCACTGCTGAGGATCAAAGAATAAAAACTTTATATCCTCAAAATGAAAGAATATTTTTAATTTTGTTACTGTACTAATTTTTCTTTGCAAGGAAGACTGCGTTATGTTTGAAATATGTCACATTGTTACCTTCCTCTATCTTTGTTCTGTATCTTTGCTCTTATTAGCTACGGTATATGAAATATTTTAGTGGGCTGCTATTATTTACCAACAGCAGAAGAAATAGCAATCAAATTGTCCAAACAATCGGAATGCAGAAAAGAATGCCATTGCGGAATATTTTTTTTCCAAACAGCTGATCTTAAAAAAAAAAAAAAATCTCTGTAAGGTGGTGAAAGATGGACCAAGATAAGAACCGGTCTGCAGATTAATTTTCAAAAGTTCAAAGAACAAGAATTTGTTGTTAGTCCCTTTATATAATAAATATCACCAGAAAAAAATTTTTTTTTGGTCAAGAATGGAAGACGTCACATGTGCATTTGTGGGATTAAGCTCAATGATCTGACAATATCCTGGAAAGATGAGACATCTCTGTGGTAGGAGGGTAATTTCATGGGGTAGAAATTAAAGAGAGCTGCAGTCACACACACAGTGAGGTATTGGCATTTTTCTTGCCAGTTTCTGTAACAGAGAGCAACCAGAGCAACGGGGGGGGGGAGAGGAGAAATTCCAGATGTGAGTGGCTTTCATACGTACAAATGTAGGAAAAGAGATGGAAAATAAAATGTTGATGCCTTAAGGATTGGTGTCTGGAAAATCTAGAGCGCTAGTGCTTAAATAGCTTTAGTTACTTGATCCGGTTAAGGAAAAAACAAACCACAAAGCTAAAACGACAGAAACATGCTTTTGGGGTTTTTCCAATGATTTGCAGTCAAAAAGTCCATTTATTTTATATATCTTAGTGTGATTTTGATTTAACATTTTGAAGACAGAAACAACTGTCACACTTGTCTGGCTTGATTTTCTTGAAACAAACTTTTCTTCTCCTTGGTCTGCAGCTTGTGTGCAGATGTGAAATGAGCATTCGAACTCTGGTGCACGAAAAGACCAGTCCAAGACCCATCTGACGAGGTGGTCTTAGTCCATTCCAAACAATGTCTGGTACAGTTCGCTGGAGGTCTGAAAACAAGCAGTTCTCAGTCAAATACCAGTCAACCAACTCTTGAGATGGCATTTGTTGTGCCCCACCCCCACCCCCACTCAATATTAGTTCTGATTTGACATTTTGCTCAAGTTTAGATCATATTCAGGTTTTTACAAAATTTTGTGAGTATATTAATAAAAGATCAAAGAAAAAAAAAATGAAATATTTTTCATTAATCTTAATACTAAAAATTTGTGCAATTAATATTCAAAGTTTTTACTTTCTGAAGTACTAAAAACATCTGAACGAATAACAAATAGATGTTAATATTTTGAATACTTACTATAAAATTTTAATTGTTTTATTTAAAACCGTGAACTCTGTTCTTAATGTCCCTCAGTCAACCCGCCTGGAGAACTGTGATGAAGTGTGCGAGAAGTTTAAGAACTTTTTTATTGATAAAGTGGTGAACACTCGGGCCCTCATTAATTCAGCCGGTTATGACGCCTCTGATAGTGTCTCATGCTCTACTGTTTTCAACCAGTTTGAGCTTGTCACCCCATCTTGTTTAGAAGAAATTATTATAAAAATGAAACCCGCCGGATCTCCCTATGCCATCTTCCATGGTCTTCCATGCCATCTCTCCATTTGTGCTTAAGATTATTAATGGCAGCTTAGCAAATGGTGTGGTACCGACAAGTTTTAAACTCGCTGTGGTGACGCCTCTTTTAAAAAAAACGGGGTTAGACTCATCCATGCTGTCAAACTTCAGGCCTATTTCTAAACTCCCTTTTGTTTCAAAAGTTTTGGAGAAAATTGTCTATTCCCAGTTGAGCTCTTACTTAGACAATAACAATATTCACGAGGCGGAGCTGCAAGTTGTATTTACTCCCTCTAGGGTCCATACTTCAGAAACATGGCATCTCGTATCACTTTTATGCTGACGATAGCCAAATTTACTGCACGTCTTTTAACTGGCACGAAAAGACGAGAGCACATCACACCAACCTTAGCAGCACTTCACTGGTTACCGGTTCGTTTTCGAGTAGATTTTAAAATAGTTTTATTTGTTTTTAAGTGTCTACATCAGGGGTGTCAAACTCATTTCGCATAGCGGGCCACATACGACCTAAGGAGATGTCAGGCGGGCCGGACCATTAAAATTATACCATACTCTGCATTAAATATCAAAAATATCATGTATTTTCTTTGTTTTGGTGTAAAGAATCACAAGAACATTAGGAACATATTGAATTTTAATGAACTATGCTTTTACAAAACATTCCAAGAATTTCCTCTTAATTCCTTACAAATGTGCAATTTACCTTTATCATTCACATTTAGGCATTGCAACTTATCCCACTGATTGTACAAAGGCACACAACTTAAATTGGTAATGAAAAATATAGTATTGCACTTGAGGCTTTTAAAGAACTGAATTTTAAACCACTTATATAAAATATAAATTAAATCCCTGCATACACCTTACAAACTAAGGAGAGTGATATTAAATGTGCAAGGAAGAAAGTCACATTCGTAAACTTCATAAATGAAACATGCAATATTTAAATGCAAACAGTATTTAAGCCTTAAATACTGTTTGCATTTACACTCTTTATCCATCTTTCTCCGTTTGGAACATTTTGATTAATGAGGTTGTAGTGGATAGGTAGCGGATAACACCTGTTTTCCGTTCTTAACAAGATTCTGTCCGTCTCAGTGTTGCAGCGTTCTACTCCGATGGAAACGCCCCATGCGGACAATCAATGAATTGCAGCAATTTTTTTTTTTTTTTTTTCTATTTTTTTCCAAACAATTCGGCGGGCCTGATCGAACCTACTTGCGGGCCGGATCCGGCCCGCGGGCCGTATGTTTGACACCCCTGGTCTACATGGTTCTGCTCCTAAGTATCTGGCTGACCTCCTCCAGCCTTATACTCCATCAGGTCAGCAGACCACTCGCTCCTGGTGGTGCCCAAGACCAAAAGGAAACTTAGGGGTGATCGAGCGTTTTCGGTTGTCGGCCCAAAGCTGTGGAATGAGCTGCCGGCGAGCATTAGGCAGGCAGACTCCCTTCCGGTTTTTAAATCACTTTTAAAAACACATTACTTTTCCATGGCATTTTAAACCAATATGAGTTGTTGGCTTTTTATTGTTTATTACAGTCTATTGCTTCTATTCTTATTTGTTGTTTTTATTTCTAGATGTTTTATCCTTGTTTTCTGTGTTTTTATATCGACATACGTTTGATGTTTTATTGGTCGTGTACAGCACTTTGGCCAACATTTGTTGTTTTTAAGGTGCTTTATAAATAAAGCTGAATTGAATTGAATTGAATTGATCTGCCTTTTTTTTCACTGCTTTTTATATTGCTGCACTTCATCCATATAGACTAAACCATTATCCAATCCAATTTTTTTTATTATTAGCATACCCAATCACATTTGTTACCTCGCCTTTTAAACGTCAAATCAGCCTGCCACAGATGCATTCATATTACGCTTTACAGGCTCTCTAACTATAGAATACATCGCAATGATGCCTTTTTTTCACTTAATTAGATTTTGAGCTTGTTCAGTAGTAACCTTCTAGTAGCTGGGAACGTCAGCCTGTTGATTGGACAGGGCAAGTTCAACTTTTATTAGTTTAATAATGACTGAAAGGTACTTTGTTATACAGATCTGTGCATTCATTCACAGAGTGATTGAAGTCTTTATGAGGAAGGAGAAAAGGAGGAGTTGAGCAAATTGTTGCTGAACAATATTTCCAGTTTGAGGATATTTTGATATTTTTATCTTGCTGTGTGCCGGTATTGGGTACAACATATTTGAATGTAAAGGAACTGGAAGATCTGGTAACACTACACTGGTTAAAACTACCCAGAACATGGTTATTATGCAAGTACACCAGTAATTAAGTAAAGAGTCTCATAGGAGATTGCGGGTCGTTTTCTCAGTTACTGTGATTTTTGCAGATTATCACGATTATCTTAATCTGTAGCTGCAGTAAAAGGAGATTTGTTCACTTCTAGATTGTCTGCTCTATTAAGGAACTTTTGTTTATTGTGGCCATGAGTTCTCTGAGAGGCAGTGTACTGTATTTTACTGTATTATACTTGTATTTCCGTATGTTAAGATAAAAAGAGTTTTAGAGGGGTGGTTTAATTTAGACTGAGCGCTAATGAGGACCCTGCTGTGAATTTCATGGCCTGCCACAGAAGTATTGCAATCGAACTTGCGTTGAATGAAAGCATCTGATAATTGCCACACGTGCAACAATCTAACACTAGGGCTGTCAAACGATTATTATTTTTTTAACTAGTTAATCGCACTTTTTTTGAGCAAATTAATGGCTTTAAAAATAATTGATGCGATTAAGCACTTAAAATGCAATTAAAAATCATGTGCGTTAACACGTTAACTTTGACAGCACTATATAATACACATCTGTTCATTGTATTTGTGGTTAACACAATGCAGCGGTTTAATTTAAAAAATCAACTTGATTATGGATGTCTGAAGTTTGTGAAATGGATCCATGTGAAATGGATAAGCACTATTAAACAGTATTGGAATTACAGTATAGGATAATGATAAACAATTTTGATAATTGAACACTGAATAATTGAATAATTGAATAATTGAACACTGTCTATTCATCTACATACTGGCTTTTCCGTTTCTGGGTCACGGGGAACAGGAACGAATCCCAGCAACTCTGTGCCAGAAGGCAGATTCTGGACAATACAACACAATGATTTGTATGAGACCTCCTTACAGGACGGAAAAAAATGTATGAAAAGAAAAGAAGTTTTTTTTATCCATTGCCCAGACGCATAATAATGATTGTGTTTGACATTGAGGATTGGACTTTGCGCCCATTCTGCAAGAAAAGAGTCATTATTTCTGATGGTAGGGTACTTGCATAAAAAAGTTTCAGACCTGAGGTGCAACTCAATCCATGAAGGAATGAGACCTTCTCAGTGATCACACTTCAAATGACTGCAAACATCAGAGTTGTTGATCGTTGTTGATGGAGCTGTGTTTGAAAGCCATTTGGCACTTATTTAGGAATCTATGATTAATGTCTTGCCTCATTTAGTGTCTAAACATGGCATATATAACTCGATCTCCCGCAAGAGAAGGGTTGTAATTAGTCAAGCTCTCCAAAAAAGGAACAAGAGCCCATATTGGTACTTCAAGTCAAGTTCAATCTGTTTTTCATTTGATCTCTCTCACTCTCTCTTTCACTTGTATCTCTCGATCCCGCTGAAGTGTTTTATAACACCATAATTTGTGGTGAGTGGTGGAATAGTAGTTTTATTAGAAAGACATTTTCCAACATGTGTGATCTTTTTGTGCGATATTGCAAAGATGTACGTCTTTAATAAAAAGGTTAATCTTTCACACACGTGCGCGCACAATCACACACACAGACATTTTCTTGTAAGGACAAAGTCAATTAGATGTCTGTATTTTTGGAAAAACAAAACATTAAAACATTGCAAAACTAGTGCTGAAGAATATGGAAACTTTTGTCAAATTTATTTTTTTAGCGTAAAAGTCAACAAAACTGACTTCAATTTTACTCCATCAATCTAAAAAAATTCACAAATAACTTTGTAGGGTTTTCTGAAAGTTTATTATGGCAAAGTTTATTATGCCAAAGTTCAGGTTAGTTCTTTAACCAATGTGTCTGGCATGTGTGTGTTTTTCAGGTGTTTTTAGTGGGGCAGAGTGCTCATGTGGGAGGAATCACTTCACGTGTGCTGTCAGCGCCTTCGGAGAATGCACGTGTATCCCGGCACAATGGCAGTGTGACGGAGATAATGACTGCGGAGATCACAGCGACGAGGAAGGCTGCAGTGAGTGACCACATATGCTTGTTTAATCAACGTAGTGAGTCACTAAATGTCCAGACAAACGTCACCAGACATGAACATCATTTTACCAAATACTAAAAAAGCAATCAAACTACAACTAAAAAAGTTATCCTGAACACAAGACACCGTATCAAAAAGAGGCACAATTGGCCAATAAAATCATTGTGCTGGCACAAATTGAAAGAGCTAAATCAAAAAGTGCTAAAATGTTTCCTAGTGACGGTGAGAAACCATTCGCAATAGAAAATAGTACTTTATTGATTTAGATTAAGCTTAATTTGAGAGCAAAAGAGACAGAGAGAGAGAGGGATTAGTGTGAGACCGACAGACAGGGAGGGAGAGGCACGTAGAGCAAGGGGCAGAAAGAAAATGAGTGGCCAGACAGAGAGAGAGAGGGAGGGTGTGAGACAGACAGAGATGGAGAGGCATGTAGAGCGAGGGAGAGAGAGAGAGGGTGTGAGTGGGACAGACAGTCAGAGAGAGACAGACAGGGAGAGACAGAGACAGACAGAGACAGAGAAAGCGCAAGTGAGAAGAGGCCATGAGAGACAGACAGACAGACAGAAAGACAGACATGAGGCCATGAGACAAACCCTCTTTTTTCTCCAAATTTTTTAATCTCATATAAAGAATCGACATTTTTCTTTTTAAAGACTTTTTCACATAGCGTCTTTGCGTTGGTCTCGGACTAAGAAAAGCACTATATAAATGAAATTGAACTTGAACAGACAGATAGAAGAGGGGGGAGGCCATGAGACACAGACAGACAGATAGAGAGGGAGGGAGAGTGAAAGACGCGTAGAGCGAGAGAAGGTGTGAGTGAGACAGACAGACATAGAGATGGAATGAGATGGATGGACAGATGGGAGAGTGAGAGGCAGGGAGAGAGACAGACATAGGAACAGACAGACAGTACCTGTCATGTCCAACTCACTGTCACTATAAACCAGAACTGTAATTGAAAATTTTCCAGACCTACTTTGTTCAATTCTACCGTTAGATTCACCCAGTCATCATCTATTTTTGGTTGCCCTTGTCTGTGCATTGTGTAAAGGCATTGAAGCCTGATTGTGTTCAGAAACTTCATTGTGTGCAGAACACTCGCAGACTTTTGTACTTTTGGAATTGCCTTCAAACTTCTGTTGCACATCCAAAGTTAAAAGGCGCCCTTGTTTTCAGCTGACTAGTACAGGCAATTATTCATTAAAAACACATTTAAAATGCAATTTATTTAACATCATATTTTACATTAAAACAATGTAATTCAGAGAAATTAATAACTTTTTTTACGTTTATGAACGCAAGTTGGACGGTCCTTTCTTGTCATAAAACATTCCATTGTATTGATCACTAGCACGCATGAATCAAAGCCCTCATAAGTTATGGGGTGATGCAAATGGACCACGCAACACTTACTCAGTGGAATGTTACGGGTTTGAATCCCGCACCCACAAATTGCTCATCTGATGTCTTCTCAAGAGAAGACACTGATCCTGAAGTTGTCCCCGTGAGCCGTGTGTGTGCTCAATCGACCATGTACTTCGGTTCGCAAAGCTACTCTTTAAATGACCTAGTCAAAGCGATAAAAACACAAAATATTGTGTTATATATTATTATACATACATCATTTTGTATACATATTGTTTGCTGTATATGGTTTGCTGCGCGTCATCTGGTTTTGAACCGCAGTGAACACACACTTCAGAATAAAATCCTTTTTTAGGCACTAATATGTCCGAGTTGATAGCAGGCTATTTGACTGTTGTGTTTGCTCATTCATTTTCCCTGTTTATTTTATGTTTTTTTTTTAAACTCAACTAGCGTCTGACTCACATCCACCGGTCACGTGCACTTATTGCCTGAACTAGAACACTGTGCCAAATCGCACTGAGTTCTGCTCAATGCGCGCACACACACACAAGCTGACAGACAGACAGGAAATCAGAGAGTTTGTAAGAATCGCGTAAATGCTGGATTAAGATTGCGCGGTGGGTAGAATCGCTTGTTATTTGGTCCAGCTTTTCCTCTCAATTTTATCCCCTTTCTTACTTGCTAGAGTTTTTAAAACTTTTTTTCGCCGTTTTTTTTCAAAACCATGCGATCTTCCCACAGTGCCTTTGCGATTCACCAGTCGATTGTGATTGACGTAATGGGCACCCCTGGTATATACATACTTTACTGTCACAAAATGCACAGATTCTTGCCATGGTGCGTTTCTTATGAATCAGAAGGTGAGATGATGCTCCTTGCCGTTTGTTAAAAAATGTTAACATTTTTAAAATGGTCAAACATGCTTAATCAATTAATTATAATTTTTGCGATATTGAACGTTTGCTTTTTTTCCACAAGACTTTGTCTTGCAAAAAGAACTGTCACACAGGTATGTAAAAGTGCGTTGTTAAACCAATGAAAAACGTGAGACAATAGTAATTCAATTCCAATCTGTTGATCACAGTTGAGACTTTTATCGTATCTCTTGAGACGAATTGCACAACGTGTTTAAGAATCCAAAACTTTTACTCCGTAGGAGTGCAGTACTTTAATAAAAATAAATATGCTTTTCATTGAACAGTACCTGTGACGCATTACAAGTACAAATTGATTGAGACTCTTTTTTTTTGTGAAAACAGTGTACCTGTTCATTTTCATTTACAATACATTTTCTTCTGTTGTTCCAGTCCTGCCCACATGTTCACCGCTGGACTTTCACTGTGATAATGGGAAATGCATCCGCCGCTCCTGGTTGTGTGATGGTGACAACGACTGTGAGGATGACTCTGATGAACAGGATTGCCGTGAGTAAACAGGCCTTTAACACTGTTACATATTTATAATTATATTTCGTTTTTTTATGCTGACATTAGTTATACAGCAAAATGTTCAAGTTAGAACCTGTAGTTTGAGATTATAATTAAACACACTTTCAACTTTAAGTTCATCCAGCTATTTTCACCCACTTTCTCCAATTCTCGGGTAACGGCGAGTTGGCGTCTGTCTCAGCAACGCGAGACACACACTTTGGCTTGGTGGCCGATTTTTCGCAGAGCCACACACACACACACCTATGGCCCATTTGTTCAAATGGTAATTCACCTAAGAACCATGTTTTTGGACTGTGGGAGGAATTTGGAGACCCGGGAGGATTTCGGAGGGAACCTAAGAAAGCACAAGGAGAATATGCAAACGTTCTTGTTGTGAGGTGACAGCGCTAACCTAGAATTCTCAATTTTTTTTTATTGTAAGGAACTCTCAGTATTTGTCTTAACACATTAAAAACGCTTTAGTCTTTTATGTATCTTGAGGGTATAAAGTATCAGACATTCACAAGCCCCGACTGTCAGAGACAATATAGTGACCCATTCATGACACTTGAGCGTACGCATGACTGCAGATCCATAGTAAAAGGCCGCTGTTAAACAAAATGATCTCCACCAATGGACTCTCAAAGAATTCCAAAGAAGCTGGTGTTTATTTATTAGTTAAAAGGCCTAATAGATTTGCCAGTCAGCATTGGTCTGCTCCATCTGACCCATATCTCTGTTATTCAGTCTGACCCACATTTCAGAGTGCTTTTCCCTTCACCCAGAGAGACGCTAATTCTTGATGGGAGACTCCTGTCTGCTATAGGTCTCCGTAAATATTTAATTTGTATATATTTTACTGTATGCAGTTTTCACTATTCTTCCTTTACGTTATTACATCTGACAGTGTTTTGTCTCACCCTCTTTTACATCTGTCTTTCACTTAGTAGTAGAAAATATAGAGATTTACTTGTTAGAACATTTTAATTATTTATATTTAATATAAATTATTTGTAATTTAAAATGTATCATTTTTAAAATCATAATCTACAATATTCACAATTCATTATTTTTCTCTTGAACTTCACATGAACTTCTGAATCTTTAAAGCATTCTTTGTTTAGAGAGAAAACAGAACCTTTTTTTGTGTATGGTATGTCGAATTTATTAAATGTTTTAAATTCATTAAATAATAAAAATAATGAACATAAAATGACACACATAAAAAAGATGTTTATGTCTTGCAATCTGACAGTATTCCATAAACAGACACTGAACAAAAGAAGAACTTGCTAGTTCATTTTCTGACAATTTCTTTACTGTATTGGTGTTGTTGTTTTTTGTTAAGTTGCGTGTTGAGTTGATGTCTGGACTGTACACTGTCAATAATTCACGTCTCTCCTGAGATTTCGAAACTACCTAAATTATTCATCAGAAGCATCATAAAATCTAAAACATTCATAAAATTCTAATGATCGTCTATGCAATAATATTTTTTTTCCTTTCTTAAATAAAGGAAACAATACTTTTTAAATGTGAAAAAGCATGAGGGGGGTTAGAAAAACTACATTCAGTATTTGCTTATGAGAATAAAAAAAATCATACTACCATTGTTACAATTTTACTAATTTGGGACAAGGTCATTGAGGGGTGAGGAGTTGTGAGGTTGTGTAGACGTCCCCCAACCAATACTCTTCATCTGCCTATTATGAGGGGATTCTGAGTTGTTGACTGGTCAGTCCACTCTAGAGACACAAGCCCTTCAGTGAGCCTTTCTACAGTCCAACATTTTCTCTGGGACATGTTGCAGTGGAATCCCAAGCAGATGTTAATGAGTAGATATTTGAGCTCTCTGAGCGATATTTGAGCGATTTGAGAATCGTCTGATCCGAGACATGTTACTTTTGGCCATAGCCAAAGGCGCATGCCTATACAAGGAGATTCTGTTGTCTCCAAAACTGGCACTTTTGGCTGTCCTTATAAATAATGAACCAAGTAATTTGCAAAGGTCAGTCCAATATGGAGTTGTCTGAATTATTGCTGGCAATGTGAACCACACTTCTTATGTGAAGGTCCCGTACTCCTGAGCATTCCATAAAGATCACACAGTTGTAGATTCCTCCTAATTTGAGTGTTCCTCCTAAGCATAGACATTACTTTGAATGCCGAGAAGTCTTGGAATTTTTGTATTTACTTTAAAATATTAATAGTATTTGGAAAAAAGAAAATATGCTTTACCCAGTTTAGACACATCGATACTATGTTCCTCGACACAGTTAGAAACTACATTCAAAGATTGTAGATTACTGTTTATCGATTACCACTTACTATCTTAAGCAGACTTATGTACCTGTTTATGTACGGTATGCATATTTTCTATCAACTTCTTTCGTTACATAGGCACGCAGAAGTTGTTTTGTGCAAGAAGGCAATAGAGCTGCAAATTCATAAAAAGTCGAGAGGGACCATGAAGGCCAACTGATAATTGCTCTGAATTTCGATTGAATCTCAGTAACATGGCAGACACTTTGAATGGTGCTTACACACGTCATACTCCTATGCCACAAACATTTTTACTGGAAGCAGGCGCTTTCAATTTACAATACGTTTTGCAGCACATGATCTTTGATGATTGGGTGTGACCAATCTCGTATGCAACTCCTGGTTATGTACTCACAAAACTTGCAGGTTGAATGTTCCTACTCAAGCCAGAGGCTACTGTACTTGCTTGGTATCATAAAAAGTGTGGTACTAATACTCCATTCTGTCTTTTCTGAGGTGATGCTACAATGCTGCAGAATCATGTCAGCAAAGACCCATTTACATCATCCAAAAACTTGAACGGCAGATTTTACCCACCCTGATTATCTTGACAGTGGGGAGTGGATTAACTTCTGTCATGGTGATGGATGGATCCACATCTAGTCTCTGCTTCCTCTTCACAAAACATGGTGAAGAGACCCTAAAATAGTCTTCTCAAATATAACAAGTCATAACTATTCTCCAAATTTAACATTAGAACATTTAACATTTCCCTGCCTCTACTTTAAACTTTGGCAGTGTTTCAATAACAGGTAATCAAACCCACATCTCGAGAAAATGATGCATACCAATAGTTGTACTTCTTTAGCCTGGCTTCTTAGCCTAATTATTTTAATCCTTTTTACCCTTTTGTCCTCAAGTGAATCTCCAGGCCCAGGTTTTCCCTTTCTGGTCTTGTTCCCTTGGTCTATTATTAACTCGACTGCTTCTGTTGGTACACATGTCTCTTTTAAAATGGTCTTTACAACAATAATCATTGAGAGTTTTAAATTTTATAGGACAAGGCCTCGAATGTTGAATTACCTGTGTGTATTTAACATTGCTGGATGGTTAAATACAGAGCACAATTTTGATATGGTTCCTAGTGGCCATATTAATAAACTCGCTTTACTTTAAAATGGTGTTTAAATGAACCATACATATTCTGTTTTGAATCAAAGGAACTATTCTTCCTCTTCGTCTGGGGCCGGTCTGCAGAGGCAGCAGCATGGCAAGCATCAACACCTCATCCAACTCCTCTAGAGGAAAACACTTAGGCATTTTGGGCCAGGCTTCAGACATTGTCCTTCTTGGCCTCCGCCTGGTTGGACATGCCTGAAACACTTCTTGTCAAGATGGGATTCTGTCAAACAGTGTCTTAAGTGGACTGGTTAGCTTGTCAGAAGCCCAGTGCATTTCTGCTCGGACAGTTACTGAGTGGACCTGCTCAACTGGGAATATCTATTAAACCCTTACAAGTCTCAGAGCCAAAAAAAACTACAGTGGAGTCTACCCAGTAATGTCTATCCCATGGTTCTGTATAGGAGAATTGGCTCCTCCTTAGTCCAAAGTACCACATTATTTCTTTGCATCTCCATACCACAAGTGTGTGTGTGTGTGTGTGTGTGTGTGTGTGTGTGTGTGTGTGCGTGTGGTGTGTGATGGTTTATGTGTTTTTGCCTATTTAGTCCACCTTAATGTTTTTGTGGACTTGGAGTTGAAGGTTGAAGGACATGGCTTCCTGGGTTCACAGATAATATATCTTCATATGTTTGACTCTTTCCCTTGTCATCAATTTTGTTCATTACTTTTATAGACAATTTCTATCTCCCAATCATTACATCATTCAGGCAGTGGTTTGCAAATGAGAATTGACACCTCCAAATTTTCAATCCTAAAAAGTGGTTTGCATTCTCAAGGTTGGAATGGAGATACTACCACAAGCAGGATGTGGGTTTCTAATTCAAAAGTGTGGGGAAATAGGGACGTATGTCTAGACGTATCTGGGCAGCAGCAGCAGTTGTGCTCAATGTTCTGGTCCATTGTTGTGACGAAAGGGCTAAATCTAACGTTTCAAACCATCACCTATGGCCATGAACCTTGGATTATGACCAAACGAACAAAGTTGGTAGCTGAAGGGTGATGGGTATCTGGGCGCAACCTTAGATAAAATGTATATTATGATAATAAAAACAGCAAAGGTTCTATAAAAACCAAATGTAAAATCTAAATTGTTTCTGGAGACGTCTTGTGTGCTCATACTGGGATTTTTTTTGTTCTTGGGAGCAGCTCCACGAGAATGTGAGGAGGACGAGTTCCACTGTCAGAACGGATACTGCATCCGCAGTCTATGGTACTGTGACGGAGACAATGACTGCGGAGACAACAGTGATGAGCAGTGTGGTATGTGTCATATTTGTCATGTTTTTTGTTTTATTTTACTTATTATGATCTTTAGGTATTCTAGTATCTTTCTTTTATCACACTACTTTTTACTGTTTGCATTTTTTCCATTTTTTAGTTTTACCTGAGTTAGTAATGGATTTTTTTAATAGATTTTTTTTTAATGTATGAACTTGTAAAAATGTGTTTAATTAAGCCACTTAGTAGTAAATAAGACGTGCGTGAATTGTTTTAAAATGCAATACTAACTGTAAATCCAGTCTTGAACTGTACACAGTCATCAAATTCAATAGAATCTGTTTACAGTTAGCCATCTGTATAAATGCAGTTTTCTAACTCCCCGTGCCTCAGGCTTGGCTTTGTTCGGCTTTATTTTGGTGAAGCTTTTTATAGTTCCGTCTCAGCACACAGTAACACTCTCTCTCCTGTGTGTTCAGATAAGAGGAAATGCTCTGATAAAGAGTTTCGCTGCTCTGATGGCAGCTGCATCGCAGAACACTGGTACTGCGATGGAGACACTGACTGTAAAGATGGAACCGATGAAGAGAATTGCCGTAAGTGGAATAATGAAACTGTAATTTAACAGACATTTACATTACTATGAGACCACCAGCCAACCGTTTATGGACCATTAAAGAAAACGAACACAGAAAGGTGTGGGTGTTAATTTTGCTACGTTTCAATTTGTTTCCTACTGTAAAAACTTACAGACGGTAGTATTTCTTCTTGTACATTTATGCTGGAGGTCACAAAAACTTGTCCTACCACTAAAAAAAAGGAATCCAAAATAAATGGATTGATTTGCAATAAAAATGTACAGTGTACAATGTATGCAGTTTAATGCTTTTGCAGACCGTCAACATGGAATGTCAATATTTAGCAAACATTCTCTGTTGTGCGAGCACCGTAATCCGTGCCTAACTTTCTGTCAGTTCCACGCCTTCCCTCGCATGGACGCAGCAGGTGCTGGGCTATTATTATCTGCCCGAAAAAGTGTCTTCTCTTTTTGCAAGTTCTTCCACTTCCCATCCTCTCAGTTTCAAAAGTGTGATAAGAAGTTTGGATTCTAACTACTGTACAGCAAAGTAAATGGATGGGTACTTGTGTATATATACTGCTTGTAACAAATACTTAAGCCAAATAATTGTCATATAAAGTTATCATGCCCACATGTTTGAAAGGTAAAGGCATCAAATGGGGAATTCTTCCAAACATTTAAAAATTATCATCAGATGCAAATAATATTTTTGTGATCGACTGCCAGTGCAGTTTATAATCTAATAGTTTAGTATAAATCTGAGCAGTTCTGTTGACTTGAAACCACTTATTTCTTTTCTTTTTAGCATCAGATGTGATGATGGCCACATGCAGTGTTGAAGAGTTTCAGTGTGCGTATGGCCGCTGCATTCTTGACATCTACCACTGTGATGGAGACGACGACTGTGGCGACTGGTCTGATGAGTCTGACTGCTGTAAAGAACCTCTTGCTGTTGTTTGAATGGTCATGTTAAAGTATTAAATAAATGTATATAAAAAATGATGAATATTTATTATAGGTATATACAGTATAATATTTTTCTACCTAGAAGCAATTTTTTTAATCAATTATTCTCTTGTTTTTTTTAGTAAAATGACAGTAATGATTGTAGAAATGATAAATGTATATAATCTGAAAATATAATATCTTATGTATATAATCTGACATAAATCTGACACATTTCCACATACCCAACCAAGTTATAACTAATATTACTTCCCCATTTCACGTTCTGAATGTTTGAGACATAAATGTGAAGCTGTGTGCATGTGTGTGTGTTTGCAGCGTCCCATCAGCCCTGCCGCTCGGCAGAGTTTATGTGCAGCAGTGGAATGTGTATAAACGCGGGCTGGAGGTGTGACGGGGAATTTGACTGTGATGACCAGTCGGACGAGAGGAACTGCAGTGAGTTTTTAGCTCCGGCTTGGTGATACTCGCATACATGGAATTTCAAGCAGCGTGTGACGTGATTCCTTCTCGCCTTCAGCCACTTCCATGTGCATGGCTGACCAGTTCCGCTGCATGTCTGGTCGATGTGTCCGCCTGTCATGGCGTTGCGATGGGGAGGACGACTGCTCGGACGGAAGTGATGAGGAAGGCTGTGAAAAGACTGGTGAGCAATATGAAGCCTACAACTCCTCTTTGACCGTATGACATTCCGCAAAAGAAAAAGAAAACTTATGTGCCTCTAGATCAGACCTGGGCAGCAGACCTGCGGCCCGTTAAATGTTTAATTTTGACCCGCCGAACTTGTAAAAATAAAATGAGAGTCAGATATTTTTGGTTAATCTGTTATGAGGTTTATTTTATTTTCTATTTTAACACTTTTTAATAAGCTGAACTATATACACAACGTTTACGTAAAATAACTGTGCTGGTATATTTTTACCATTTATTTTTACTGCGCTAAAAAACAGAGGTATATTTTTATGAGTTTTGCGATTGTGAACCGAGGTTCCACTGTATTTTCTCCATATCCCAAAATGTTTATTTTTGTCCAGCCCGGTCTGGCCCCTTTGTCAAATGTTAGAACCCAGTGTAGCCCGCGACTCAAAATATTTGCCTACCCCTGCTGTAGATCATTAGATGGATGAAAGTGTGATATTTTGTACCGGGTACTTGAGTTTTCTATTCGATATTGCATTTACTCCTATTGTTTTTGTCTAGAAACTCCTCCATGTGCTGCAGATCAGTTTCTGTGTGCAAACGGCCGCTGCATTGGTCAGCGTAAGGTTTGCAATGACGTCAAGGACTGTGAAGATGGAACTGATGAACATCCACACCAAGACTGCCGTGAGTCTCCAGCACTACACGTTAGCGGAAATGCTAATACTTGATTTACTAAACATTTCCTCTCCACACACAAAAGGCTCCAAGTCCAGTGAAGAAAACTGCAACGTTAAGAACGGCGGTTGCTCACAGAAGTGCCAGATGTCTCGCGGTCAGGTGCAGTGCACGTGTCACACCGGCTACACCTTAACACAGGATGGAAAGACCTGCAAAGGTAAAGCCTCAGACAGAAACAAAAACAAATAATAATTTCCTGGCAACCATTTCAAAGTATTCAAAGTAAATTCACATTGCCTGGCTGACACTGACACTACCATGACAGTGGAGAAATATTGAAGCTCAAGGCTTTTTCACTTTTAAAATGTGTCTGGGGAAAAATACAAATGTTTACAGCCTTTTGTGAAATCAGGCTGATGAAGTAAAGATGTTTTAAAAGTTTTTATTTAAAAAAAGTGGATCTACATGGATAAACTTTACTGTTCAAATGTATTTATTTTGCCTTTCAAATAACACTGAAGCAATACGTTTTTTTTTCTAGTGCATTTTTTCTCGAGATGCACTAGATTCAGAAAACCTAATTCTTCAACTTAAAGCGTTTACATTAAAACTAAATGATGTTCCGTTTAACTATTTTTCATTTTAAAAATCCAATTTGTTGGATCTCAAATGTTTCAAACTCAAAGCCTGGTCATATGAAGCATTGATAACACAAACTACAGATCCCATAATGCAGTACCTTGTCTGGTATGAACTGTATGGTTTGTAACATTACATGAAAGTTATTGTTGTTTTTTTTTTTTTAATACTTCTAACTCGTGTAGTTTGACCGGATATTATTTTTGGGAGAACAAAATACTTTGTGCTAATAATTGATGTAATCAGATTAGTGACAAAAATATCAAACGTAAATTTCAAAGAAACAAACAAAAATGAATTTACGTTTGTTTTTCTATTTTTTGCTTGCAATGTCCACGTTTTCGTTTGAAACTTTTTCTTTTTTTTGCTTCCGATTTTTATTTATTTATTTATTTATTTTCCATTTTTTTGCCTGGTTTTTGTCCCTATTTTTGTTCAAATGTTTAGATTTAAAAAAAAATTATTCTGTTATACACTCGACTTTTAAGTTTCTAACCCTCGTGCTATTGAGTTTAACCATATCTTTAAATTGATAATTTAGTATACAATTATTAATATTTTTTACATAAGGTCAATGTGCTGTGCACTAATCTCCCCATGGTTTTTTTCTCATTTGGTCTGGACCCAGATGTAGATGAATGTGCGGATGAAGGTTACTGCAGTCAAGGCTGTACCAACATTGAAGGTGGATTCCATTGTTGGTGTGTCCAGGGTTATGAACTACGGCCGGACAAGCGGAGCTGCAAAGCTTTGGGTCTGTATTCTTTGTTACACTGCAGAGCTTGCATGTAAGCCTCCGGAATCCTACCGAGATTCATGGGGCTGTGAAACACTCGGATCAATCAGGGTTTTGGGTTCTGATGGCTGGATATGATTGATTGAATTGGACTCCTAATGTGGTCAGAAGGATTACACTTTTCATTAGTTGAAGTTTGTTTGAGTTTTGCTTATCAATTCACTGCATTGGGAGAAGTATGTTATATGTTTTGGACTTCACATTGGAGCACAATTTTTTTCAAAAAGTAGGGATTTTTTTTTCCAAGTATGGAAGTCTGGATTTTGTCCAAGTCATTTGTGCCAAACTCAAGGCCACTCAAGATGTGCAATAATACCTGGCCTTCGAGATCCTTTAATGGGGAGTTGTTATTGTTGGTTTTAATGGCACGGTGATATGAAACACTAAAAACACAAACTACAATTCCCAATAGTGCAGTGCTTCAGCTCTCTTGCCTTGCATAGATTGTAACTATTAAACTTATTTTATCATGTTTGATTACTTAAAAGCTTTCATTTTGGTATGGTATATTTTTATGGAAGTCAATTTAGATGTATTTATTCTTGAGTACTATTCCTGTCTCTTTTTATCCATAGTTATGTTCGAAGAATGTTTAGTTTTAGGGTGTTTTATGAATGTTTTTTTCTGTTCGGCCCCTGACTTGGTGTGCTTTGAGTTTTGGCCCCCTGTGCCATTGAGTTTGACAAGGAATGTTGTTCTAGCACCACATTCCAAGAACACCTTCTGCGTGGCAAAAGTTCTACTTTCTTTTATTCTCGTTCCAGGTCCAGAACCGGTTTTGTTGTTCGCAAACCGGATTGATATCCGGCAGGTCCTGCCACACCGTTCTGAGTACACATTATTATTAAATAATCTAGAAAATGCTATAGCTTTAGACTTTCATCATAACATGGAGCTGGTGTTCTGGTCTGATGTCACGCTGGACCGCATCATGAGAGCCAGTCTCAATGGTAGCAATGTGGAGGAGGTCGTGTCTACAGGGCTGGAGAGTCCAGGTAGAATCAGCATCCAAACATTTATTAATCTAATGCATTAATGCATGCACATTAATTTAATTCATATTTGCAGTGCAAATTAGTTTTTTGGGGGATGGAAAACATGTCTTTTGCTTTTACAGGAGGTTTGGCCATAGACTGGATTCATGATAAGCTGTACTGGACTGACTCGGGAACGTCCCGTATCGAGGTGTCTAATCTGGACGGTACACAGCGTAAAGTGCTTCTATGGCAGAAAATGGAGAAGCCACGGGCAATTGCGCTGCATCCTATTGAAGGGCAAGTAACTACATTTTTGCATCAATGACTTGAATTTGCCACTTCTAAAGCACAAAGCATCATCTAGTAGTCTTTCTTTTTAAAAGTTGTACGCGTTCATTTATGAAAAGACAAAATTACTATGACATTTATGTTGTCACGAATACTATTTTGCTCAAAACTACTTGCCTTCAGACTTTTCCCATGTCATCTACTGAAATGTCCAGATGCCCCGTTTTGTTTGCCTGAAGAAATCGTGTCTACATGTGACCAGCAGTTGCTATGTAACTGTCAGCATTAAGCTGAATTTCATTATCCAGTTTTCTTCTAATCACAAAGACTGACCACAGATTTTATCTGCAGACTGTCACAAGGCTTGAATCACAAGGCTTTACCACTCATTCCGCTTCTTTGTCATGGAGGCCAAAGTCTATGAAATGTGCCTTGAAATCAAGAAGACATTTTGTCAATGTACAACAAAATTATTTTCATTTGTAGTTTGGTAGTCGATCAGTAATTCATTTTTAAAAGTGCAACCCTAAATATGAAACAATTAAAATGTGTGTAACATTTGTGCAGCAGGATTTGTGCAGTGTGTTCTGTTGGGACTGTCTTGCATTAAGTTACCACCACGCTTCTGACATTTTGATGCTCTTCAGGAAGATTTACTGGACCGACTGGGGAAATATGCCACGCATTGAGTATGCCAACATGGATGGTTCTAATCGCAAAATAATTGCTGATACGCACTTATTTTGGCCCAATGGTCTAACTATTGACTATGCCGGTCATCGCATGTACTGGGTGGACGCCAAACATCACGTCATTGAACGGGCAGACCTGGATGGGAAAAACCGAAAAGCTGTGATTAGTCAAGGTAGTGTCAATGTTCAGTTGACTTACATTAGGACATGGTTTGATTCCTGAAAATTATGCAAAGCAACTTACGTTGCACAACAGTACTTTATCTGTCAATTTTGTGTGAAATACTTTATTAAATTGTACGTAATTTTAAAACTTAAAATGAGGATTGTTGTGAAGTCCATTTGGAGAATGTTTATGAGGACTGAGACCATCATTGTCTAAATATTCTCTATACTGTATGTAAAATCTATATAGAAAATCTGTAACTTAAAATTAAACTTTTTAATAACCAATCACATGTTGTTAAAGGCTCCATAATAATCATTAACATGTATAAAACATCAAAATAACCAAGCAATGTCAAAGTGTAAAAATATAAGCTAAAAATGGTACAATTTTTTTACATAAAAACTATTAATTGTTTGCAATTCATGTAGAGAAAAAAGAATAGAATGTGTGGAAACATGAAAATATTTTTGAACAAAATATGATTTCTTTAAGCAAAAATTTAACTATTTTTGAATATTTTTTTATTAAAAAAACATTTTATATTTAAAAATTATCTAGCATACATTCTATATACATACAGTACATGCTAGTTTATCTTGATTATACTATATTATATTATATTTCCAAGTGTAATTTTTCTCTACAACATCTCAAACTGTTGTGTTATGCCTGGGTTCACTGTATTGTTGGTACACTGAATGTTGCGTGATTAAGACATACCATGAAGATTTTACAGTAGGAAGCTGTGCACCTGGCAAGGTGAGGGGCATTGATGCCTGAAAACCAGGGTCCAAAACTTCCCAAAGTCTTTAGAAAGACTGCAGCAAGTTGCTTGGGGGCGATCAGTGACCGTTTTACTATAGCTTAGTACAAATGAGGAACCAGCATTTTGAAAATCAGGGTACACACAGCCACAGAGATGATGTCGACTGCAGCGAGATCAAAAACGATAATGTATATAAAAAAGAACAAGATCAAAAGCAGGTGATGATGGAAATGACAAGAGAAATGTGCCCTCTCAGCCGCCATCTGCTGAAAACAATGGAAACCAAGAGATGAAAAGGGCAGCTCGAGTCTTGCTTTGCTTCTCTAGCATGATAGGATCAGAAAACAAGCTGATGTTGTGTGTGCACACCTGGAGGAAGGTGGGGAAAGTGGGGGGAGGAACGCCTCAGCTTGGGAAAGTGGCTGGTGAAAGCTTTTTCATAATTGTTTGAATGGATCCTTCCATTCAGAAACTTTCAAATTCCCCTTTCTCCACCTTAACATGCTTATTTTACATTGTTTTTTCTAGCCATTGGAATTCAGTAAATACATCCAACTTTACATTTTTTTTTAGAACTAGAATTCTCATAATTATTAGACTGTGGATTACATTTATTTCTGTGTTATTTGAACGTCAATGTCATTTTAAATGTAGCATAAGCAGAAAAACATTTCGAAGAAAACTGCAAGTTTGTAGGTTTGAACAGGAAAGAGAATGTTCTAGACTAGAGTCATGTAAGAAGAGATAAATCAGTAAAGGGATTGCATTGTCAATGAGATTATATATAATTTATTCACTGAACGTGACAAAACATTTTCTCCAAAATTAAGTCCTTTGTTACCAAGCAATTAACGGCATATACCTAATAAAGTAGCCAATGAGTGTGTATGGGCATATATATAACAAATTATATTGTCTGTTTGCCAGGTCTTCCTCATCCCTTCGCCATAACAGTGTTTGAAGACAGTTTGTACTGGACAGACTGGCACACTAAGAGCATCAACAGTGCCAACAAGTTCACTGGCAAGAATCAAGAGGTCATCCGGAATAAGCTTCATTTTCCCATGGACATCCACACGTTACATCCACAGAGACAGCCGGCAGGTTAGCTAATGGTCATTTCTATTATTTTGATTTGTGAAGGAAGCACCTACTCAATTTTAAGAGCAGAGCATAAGCACCGATGCTTCTTTGTCTTGGTCTTTTCTAAGCCAAGACTGTCAAGTCTGTAAAAGTTGTGACATTCTTTACACAAGTAGAAGTATAGATACTAGAATTACAAAGTCCAGTAAAAAGACTTCTATGGAAGTAAAGGTATAAGCTTAACCTTTTTACTCAAGTAAAAGTTACTGGTTTGATAACTACTCAAGTTTGGTTTTTTTTTTTACCCTGTTACTTGACACATCTTCAAGTACCCTGCCTGTAAGCCTATGACTAAGTTCTGATTCAGCTTTCATATATGTACTTATTTTCTCTTGACTGAAGTCTACGAGACCACAACATCAAAAGAAAACGTGTTCTCAACATCAGAGCCTGGTTGTTTTTTTCATTGCCGCTTTATTTTCTCTAAATTCTCTCTTTATTTTCTCTCATCTTGCCAGCAAATTGTGGCAGTGTTTCCTGTGGAGTTGTAGCTATTACTCATGAAATTGTCGTCCTTAGATTATAGGACTATTATTACAAGTACATTTGCTTGGAAGCCACAGTGTTACACATTTTGCTGTATAGAAACCAGAAAATAAGGTTGAACGACATTATGTGGTACATTTTAAATGTGTACAAAAATTCATTGTAGCACTGTCAACAGCTGAAGAAGTTTCTTGAATAAACAATGGCATAGTCAACACACTGAACAAAGCATGTTGGTAAATTTTTGATGCATGTTTTGTACTTAAATTGTTACTTTGTTTAACACATCAGTAAAGATTATTGATAACATGCTTCTGAACTATGGGTTTAACCAATACAATACTAGTCATCATATTTTTCACCGTGATACATGTTAATGCATATAGCAGTGCACATGAATGGTTCCTTAATACAATGTAATAAAATGCATTTATTTTCAATGTAATTTAATACTGCAACATTTATATAAAACAATATTGTCTTATGCCATTAAAATTTTAATTTTATGGCATCTTTTTCTAGCAATACTTTTATACTTCAAATGGATATCAAACCAGTGCTTTTACTTGTGTAAAAAGGTTGAGTTGATACTTTTACCGTCACAGATTTCTTTCTTTAACTCTAGTAGTGTCTATACTGCTTGAGTATTGAATGCGACTACCATTGACAGCACTGTTGCTAATCAATGTTCTGTCTTGTCAAGGATTTGCAGCTTGCGTAAATGTTGCTAGCATGTTTCTTGTGGGAGTTGTTCACATCATTCAGCGTGCTGTGAGGCAGTGCTGGCATGTTCTAGCTGGCATTAGAAGTGTTTTCACTCGGATCTTTTGTTGTTTTAGGCGGGAAGAATCGCTGTGGAAACAATAACGGGGGCTGCAGCCACCTGTGTCTCCCCAGCAACAAGACGTACACCTGCACGTGCCCTACAGGGTTTAAAAGGGTGGACCACTATAACTGTGCCCAGAGTGAGTACTGATGCTCGCCAGTGTTGCGTAATCTGAATTGTTTCACGATGATTTTGAACCTGTAGCATACGCAGACTTCTTGTATAGTTTAACTTTGCTTCATTTATTGTTTAACTTTGCAGTAATTCTACACAACTACTAACTGCTCAAACACATGCAATGAATACTCATGCAAAATGTATAGTTTTGACTTGCTTGTTTGGTTTTATGGTGAGAATTGACAGGAGACCTTTGGTCTTTGATCAGGTCTTGACAAGTTCCTGCTTTTTGCCCGAAGGACGGACATCCGTCGAATCAGCTTTGATACTGAAGATGAACTGGATGACGTCATTCCACTGGCTGATATTCGAAATGCAGTTGCTCTGGACTGGGATTACAGTGAGCAATATATTTACTGGACTGATGTAACCACTGATTCCATCAGCCGTGCTAAATGGGACGGCAGCAAACAGGAGGTTAGCGTAAGATTTGTGTTGTTGTCATACCCAATACCAACAATTTACCTTGTAGATTTTGTCACTCTCTGAGACTTAATCGAATGGAAGTGTGTGTTTCTGTGTGTGTGTAAAATAAACACACTAACAAGTTTTTGTTGCAGGTTGTCGTGGACACCAGTTTGGAAAGCCCCGCAGGCCTTGCGATTGATTGGCTAACTCGTAAACTCTACTGGACTGATGCAGGTATTGGTTTTCATCAATGTCCCGATCCCAACCAAGTTTCGAGTTGCCTATCCCATTTATTAAAGATTCCCAATCTGATGTAGAAAACCATGCAAAGTATACATTTTTTATTTAATGCATACTCCCACAGCTACACAAAATTATGCATCTATGTAAAGGATTAATGGCACAAGTTAGGTTACTTGTTCAGTAACCAAGTTACTTTTCAGTCACAGTAATTAGAAAAGTAATTTAATTACAAAATTCCAACCAAAAAGTGAAGAGTATTTTAATAATTAAGTTCACACAGACAACTAGTACGTATATCAAATATTTATTTGCTATTTTTTGATGATTGTAACTAACAACTAATGAAAATCCCAAGTTCCTTATCTCAGAAAACTTGTAGACTGTTAAGGACCAACAAAATTTGATTTTATTTTTTTTTTTCCTTTGAACATACAAAGTTTGAATGTATAACACTCTATACTTAGATGAGGCTTTGCCTGAATTACTGCAGCAATATTGCGTGGCATGGAGTCAATCAGAAAATGGCACTGCCAAGGTATTTTGGAGAGTCCATGTTGCTTTTATAGTGGGTTTCGGATCTTCTGCATTGTTAGTCAATTAAGATTTTCTTCTGCGGGTCAATTAACTACAGGGATGCCATGGCCCTTAAATCAGAAAGTCTTAGCTGTGATGCTATCTGCAGATGCCCGTCAAAATGTCAAAAATACAGTCTATGTAATGAATAAATATAACTACCGTACATGTTTCACTTTATAAATGGAATTTGTGAATTTAACCAACTTTTTGATATATTTTCTATTTGTATGATCAGAACCTGTATGTGTTCGTAACAATTAAAGATAATTGACATTTTTATTTCCTCTTGCAGGCACAGATCGGATTGAAGTGTCAAATGTAGACGGAAGTATGCGCACTGTTCTGATTTGGGAGAATCTGGATCGTCCACGAGACATTGTCGTCGACCCAATTGGAGGGTAAGATCCTAGCTAGGATTAACTTTTGTTCGCACAACCGTCAATACTAGGTGTGATTTTTTTTTTTTTTTTTTTTTTTTTTTTTTTTTTTTTTTTTTGTGAAGACCATAAATAAAAAACACCAAAGCAAAAATAGATGCCTTGGGATCACTGGAAGCCAATCTCAGTTTCTCTGAGCCTGAAGCTGGGATACACAGTTCATTGCTGGTTGGGACACACTTATATTGTCACTGAGACCTATGGTCAGCTCAGTGTTTTCATTTTTCCTAAACGCATTATTTTTAGACTGGAAACACGTTTTGGACCAAAACTTTTTAGACATTGTGGAAGAAATGAGCAAACACTAAAATAAATTTTGAGATCTCTAAAAGAAACTCGTTATCTTGAAGTGTTACCTTGTTTCTAACTGAATACATTTTTAGGGCCTTGTTCAAATCATGTCCAATAATAAAGTAATTTTTGTAATGTGTTTACAATTTTTATTTTGAAAATAGATTTTTTTATGTAAGTAAAACAACATTGAAGTGATACCAGTTCCGAGTTAAGTTTGTTAAATTAAAAAAAAAAATTGTATTTTAAAGAGAAAATTAACGTAAGATAATAAAAAATATAAAAAAAAATCTACATTTATTTAGTTTTTTTTTTTTTCAGGGGGGTGCTTATATTCGCGGGCCACTTATATTCGCATAAAACACTGTATTTAAAAAAATATTTTGTGTGATACTGTGATCACAAAAAAAAAACAATAATATAATGACAATTCAAAAAGCGTTTAATAACGGTTGTATGATCACAATGTAATGCAATGTTTTGGCCAAAAACTTGTTGCATACCACTGGTCTACTGTATTTATTGTTTTTCATTATTTCAGATACATGTACTGGACAGATTGGGGTGCTAATCCTAAAATAGAGCGAGCAGGAATGGACGCTTCCAATCGTTCTGTAATCATTTCAACCAACCTGACCTGGCCTAATGGGTTGGCCATTGACTACCAAACCGAGAGGCTGTACTGGGCTGATGCGAGCATTAAGAATATTGAGTACGGAAACTTTGATGGGTCAGGCAGACAGGTAGAAAAACATCAGCTAGACATTGCACATGTATTCTGATGTAAAGCGTCTAATTGGCTGTGTTTCACAGGTTTTGATTGGGACCCAGCTTCCTCATCCTTTCGGTTTAACGCTGCACGAAGATCGGATTTACTGGACAGACTGGCAGGCCAAAAACATTCAGAGTGCGGACAAGCTTACTGGTTTAGATCGAAGGACTCTAGCAGAAAACCTTGAAAACCTCATGGATATTCACATGTTTCACGGCCATCGTACAGCAGGTAAAGAAGTCTGTAAAAAGTGTTATAATTATTAGATTTTTTTTTTATGCATGCAATACATATTTATTACTTGATTGTACTATATGTCAGGTTTTAAAAACATCTGTAGTTTTAAGCTAGCATAAAAAACGTTTCATGAAAATATTTCCTTTTAACTAACACATATACGCTGGAAATGAGCAAGAACTGTACTAAAGGAGAAAGTGTGTAGTACGCTACTGTATCCAATGTCTCGGATTTTTCAGACGGTAGATTAAGGCCAGTTGAAACTGATCTGAAGTCTGAGACCCCCAGAGGCCGTACAAGAGTCTGTTCCCTCTGAATGAATGGCAGCTTTTTCTCTTACTTGTCTCCACTCTTTCTGTGTTCCGTCTACAGTCCAGACACCCTGCTCCGTGAACAACGGGGGCTGCAGTCATCTCTGCCTCCTGGCACCAGCTCCAAAAGGCTCGAGCTGTGCCTGTCCCACCGGTATCAACCTTCAGTCTGATGGGAAGACTTGCACTCACGGTAAAGCGCATCAGTCCTTGTCGTCACACATCCCGTGACCCTTGCTCTACCCATCTCAGATATCTCTCGATTCATTTAGCAGTTGACTTGAAATTGAATGAAACGGCCGCAGGTATGTTTTAGTTTTGGGATTCCAGGTGCCATGATTTTTGTTGAAAGAGCAGATGATCTTTTGAAATTTGAGGCTGAGATTAGGATGCCCAAGGGCCGTTTAGGGGTCACCGCGTGAGCAGGATGATTTCATGGGGTGTGTCTTTAGGTAAATGGTTTGACGTTTACCCTGTTGATTTCCCTTTAAATGGCCTGAGCTTCGCTCTTTATCCTGCTTGTGTTTACAGTAATGTCAAGCTTTGATGGTTTAGCTGGGAAGACTGCCTAAATGGCTCTAGTGTAAATACCCAGTGTTAGGAATTGCCTCCCTACCATTGAAAGCTTTTTCACGGCCCACTCTCTGTCATTCCAGTGCCGTTTCTATCTTCTTTTTTCATAAGGCACAAAAGAAGAACATCTGAGCTTTGCCTTCACATTCAGCAGAATTAAATGGGGATTTACACAGTTTGACTTCAAAGAGAAAAATGCTTTGTATCAAATAAGTAGATCCCGAGTTTCTAACAAATCTAAACTTATATTAGCACATAACAAGCTTCCACCCAGAACTCTTGTATATTTTGATGCCCACATTTGAATAGAATAAATACAAAACCTATAGTATTTTTCCGACAACAAAGTGCATCATTATTTATTTTCTTATCTAACTTAACTTTTTTCCAGATTGAAGACAAATATTGTTTTTTACGCAATAAAAAAATGTGAATAGTGAACTTCAAAACTTTATTTAGGATTTTAAATGCGCCTAATAGCACAAAAAGAAGTATGTGTTGTTTCAAAATCTCACATAATTATATCCATATATATTGTCATAGATTTTCACTGTTTCTTTCCATTTTCAAATTCCCCCAGTTTATAGAAGAATAACATTCTTGTGGCCAAGTCTCCATCAGCATCTCTCAGTCTTCTCTCATTGATGCGGTGGGATTTTTGCTGCTTGTCAAAGTGTGGTAGCTGCTTCTGCTTTAGCTTCTGCTTCCCCACCTGTCAGTGTACCGCTGCATGTTTCAAAAGCAAGAAGGATGATTCATGGCACAAACTTTTAAAAAAGGAATTTTAAAATGTGTTTCACAATATAGTGAAGAAAGTTGGATGGAATGTATCAGCTTCCATTGACTGTGTGCTAATGTAAACTGAACCTGTAAAGCTCCTCCGGCATCTAAAACATCAATCTATTTTCTCTCATGTTCTCTAAAAGTTTCACAGTTTTTGAATCAAAAATAAGATGAAAAAAACAGGATCGTTTTAGTGATTTTACACATTTTCTACTGCAGGTTCTGCTTCATTGTATAGGAAATTGAAACTCATACTGATTCCCGTTTTTCATGCTTCAAGAAGGTGTGACACCTTGTTATCTGTGCTTGTAGCTATGAACAGCTTCCTGATCTTCGCCCGTCGAACAGACATCCGCATGATTTCTCTTGACATCCCTTACTTTGCTGATGTGGTTCTTCCAGTCAGCACATCGATGAAGAACACCATCGCCATTGGAGTGGATTCTGTGGAAGGTGAGGAGATAGTCCAGATTTAAATCGTGCTATCTTAAGAAAACTCTGTTACCCACAAATTTGCTCCCGTAGGTAAAGTTTACTGGTCGGACAGTACGTTAAAGAAAATCAGCAGAGCCAATATCAACGGGACAGAACTTGAGGATATTATTTCTAATGGTAAAAGAGCTTGTCAAAAACCGTATGTACTCTGTTTCTTTTTTCCGTTTAATTGGTTTCTTTCGTTCTTTTTAGGTCTAATGACCACAGACGGTCTGGCTGTGGATTCGCTGGGAAGGAAAATCTACTGGACCGACACCGGGACCAACCGCATTGAGGTGGCCAATCTAAACGGCTCAATGAGAAAAGTTCTTGTGTGGCAGAACCTGGACAGCCCTCGAGCGATCGCCCTGTACCATGAGATGGGGTAAATCTTCACTCAGTCGCGGGAAATGCTTCTCATGTAGTCATGGAAACTACTGTATTTTTTTCAGAATACAAGTTGCATGGGATTATAATGTCCACAATTAATAAACGTCTTTTTCCTCATTTTTTCCACACATAAGCCACACCGGATAATAAGAACAGGAAGCAAAACAATTATTACATTTATACATAATAACTTACAATTTAATAAACATTCTTTGATAAAAACATTTTTCATTTCCATAAATATTGTGTATACTTTTTTGCAGCATATTTTTTTTATAGCAGTTTATTTGTCATGTACATGTACATACATAGTAAACAGAACATTTCACTACATGTCGTACCATCGTACAGCATTTAAACATGGGTGGAGGAAGGAAAGAAGTAAAATAAATTATGGGGGAGGAAGGAGCACATTGTAGTGCACAACAATGTAATGAGTGCAGTAAAAAGGTAAATAAAATAAATAATTAGCAATACATTAAATCAAAATCTAATCAATTACAGAATTCAAAAGCTGGTATGTTGAGGTATGTAGCTGAAGTGTAACATGACCAAACAGTGTAATTTTCATTAATTCGTTTCTTGTATCATCAAGAATTGGTATTTTTAAAAATAATAATACTGTACATGAATAACATTTGGCATTGGGAAATTTTGTCTAAATTGGAACTATTTGACAAATTCAGGGTGATTCAGGAAAAAAATTAAGATTTTATGAAAAATTGACTTTAAATTTCCAAATTCTCATTTCATGCAGAAAGTTCATTTGAAAATATTCCATGAATATGGCCATATGCGTCTTCTTTTTTCTGCTTTAAGCTTCATGTACTGGACTGACTGGGGTGAACACGCCAAGCTTGAGCGCTCCAGCATGGATGGCACAGATCGGCTAGTTCTGATAAGTAATAATCTGGGATGGCCAAACGGACTGGCTGTAGACAAGGCCGGATCTCAGCTGCTCTGGGCCGATGCGCACACTGAGGTCAGTCTCGGCCAGTGCACCAATACTGCACACTTTCTACTCTTACCCTACCTGTCCTTGTCTTTCAGCGAATAGAAGCTTCTGATCTGAACGGTTCGAACCGTCGGACCCTGGTGTCTCCCGTCCAGCACCCGTATGGGCTCACGCTTCTGGGACCGTACATGTACTGGACCGACTGGCAGAGCCGCAGTATTCACAGGGCTGACAAGGGAACCGGAGTCAACGCCATCACCGTACGCTCCAACTTGCCTGGACTCATGGACATCCAGGCTGTTGACCGACAAAGACCTTTAGGTAGCTTTTTTATGTAAAAAGAAATTGAGAGTTCTGAGTGGAGCTTCTGAAATACATTTTTTTTTTTATATAATTTTTTTTGTTGCTAATTTGGCCCTTGTTATTTGTACCAAGGCTTTTAGATCTTGTTTGATAGCAATAGCCAAGATTCTTCTGTGTGTTGTTACAGATGAAGTCTGGGTTTTGCATGTGTGTTGCGCTGTCAGATTATATAAACTGCACAGAATCACAGAGCGGTTCAATCATCTAACTACACAATTCATGAGTGGGTTGTTCTCAGCATCAACTGCTTTTAATGTAGAAACAATTGAAAGTGAATTACAAGTAATATCACTTTCAGTGATCTCATCTTGGTACTTTGTCTATTTTTATTATTGTAAATGATGTTAGCATGTTTTTTGACTGGAGTTGAATTTTAACCTAAATGTACATTTTCATTGGATGACAAGACTAACTTTTGATTGAACTATACAGTACATACAGTGATAGTTCCACATCATCCAACCCTTCCAAACAACCCAGTGAACGACAAACCCAGTGAAAAACCCTACAAAAGACAAATTCAAATAATTGCCTTCTGGTGATTTCCAGAAACTGTTTGATACACACTAAACCACTTGCTTAAGGACAGTAGAAATCTTTGAATTTTGATATCCCTTTATTTTTAGTAACTTTACATTTCTTATTGCATCATGGGTAACATAATTTTAAATCATGTTAAGTGTATTGCATGAAAGAAATATGCACTGTAATTAAAAGTAATAAATGGTATTGGATTGTGGAACTGTTTGAGGGTGCTGCCCTCTTGTGGCTATATGATTTTTTTATTTATATATATTTTTTAACATTTGTCATTTTGTAAAGTTCTTTCGAAACCATATACACAACATTTTATAGAGCAGAATAGCGCAATATGATAAATATGAAGAATGTTTGCATGAGGAATAATATGAGGATAACACGTTTGCATTTCATGACTGCCACTGGAAACTGAGACAAGATTGTTACTTAACTTCTTTCTTTTTTTCTGAAGGCTTTAATAAATGTGGCCGAAGAAATGGTGGCTGCTCTCACTTGTGTCTACCTCAGCACAACGTGACGTCCTGTGCCTGTCCGACGGGCATTGTGCTGAAGAGTGACCGGCGCTCCTGCGAGGATCTGCCAGAAACATACCTGCTGTTCTCCAACCGTGTGAGTGTGCGGAGGATTTCTCTCGACACCGCCGATCACACAGACGTCTACGTCCCAGTGCCGGAGCTCCAGAATGTCATTTCTCTGGATTATGACAGTGTGGAGAGGAAAATGTACTACACAGATGTGTCGCTGGACGTCATCAGGTGTGTTCCCACATCCTAGTAGAGCTTTAATGTTTAAACTGTATATATGTTTACATATGTTCACAAACTTGTGTCAGACATTGGTCATTTGTCTTGTCATGGCCTAAGCTAGCATTCCAAACACTGCAAATACCGTAAGGCACTAGACTTTCTTTGTGTTTCAAATGGATTAGATTTAGAAAAGCTTGTTCAGTTTATTATTTAGACTAGATGAATCGAGCAGGAAACTTCATAAATTGACCAATGACTGTGCAGTGACACAATTAGGACACGCCTGCTCATTTCCCTACACTCAAGGAACACTACAAAAAGGATTTGAGAAAAGGTAAATGCTTAAATCTTACTTTAGATAAATTGTACAAATAAAGTGAACATCAGTGAATGCATTACTGGAAATATAATCAAGTTTTTATTTTTTTTCCCCCCTAAAATTGTATGTATGTACAGTATATTTATAATAAAAACAGTGTATTTATTTCCTTTGTCTTTTATATTTGATTAAGCGTTTTTGGGGCTCCACACGTCTGAGAGGTTGCAGAAGTAACTTCCACACAAACACTAAAAATAGCATTGTATGACTAGAGTTTGATAGAGAATTAAAGCCAATATTTTAATCATGAATTTGAAATAAAATAGATTTTTCCCACTAATTTCAAGAATGAAAAGGGATTTTATTAATGAAGAGAATGTTACTACAGGCAACAACTGTTTTGTCACAAAACAAGGAGCAATTTATTTGTTATATGAATATAAGCTATATATAATACATACCGGTAATAGAGTTTTAGATGGATCAGGAACCAGTCAACTCACATTTTAAGAAAGTGCTGAAGTGCAAAAAAAATGCTAATTAATATACTCATTTACACTTTGTTTGATTGTTTGATTGAGTTTTATACTTTACCTGTCTCATTTGATTGTAGTTTTTGGCGTTCTGATGTCGTATGTACTTTGATGTTTTTTTGTTTTTCTTAAATTGTTATTCATAATAATGCTAAAAATCTAATTTGGTACCTGGTTCTTGGTCTTCAGACACCGGCTGTCAGACATGTGTCACACAAGTTCACGAGTGATGTCTTTTTGAATTATGTTGTCATATGAATAAGTAAATTGAACTGAAGTGAACTAAATACTATCTTTTTTTTTTTAGACGGGTAAATTTGGATGGCAGTGGGATGGAGACCGTGATCAGCAATGGGCTGAAGACGACTGACGGACTTGCTGTGGACTGGGTCGCTCGTAACATGTACTGGACAGACACTGGTCGGAATACCATTGAAGTGGCTCGTCTAGATGGAACTTCTCGAAAGGTCCTGGTCAACAACAGCCTGGATGAACCAAGAGCCATCGCTGTGTTTCCTAGCAAAGGGTGAGGTGCAGCACACATGTGATTCTAGGTTTTGTTTTCTTGGTCCTCAACATGCCACTACAGTGCAGTTCTTAACACAAACTTATTTCCTCCTTTCAAGATTCTTGTTTTGGACTGACTGGGGTCATATTGCAAAGATCGAGCGAGCACATCTGGACGGCAGCGAAAGGAAGGTCCTCATTAACACTGATCTGGGCTGGCCCAATGGCTTGACACTGGACTATGACACTCGCAGGTAAAGGTCAATGAAAGGTTACGTTTTTGCAATGGTTTTGTAATATTTTGTCAAATATTGTTAATTATTTAAATATGCATTTTGAAATTTTACAAAGCTGCTTGATTGTGTTTGTCAAAACTCAAAGCACACTAGGGCCAAACTGAGTAAAAGTCTTTTAAAGATTAAGAATTCAATAATGCCAATAATAACCGCTCCATATCAAGCGGACTGACTATAACTGTACTCTGGGCCTTGAGTTTGAAACTTAATGTTTGATTTTCTAAACACTGCAAATACAGTGTTTTCTTTGTGTGTGCATTGCCCATAAACATAAATTGTATATAATGCTAGAAATTGTAGTGCTGTGTCAATTAGCGCTAGCGATTATAATTAGTGAATTGGTTCACCATGCTAGCAATATAATGTATTGCACCGGTGTAAAGAGTTCCTGAAACCCATACTTAAATGGGATGACCCATACGACCGATACAAACCCTTAAAACCATACAAAAGTACATGTAACAAACTGTAAAAATTACTCCATTACAAGTTACCGATTTCAAGAAGACTTAAGTAAAATTTGCAAAGTATCCACTTTTAAAAGAACAAGCATTTTGCTTGTACTGACCTTGGGCTCAAAAAACACTGAAATGTGAACACCAAGAAACTCTTTATTTAGGAAGTTTTATTTAGAAATTAAATTTATCACCTCAATGTTTCAAAATGGCAGGAGCAAAATAGAGTAAAAAAAAAAAACAAAGTCAGTCAAAAAGTGCAACAGCTAATATCATCCAGTACCTTTAGCAACCTGCAGATGGTGATATCACCTAAATTAACCGGTGGACAAAGCTGACAACTTGTTACACACAAGCATAATGTAATGAGTAAAATGTAGTCACATGAAGAGTAAAAGTTGCTTTTTTTTAATGCTCGATACAAGTAAAAAGTAGCCTAAATACTTGAGTAACAATGTGGTCAATTTACTCAAGTACTTTCCACAACTGAGGTATAGAAAAATTTGCAATTCTGGTTCAATTATAAAAGTGTTTGAATTTGTTCAAACGTACCTGTAATGACATCTTACATTGTTCTGTAATTGTGAGTGTGAGGAGGATGTGACACTGACTGTTTCTCTGTGCAGGATCTTCTGGGTGGATGCTCACTTGGACCGCATAGAAAGCTCCGACTTGAGCGGCAAACTGCGTCAGATCCTCATCAGCCCCGTGTCGCACCCTTTCGCCCTCACTCAGGTAGCCCCGCCCACTACTGATCTCTTCCTCACTCACTCCACCCTCCGCTGACCCCCACTCACATCTCTGCATTTATAACCGTGGCATGTTCTTCTCTCCTTTAGCATCTTTCCATTTTGACCCTCCTTTTTCTTCCCATTTTCCCTCTCTTTTATACCCCCTTTTTTGTCCCCAGTTGAAACCGGTGTACTCTCCTTTAACTCCTTTTTCCCGAATCTCACAGCAAGACAGTTGGATTTACTGGACCGACTGGCAGACCAAGTCAATTCAGCGGGTAGATAAGCACTCAGGTCGTAATAAAGAAACTGTGCTGGCTAATGTAGAAGGCCTGATGGACATCATAGTGGTGTCACCACAGCGGCAGACCGGTAAGATCCACATGTTCGGACTAAACTGATGGCCGACATTACTTTCTTCTTTTCCTTTGACTGTCACTGCACAATATGTATATTTATGCGTATGCTTATACATGGCAGTGCTGTGAAAAAAGATTTGCCCCCTTCCTGATTTCCGTGTTTTTGCTTATGTTTGCAAATTTTAACATCACACAGAAACAACCCAAGGAATGACAAAATTCAGTTTTTGAATGAGAATTCAATTTATTAGGGTACAATAAAGATCCAAATCTATCCGACCCTGCGTGGAAGTAGTTTCCCCCTGATCTAAAAGCTAGTTGAGCACCTTTGACAGCAATAACTGCAATAAAAAGTTTGCGATAATGAGTGATGTGCCTTTCACACTGCTGGGAAAGTATTTTTGTGCTCACCCAGTTTATTTCTTCTATAAACTGGCGATTTAATGTCCCATTTTGACGTGGCCACTCCAAAACCTTCATTTCGTTTTTCATAGAGCCATTCTGAGGTGGACTTACTGGTGTGTTTTGGATTGTTGTCTTGGTGCATGATTCCAAGAGCACTTACAGTACAGTAAGTTTGAGGGCACAAACTGATTGACGGATGTTTTCCTTTCAAGATCTTCTGGTAAACAGCAGAATTTTTTTTTTTTTTGTTAATCGCAGAAAGTTGTCCTGGTCATCATGATGCAACAAATCAGACCCAGATCATCACACTGCCACCACCATGCTTTACTGTTGGCATCATGTTTTTTTGATCAAAAGCTGTGCCATTTTTACACCTGATGAAACAGGCGACACACCTTCCAAAAAGTTCATTTTTAGACTTTTAGATCGGTCCACAGAATGTTTCTCTGAAAGTCTGTCATCAAGATGCTTTTTGGCAATTGTGAGACGAGCTTTTTGTTCTTTTGTGAAAGTAATGTTTTTTTTTACTGGAAACGCTTCCATGGAAGCCGTTTTTGACCAGTGTTTTTAAAATGGTAGAGTTTAACTGAGAGAAAAAAAACAGAAATCAGGAAGGGGTAAAAATACTTTTCACTTCATTGTACATACATACATACAACGCTTACTCCAAATATTTCCTTTTGAGTCTGTAACAATAAGTACTCTAACATTAAAGAGAGGTTAATAACTTTAAACTTGTCACATTTTTTATTTTATCAAGTCTTTCTTAGAAGGATTATATTGTCTAAGAATATTTATATACGTATTCTGTTAAAGTGAATAAGGCAAATGAAGGCAGTCAACAAGAACTCTGGGAGTGTACTGAAGGTTAATAGGAACTTAATTCAGTTCTATTGCCTATAATGGCCGGTACACAAAGGTTGACACCTTTCCAGTAGACACCGTTCCAGAGACACCGGTGAATTTTCAACCATATTTCCTTCTTGACAGGAACAAACTATTGCGGTGTGAATAACGGAGGTTGCACACACCTCTGCTTTGCGAAAAGCAGCAGCTTTGTGTGTGCGTGTCCAGACGAGCCTGACGGGAGACCCTGCTCCACAAGTAAGCCACATACTGAAAACATTCTCACCATTACCTGTGCCACACCCTCATCAACTCATTAAAAAATATTTTATTTTCCACTTCTATAGTCTCCGGTTACGTTCCCACTGAACGTGAGAAGGGCACAGCTGGCACTCAAGCCCCCAAAAAGCTTCCTAAGGTCCCCACCGAGAAGCCCCGGCCGGGCTCATCCGCCATCAAGTAAGTCATTCATACCAGAGAATTTGCCTTGCCTCTACGTTTACATCTACACACACACACACACACACACACACGTAACTGGAGCAGTGGGCAGTCGACACTTCGGCACAGAGGGAACACGTTTCTGTTTTTCACAAGGGCTCCTTTTCTGAACTTGAACTTCTGACCTTCCAGTCCAACACTTCAACCTTTTGGCCACACCAGCCCATGTGTCACATTATTCTTTCATCTTGACTAAAATGATCGGTCTTGAGATCTTGACTAGAATATGGTAAGATATAATGCAGATAATATTTACTATTCAAAGAGTATAAATTGGACAATATCAGATATGTCCAATAACTTTGACACAAACCGGTAATTTACTAGTAAATTGCTGGATAGCTACTGTCTGAACCAATCAGAACATTCTGACAAGGGTGGCAGTCACTCCTCGCTGTATACAAAAGTCACTGTCAGGGAAACGTCATTCAACTGGAACGACAACAAAACTAAAACTCTTCTCCTAATGTGCCTGTGTGAATGTTGCTTTACCGGTTAAAAGACGGATTGCTTGTGTGAACAGCATTTAATGGTAAAGTCGAACTGGTAATTTTGCGGCAATTTACCGGGATTGTTGTGTGAATGGGGTTACTGATATAAACAGCATGTAGTCAAGGTCAAGACAAGGATTGATGTATGGATTGATTTTTCCTGTATTAGTTGCACAGATTCGAGTGTGGAGGACTGCAGTCAGAGCAATGTGGTTTCTGCACCTCGTGGTAAATGTACTACAGCTCTTTTTTTGAAACCTCTTTCCCGCTGCCGCTGCATTTGTACAACCAGTTCTGACTGTGTCATCTTCCTCAGACGAAGGCCCTCACATCAGCTACGTGATTGGTGGAGCCCTCTCAATTTTGGCCATCCTGATCCTCATCGCTGCCTTCATTATTTACAGGTAAACCTCAGTGCCGCATCAGATCGACCGTCACTCCGGAAGCTGATATTAATGTGTTTACTTGCGGCATCTAGACACAAGAAATTCAAGTTTGCAGATCCCGGAGTGAGCAACTTGACTTACACCAACCCGTCGTACAGAACCTCCACGCAAGAAGTGAAGCTCGAGGCGTCGCAGAAACCGGCAATGAATAGCCAACTGCGATATAAAAAAGAGGTATTTCTTCTCATTTCACAGATGCTTTCGTTTGACTGTCCTATACAAAGCTGGTTCGGCAAATGTCAGGACTGGCTGAATTGTTGATCTGTGTTCGGTGATGGTGTGAAATGTCATCTATCTCTTTTTCTTTTCTCTATGGCAGCTCAATCATCCTTACAACTCTCTCTCTCCTTTCATCTTTTGAATTCTACCTTTTAATTCCACCTGAATGGCAACCAAGGTAGTTCAGAGCAGCAGGAAAACGGTCTTGCAGTCTTGATGCTAGTAGTCAGTCTCCAGACTCCCAGAAACGTTCTGCATGATTTGGTTGAAACTGGTTTCGCATGGGAATGAAGGTCATAGCAAAGGTTTAACAGGAGAGAGCATGATTTGTCCTCACTGAAGTTGCTGTGATGCTGAGAAATTGCTGAGTTGACCAAAATGTTTTAAACCAATCCAGCAGATTAGAGAAAAACTGTTTTACTGTGGGGTTTTTTGTGATGTGATGAGTTTTACTAATTTTCAGAACTTTTATTGCCCTCTATTCTGCACCGCACCATGTTCCAAATTTTCCTGCAATTTATACTTTTCTCTGATTTTTATAATAATTCAATGCAAATGACGGCCCAGAGATCGGCCCAAAGCAGCTGCACAAAACCAACAGTGGTTGAGTTTTTTCCTGTTCAATGACATTCCGAACCGTTTAATCAATAGTTTATCGTTTAATTTGTTATTCACTGTTAAGAAGTAATTTTAAAAGTAAGTAAGACGTGGCTGTCTGTGGGTTTTTGTGAGCTTTCTAAAATACGTTTAAGCTTGAGGGCCACCACGTTGTGTTTTGAACATAATCCCTGGCCACGTCTTCTGAACATTTGCTTGTCCCCATCTTTACAGTGGTTTAAGAAATATAAAAAAAGAAAATCACGCAAGATTAACTTTCAATAAGGACTCATTAGTGCGCATGGTGAAATCATGTGAGGGAACAACGGCAGCACATGTGCATGTACCGCATCCCTTTGTGTACAGGTCTAATATGTTTGTTTCTGTGTAGTTTAACCTCGTTTTACTTCCAAGAAGCGATCTGAATTGCCTTTCTTCTTTGAAAGACTCGTAGTAAAATGTTGTGGTCGCAGCTCTACTCTACTTACACATAGTGTCTTCACACAAGTGCACAGAATAACCATCCCGCTCGCGTCTAACACCAGTGATTGGCTTCTCCAGATCCAGAGCGTTGTGGATGGAGGCTACACTAAAGAGAAGATCCGGATCGTTGAGGGAGTTTGTCTGCTCTCGAGAGAAGATCTGTACTGGGAGGATCTGCGGCAGCTGAAGGCGTGTCGGGGGAGTGGCCTTCACGCCTGCATGCGCACAGACACAGTCTCTCTACAGACAAGCTCCGCCTCCCTCAACGACGGCGAAACTGAACAGCTGCTGCAGGGCGACCAATCAGAGTGCTCCAGTTTAAACACCACCCACTCCATAACGGCTCAACACCACAGCGCGCATCCCGACACTGGCTGGATGCCAAACCGCCAGGCCTCCACTGAAAGTGATGTGTGAACTCGCTTCCACGTCAGCTCTGTCAGTTATCAGCCATTCATTCACTCATCCACCTACACAACTGTACAACTACACAACACAGACCTCATACTTGAAGTTTCTTCTCCATTCTCTATCAGAACCGCAGCAGTCATATTTATTAACTTAGGACTTACTTAGATCGCTGGAGAATCTCCCAGTGACTCTGCTTGTTTTCTCGGGACAACGCTTGACCTGCTTTGGGTCATCTGAACCATGAAAGAAGCCGGAGTCGGAAGAAAACGTCTTCTCCGGCCCGTTCTCTTTTTTTTTTTCTGTGAGGCGTCAGCATCCAGCGCTAGTCGTGAAACGTATTTATGAACTCTGGCCTGGGTTTGAAATGTTCTATTATTTAAAGTAGTTTGGAACGTGTTAGGACTGCTGAAACAAAATGCCGCAATGGTGCCAAAGGACAGAACTTACATACTCATGAAGAATCTGTATTTTTAGCTACATTTAATATTTTTACTAAATGGTGGTCCATTCAGATAAAGGTTTTGGGGGGAGGGCGAATGATGTGAGCTTTTGCTGTTGGTTTTCAGCCGATATCGATGAATTTTGAGTTGATGTTGCAGTGAAGACAAAATGGCAAGGCTGCCGAATCTGTAAAGCATCTTGCACTTGTTTGTGATTAGCATTTATGAAATAACTCTGTGGTAAATCTGGAAGTCAGCACCACTAATTAGCTGAATGTAATACTGATCAGGTCATATTTAACCCATTAACATAAGAAAGTGTAATATATGATCTATTTTTTTTTTTTTTTTTGCTACAGCCACACTCTGTGTAACCAGTATGCGTTGGTGTCATGAATATAGAAGCGAACACGGCATTAGATCAAACCTTGTGGGCCTCCTGTAGATTTGAAAATTTATTATTTTGTTCATTTTTTTTGGCTTTTGGTTAAATACGTCTTGAAAACGTTCCACAATTTGCCGAACTGTTTGGGAACGTTTTATGCACATTTTTTTTGTAAATGTTTATTTTCTATGAATATTTTGTATTGGTGTAAATCAACTTTTATGTTTTTAAGTCAATTTTTTTTCAGAGGTACAAATTTTCGAAGCTGCTGACGCATTGAGGCCACACAATAAAAGGACTTGGGCAGCTTGAACCGACTGATACTTCACTAATTTTACCGTTTTAATGAACAATTCATGTACAAGATTATGTATTCTAAAAAATGATCCCCAGAGTACGGAATTAACAAGCAAATTCTGATTCTCTGTATCAATTCAAAATATTAATCCATACCATTTGAACAAACATGTTGATTTAAATAGTATAACCACTTCTCTCTGGGCTGAATGCTTTTGTTCGTTCTGACGGTCGGAGAACTGTATAACTGCTGTACGTTAACTTGGATATTTATAATTTGTTTGGTTGTTTGTAAATATAAAGATGCTGTATATGTAGTTCAACTTTGCAATACTAACAGAATGTGTGTGTGTGTGTGTGTGTGTTTGTGTGTGTGTGTGTGACCGTGGTTTACTCTTTTTCTATCTTTAATATAAAAATGCATTTGCTTTGGAATTCATGTTTTTTTTTTTTTGTCTCTGTATTCAGACCTACGTATCCGATACTTGAGCAATCCAGCAAAAACTCTTATGGTATAAAAGTGAGAAATATATAGGCAACTCTACACCATATTTTAGTACAATATATGAAATGTATGATTATTGACTTTTGTAAAAACGTATTGCTCCACTTTGTATCTTTCGACTTTGGCTATTTATTTATGTAATTTTTTAAAACGCTACAGTTTATAAGAACTGTAACTGCTATTTCTATTATTTTTATTTTCCTAAAGGATTCAGCTGGACAAAATCTGCTAACACACATCTTTAATTAGCTAATACTTTTAAGATTCTATTATAACTCTTGTTATAGAGTTGTTTTTTTTACTGTTTGTAGTGTGAGTTGCATGACTGAAAAAAGAAAAGCGAATGAAACACTCAAAATGTCTTATAATCATAAAACAGTCTTGTAATCATAAGTTACAGCATTATTTTCACAAGGTAAGTAATCGGGGAGAAACATGCACTTCAATAATATTGTAAAAAACATCCGAATTTTGTGCATTTTGTTACCGCTCCGGTTCTGAAGGATAAAGCAGAACTCCGCTGAACGACGACAGAATTTCACTAGACGCTGATATTGCCAGTTTCCCAGATGTGAGAACAAGCCCTGTTCGCTCGCCACGCCTTAAATGCAGAACTAGACTAACGGAGGTGGAGCCTCCACAGACACACCCCTCAGTGGCTCCGCCTCCACTCCATGCAGTGTCAAGCTTCTGGATGCTCCGACTGCCGACTGAGAGGAAGGCCTCGACGTTTTCTCCAATCTGGGCTGTTAACACAGCAGTGAGGAGATATCGTCCATCCACAGGAGCCGTGAACACACCTAAAAAAAATAAAGACATTTGAACAATCAGATTTCCTGAAGTGGTAAAAAACATCAACTAATGATTTTGGAATATTAAGCAGACTAATCTTCTGCTCACCAAGTGCAATGATAGCTCTTAACCTTTTAAAAAAGAAAGAGATACAAAAAGACTAAAGTCCGTTGGCATTTAGAAGAATAACAACTGTAACGAAAAGCCGTAAAACTTGCACTCAGACGTGTGTGTGTTTCCACTCTGAAGCTTGAACTGTTTCGAAGCGTTTCATGTTACACAAATTTAGAGGCAGGTTTCTGTTTGATTTCATATCTTCCACAATAGCCCACACTGTCTGACTGTACATGAAAATACCTGTTTGTGCATCATAATGTCTTCCATCATTCAGCAGAACTTTGTTGAAGCGGATGATACCAACTTTTCCAGGAAATGGCACAAGCGACAGACCGGCCGAAAATGACGTGCGTGACATCAGATGCCCTCGTTCTACACACACACACACACACACACGTACTGTTGATGTGGAACTCTATAAGAGGATCTGCTGGCATTATTTCTTACCTGTGGTCACGTGACCAGCCTTCAGAGGAAGCTGTGCTGTACCTGTGAAAAAAGTCCCATGTAAATGGAAAAAAACTGAACAATTTCCATTGGAAAAAAAGATGTATCTTGTGCAACCACACCCTTTTTGAAACATTTGAATTTTTCTTTAGACCATCTTTTTATCAGAAATTTTCCAGTATTCCCATGTAATTTCGAATTGCAGTAATTCCGAAAAACCGCCCATGTTTTTGAAGCACCACAATACATAATACACCATAATACGAATTCTCAACTTCTGCTAAACTTCCGAGAGGACTTGAGCTGAACTAACATTATACACTCTTGTAGAGAGGTTTAAGAAGAGTAAAGTGTGAATACCAGAAGCAGAATCAGAACTGGGAGCAGAAGCAGGAAACAGTGGAAAGCCTGTGAAGATCGACAGATCGTCATAGCTACAAACAACTAGATCCAATCACATTTCTGAACACACTAACTTGCTGCTCGGTGGTTAGTCATGAGCATTTGGTGGATTCCCTGAAGGGTTTCTTCAGACTGTCGGTTTCCTGGAGGTCCTGCTTCTCCAGACACCAGCACGGAGAGTGAAGGAAGAGCAGAGCTTCCGTCAGTGGGAACACTGAAATCTTCAGGAGCTTCGAGAACAACTGAGGAGAGTGAAGAATAATCAGTTGCTCAATGGAAAGAATAAAGCTCATGGCAGGGCGACCAAAAGTCAAACTGCTTATAAAGACTGTAAAACACCACCCACTCCCACTTGTGTTTAGACACAATTTTAAAACACACGTTTAAAGACAAACATGGATAAAAGCAGACAACAATATAAATTATTTATTACAGAATACATTATCGTATTTAGATAACTATAAACACTTTGCGAACAAAAGCACCCACCCGATTTTTCACACAACATTAAAATTGTATTAATAGGCGAACATGAGCACCTCCTTATTTTCCAGAAACCTAAAATTTCTAGTTAAACACTTATCTGAAACAAGTCTTATAACAAAACTAACTTGTGACTGAGTGACTCGTCCAAATATTTCACTACATAGTTACTTTTTTCGGACTGTTAGTTTATCTATTGTTCAAGTAATTAGACTAAGACTAGTATTTAGATTTTATTTTTTAATGTGCAGTATATATTCACTGGGGGTTACTATGATTCCACTTGCTTTGCCCATATATTGACTTATTCAAGGCCTTCGGTTGCATGTGAGATACAGGAGCTTGTTGGATAGCCACCGCTAAACTCTCGCGGCGTAGCTAAAGTTTCTTTATTTCTGTTAATCATCCAATAAAAAGCATATATGCAAGTCTGCATTATTTAAAGTAGGAAAGCGCATCACTACATGAAGACGACATATTTCTATTTACTTTGATTAATTATAATGTATGCAAGGCAGCTGAAACACTGCATTATGGCATCTGTAGTTTGTGTATTACTAGTGCTTCATATCACCGGACCAATAATAACAGCTCCATATGTTCATCCCAGGCCTTAAGTTTGAAACGCATAATCTACGTGCTATTACAATAAACCATAAAGCAGACTATATGGTTAAAGATCTACAAATTGGTAACAAAAATTAAAACACCAATATTTTGATTGAAGTTGTACAAGATGTGCAAACCTATACAAGTTTGTTTAGTTGTCAAGTAAAAATTAGTTATGTAAGTTTCTTCTTTCGCACACGTGCATAAACAAAAGTAGGGGGATAAGAAGTAGAAAAATGTTTGTTCTACGTATCACATTCAATTGGAATGCGTTTCTGACAAACTGATATCCATTTTCCACAATCCGAGTCTCACAATTTGACCTCCAGATAAAGAGCACAAACATAAGAGTGTGTGAGGATGAGCTCATCTGAAGAATGTAATCCAGGTCAAAGGTCACAGGTCAAGTGGGTGACAGCACTCTGTAAGGTCAAGTAATGAGCATCACTATCACCCTGCAGAGGTCACAGCCATAAACACATGATTGTTTGATCCATTTTTCGTTTGTCTTCTAAATGCTGGTCCTTTTCGGTCTGAGAGTGGCTGGATCTAATCACAGCTTCACCCGAGTATGTAGTAAAAGTTACTCTGTTTAAAAATGCATCAAATTCGGATAGTAAAAGTGTTGATTTTAGTGCAAACAAGAAAGGTTTTGGTTTTAGATTCAACAAAAATGTGTTTGATCTGCTTGTTTACACGTGGACGTGGTTCTTACGTTAAAGCGTCTAACATCTTTGCCGAGTGTAATGACATAGTTTCCTAATCACTTTCAGTTGTTTACAGGCAGCTCGCAACAAGAGGCCGACTGTATTCCGTTCACTCACTGTAATAAGTACAGAATCTTCCACTTTTTCCGTTTACATCACAGTTCTGATCTATATACTGTGTGTATATACGTATACATAGCCAGATTTAACTTTGAACAAATCAGGTTTACATGGATTTACTTACTATTTATTATTCAATCATAAAATTCCACAGTTCCAACTGCCTTGAGGTTTAATACCGACATTTGCGACTGATTTCAGATGCACTGTTAGCAAATACTCCGTTAACTAAGATACCCAGGACTATACTAAAAGCTGCTGACATAAACACTGGCAAATCAAAAGCAGATGACCACAAGAAACACACACTTGGCTTTCTGTGTTTTATGGAGAGTTTAACCTTAAATCAAGCCTTGCATTATTACATTGTTTACATTACACGTTATACATTAGACTCATTAGAATCACTTTCTGTCTACAATAGTCAGTCTAATTGTTTTACTGTTCTTGTTTAGACGAGGCAATAAACATGCGCGCGCGCACACACACACACAGGGCATCTTTGGAGCCAATACGATGACATGTGTTTACAATGAACGACATCAAGGGGGATTACTACCACCCTAAAGATTTACCTGTTCTCATACATCTTGAGTTCTAAAAACACTGCGCCAAGCACAACACACTAGGAGTAAGAAGCGTTTGATCCATGTCACAAGCCCAAATAAATGAGAGATCTCTATCTCTCTCTTTATTATTTATTTGATAAAAGATGTAGGCCAAAATGTTTGGAATTTATTAATAAGTGCAAAGCAACAACAATTGTGTGCCTTTTGTTTGTGTGTTATGTGATATTGTGATTTTTATTTACCATAACGGTGTGTGTATATTGCTTGCCCATAGTGTGTGTGTACATTGCATGTTTTTGGCTCAGTCGGTCTTAATTTTAAATTAAAACAGAATGTTGATGAAAATAAATCACTGCATAAAAAAAATAAACTTACTTAAAAGCACAAGTTTAAATAATTATAATATGTCTTACCTGAATAATGAGATGGGTTGTTTAACCCCTTCTGAGTTTCCGAGCTGGCTGAAATGGTTTTAAAAATGGCTATGTCTCTGGAATTTGTGAGAACTGTACTGTTCAGTTTTCGGACACATGTCCACAAGCTGTTTACGTGTTTGTTCAGTCCGTCTTTAATTCTTTTGAGACTTTCAGACATGGAATCAAAGCGTTCACAAACGCTCTCAATGTTTGTTACTCTACTATCAAGCCCACCGAGTAAAGCATTGGTGTTTATCATTTGCTTACTGCCTTCTGCAGAATTCTGTTCCAACTTTTCCAGCCTTTGCCGTAGAGATTGATTGGGATTCCCGGGGAACTCTGATCTAGAATTCTCCATGATCTTAATCTCCTGGCCCAGAGCATCAACACCGTCTTGAGGACTCCTTGTCCTTTTCTCCAAGATTTGCAAACGTTGAACATGATCTAACAGAACTTTGTTCCTTTCTTCTTCTTCTTTAAGTCGTTCACTTCTCAGTTTCTCCTCGAGATAAAGGCAATGCACCTCTGTGCTCTTCTCTGCGAGACCAAGCCTTGCCTCGAGAACATGCCCCTGTGCCTCAACATTTACAAGAGTGGTATTCTGCTGCTTAATGGTTTCAGCAAGGGTCTTCTGGATGTCCTTCATCTTCTGAACTTCAGCATCATCTAATGCCGGTGATGTTGCAAGGGAAAGGCGCAAGTCTTGAATCTCTTTCCGAAAATCAGCTTCTTTGGAATCAATGAGGTCAGCCAAACTCGAATAAGAGTGTTCTTGCTCATCACACTGCTCCTGAAGCGCCAACACTTTGTAGTCACATCCATTCTTCATGTCGGATATTTTAATGTCCATTCCTTCAAGAAGCTCTTCACGGAGAGCGGAGAGCTTCTCGTCTATATACGCCTGACATGAACACTCACTGATTGTGGGTGAGATTTCACGTGGGACGCTACTGGGGGCATCTTTTACTTGATGCAGTTGTCTATCAATGTTCTGAATCCTAACGTGCAAATCTTGGATGCTGTGAGAATTGGTATTAATCGTGTTGGAAAGATGGGTGAGCTTGCTCTGGACTTCTTCCGAAATTGGCCCATGGAGGTTTGCTGGGACCAGGAAGCTCTCAGTCGCCCCCTTTTTGGCATCCTGTGGTTGCTGGACATTACCCAACATGTTGAGTAGAATTTTACTAGCGTCGTCTTGTAACTGTAGCCGCAGGTTTGCATTGGTTGATGTCAGTGCAGCTTGCAGGTCAAGTACTGTCTGAGAAAGCTGCTCTACTACTTCCTCTAACGCTTGAACCCTATGAATCCCATGTTCACGGTGTCCTGTAATGGCCCAGGCATTATATTGATCACTTGTCTGTGGTGAGGGAAGACCTCTCTGCCCCAAATGAGACCTTGAATGGATCCCAGCAACCACTTCTGGTCCTACAACAACCACATACAACTCTAAAAGTCAGCATGGCCTTTAAATCATTATGCAAGTACATTTCTCAACATACTCTGTTGCTTTCTACTTGAGACATCATGAAGACGTGGTTCCTTAAAAACACCATGCTTGGGTTTGCCACCTTTCAGCTCTGAGCAGTCATGGCCCTGATAGTCCGGACAACAGCGCCATTCCATTTCAGTCACTTGCTTGTAGCCTGTTCTGTACATGGGTCTTGGAAGTTCAAAATGCCTAAAGAGAAGGTGTGAATTGAAAAATTAGAGTTGATGGGGATCACAAAAACGTCTAAAGTTTGCATGTATGCAACAGTTGAACAGTTAAAACCTGATTAAGCAGCATTAAAATAGAGTATGACAATCAAAACTTGGCACAAGTCATTGTCCCAAAGTGACAAATGATTACATTCTTAACTTAAAACAATTTCACAAATCACAGCAGTCAAACTCATTTCAATACTAATTGAGCCACAGAAAATCTTGGGCACATTATGGACCAGGTTTTTAGGGGAGGATGAGCTGTTACAAAACCAAAGCAATAAAAAGTATTTCCTGTGAGAAACGCTTCAAACCCGCTGTGCACATCCGTGTTCAAACAAAGCCATTCTTTTTCCGATGAGCAAGCAAACATAAACATGTCAAGTGAAGTTAACTTAGCCGAATTATCACAAGTAAAATTTATTTTCATTTACTCCAAAGACAGCACACATCTGGAACGCAGCTTTAAAAGAGTCCATGTGCCTGAGCTTGTGTGCAGTTTTACACCTTACCATTAAGGGAAGTTATATCTGTCAATGCTTCGGGATTTCTGAAAGAAGCTTTAAAAGCACCAGACTCCTACAATTGCACTGTGGACATTCTAAACACACTTGCTAAATGTTCTAAGGGCTTGTGTCGAGTATACACGAGCTAAAACAGATTGTTTAGCGCTGCTCCTGGCTATTCAGTGGTCATAAATAATTTGGAAACTGATAAGATGATTATGACCTGCCAGTATGTGGGTTTTGAACTTTAACAGCAATCTAATCTAATCTAGTTTCTGGCCATTTACTCTAATAAAAATACTGGAATCTTGGTATGTTGCAGACAATTTTAATCAAAAGAGGGCGTGTGGAGACCTATGTGAAAAGACTTGCTTAACTATTTGGACAGTTTGAATAGAATGTCCATTATAGAATTATTTGGTAATATATAATTTGGCAACGGATAATAGAAAATTTAAAATGTAGTAAACATTGAGCCTTTATTTCATAACACATCTAGAAACACTTACATCATTCGCTGATGGCAGTCAGGCTGATGCAGTGGACAGGGCGAAAGATCTGGACTTTCACTTGTTGTGAGAACAGCACACGTCACATTCTTATGCACAATATATGCACACCAGTTTCTGCAGAACAGTAAACAGTCATTGTAATACTGTATACTGTTTACATTATTACAAAGGCACATATTACTATGAATAAAGTAAATGAAAAATAGTACTTTTCTAAAACAAAGTAACAAGCCAGCACTCAAAATTACTTTTTTTCTAACTACATTTTAATATGTCACACATTTTCAAGTATTTGTGTATGTGTTAATTATCAAAATACCAACATTAATACGAAATCAAATCCAAAAGATTTAATACAACGTTTTTAGACAATAATAATAAACCATATGAAATAAAATAAAATAATTACATAGATAAATGTAACGTGTGTGAGAAAATAAACTTTTATTTTTGTTACTTTGTTTAAAATAAGTGTACTTTTAAAACAGCATCTTGTATTCATTTAAATGAGACATGTCAATGATAAATTATGACATAGTCCGTTTTGGCTAAAAATAAGACGCTATTAACGGTTGACAAACTACATTTAATCTGGAGGAGAGAAGATGATGCAGTACATACTTGCTCCTGTGTCGTGGAGTGGAGCTGGAAGGAGCGCTGCCCTGGAACAGACTAAATCTCGGCGGACTTCCAATCACGACAGTACAGGTCAGAAGAACAACGACCATCCCTGCACAGAAGTGCACGCAAACCTTGTCAAACTTCATGGCCAACCATCCGAGCCGAGCTCACATCCACTTTATTGGAGCGGTTGTTTCAAGCTCAATCTCTTTTCTGGGACGCACGGATGACTACTGAGCAGCTTCAACCCGCCCCCGACCCTGACCAGGACTGTGCGGAGCTGAGGCTACTCGCGCGCAGATCAGATTCCATTTAACGACACCATTTATTACCACTATTTCACATGCATTTGTACAAATTTAATTAATATCGGCCATTTGTCGCACGCATGCGTTTGTGAACATTATAACCACAATTTGTGAACATAATTATAAACAAAGAAAATATATACAGTATATTATAAATTAAATAAATTAAAACATCATTACGATAAAGGGGAAATGTATTTGTCATGTTTGTGTATGTGTCTCATTGATTAATGGTTAAAATTTTTGATCAATATAAGATACGTTTTAATACTTAAAGGTGTCACTTTAGAAGATTAAATTATGTAAATTTTAGAAGATGCGTTTCAGTTGCCGTGGGAAAATGTCGTTGCATGACGGGTCAGGATGCAAAACCTTTTTTAACGCGAGTGCGCTCCCAACATGAACGCCCCCGCCAGCTGCTTCGTCACGCCCACTAAAACTTTTGACTATAATTAACTGTCAGGCTCCAGAAGCGCAGAGTTATAGCGTTACTAAAATGCAGGCAGTTTATGTCCTTTTAAGAAACTATTTTTGAAATAGCCATTTTTTCAAAATCGTTTTTGGATTAATTGCCATTTGGATTAATAATATACAGTAATATTACACAGTATTTAGTTCATCAACAACCTTTTTTAGTAAAACAGCCTCCCCATTTCAATGCCTCAGTTGTGATTAACTGATTTTTGTTTTTTAGATAATACTGTTATTTCCTAGATATGAATAGTATCAATACATAATAATTGCAATTAAAAATATTAATAGCCAGATGTCCACACATTCATTAAGCATCTCATTCCCATTTCATGCACACATTCTCTAAACAAAACATGAAACCATTAGAGAACAAGAAAAATGTGAGCATCTTCATCTGAAAATAATGTTATGGGTTTTTGATAATCACCCAAATATTAAGTTATGTAACCATCGTTAAATTGTGGAAGACACCGGTGAAAGAATGGACAATGTTGAGTTAAAGAAAATAATGGAGACATTTACAAATATTGTGCAGGTCTCTTTGGAGATTAAACACACTATTGTTGGTGAAGTAACAGTTAAAGTACAGTAAAAGGTAAAAGGAATGAGTTTGTCAATATGGTACGTGTCCTTATCAAAATTCTGCAGACTTCAAATTCAGACATTCAATTATGGAACCCCCAAAATGTGCTGGTGAGGCAACCAAGTTTAGTCTAAGAAATTGGTGAATCAATGAGATGGCATAACTAAAACAATGGTGAAATTATGAAGAGTTATCAAAATTACAGTACAGTATTTGTCTAGTCTAAATCAGGGGTGTCAAACTCATTTTCACAAAGGGCCAATTCAGTAAAATTCCTGTCCTCAAAGGTTCGGATGTAACTTATAAATGTAACTAAACGTAATGTAAAATAAATGTAACTACTCAATGTTAAATCACTCTTTTAATTATAACCTATTCAAGAGACAATTGCAGTTACATAACTGCATTAATGAAGAATCGAACTGTCCAAGTGAATAAAGAAACATAAAACTGTGGAAACACTGCTGCGGCTACATACAGCGATATGAAAAGTTAATACCACAAACTTCAGAGCCCAAAATGACTTGCCTGCCATACAGTATAAACTAATAATTTGTAACATTTAATAGATACATGCAGCATGCTATCTTAAAAGAACAATTTTAACCATTATAATTTTGACAAGATATATTTTTATGGAGGACACAATATTTTAAATGAGATATTTAAGTTAGCTGTATTTGTGTGTTATTTTATTGATTTTATCCATAATTGTTAGGTTCAGAGTTCTAGTGTGTTTTATGAATGGATGTTCGGCCCTGGTCTTAAAAAGCTGTGTTTTGGAACCAAGCAATTAAGATTGAAATACCTGATCTAGGACAGGGATTTACCAAACTGTTTGTTTGATACTGGTGAATATGCACAACATGGCACACAAAAATACTAAACAGCAGTTCCACCCAACAAGTGTCCAACAGTCAAACATGTCACTGTTGCAAGTGATAAAGCATCAATCCTATGCCAAGAAAAAATGGCATCATTCTAAAAACCCATTTGTAGTTGTTGAGAAACAGCAACAGCTAATAAAGCAGAAGCAGACAAGCTGCCAGCCTCAGCTCGCCATTACTCATCCGTTAGCTTGTTCCAGTCCAGGCGGAACACTGAGATCAACAATTACCGAGCAGGAAAATGTTTGTCGCTACTTCACACATGGGGACACTTAAAACGCTAAAGCGTGTATTCATCTACACCTGCCAAACCAAGCACAGAAGACAAACGCTGGCACAGCTACTACTAACTTAGATCAATTAACTGTTTCGTTCAGGAACATTTCTCTTTTAACAGCTTTGATTGTCTTCGAAGTACGGATGACATGATTTGAAACTAAAATGTTGATTTACATTCCTTACCTGAGGTAAAAATGAAAGGTTTACTTTCAATAAACAACATAATGAAGTTTCGTTTGATCGACTGAGTAAATCGGTGTTTGATACGACCGTGTTATTTAAATGAATCACGCTGAAAAACGCTGTCACGTCACGTGCTCAACGAATGATTGTGCATTTTTAAAACAAAGCAAACCCATATGTTTAACTGATATGTTTAATCGTGTTGAGTTAAAGTTAAAATGTTAAATAGTGTTAGATGTTCGACATAATGTCAATATATAAAGCGACATGCGATGGTTTAAACTTATTAAAAACCTTTTAGATTGAAAATGGGCGTGTCTACGGAATGTGACGGGGAAGGTGAGAAAAATTACATATAAAGTACTGTACATACTGGCATGCATATGCGGTATATTCACAAAATAAAGAACATATTAAGAAAATACAATTTTCTGGGAAATGTTTTCCGGGGAAATAAAGCAGAACAATGATAACATACGCTTTGTAAAAATATATTGATTATTATGTCATACAATTAAGTTTTTAGAAGGCAGAAGGCAATGAAATAAAGCTTGTTTAAGCTTTTTTTTTAATTTCTGAAACACGTGAAGAATTTGAGTCGTTAAGTTGTGTTTTGTTTATAGCCTTGGCAAAAGAAAGCTGACCGTGACAATTTGGCACCAGCAGGTGGCGATAACGACTTGAATCTCAAACACCAACAAAGAAAAAAATTGAACAGAAATGGCGGAGTGATGGGCATGAAACGTAAAGAGTAGCTTTAACTTAACATAAGTGTCAGTGATTTTCCATGTCTATCGTGTGTGCAAACAGCTGGGGCTGGATGCTGGACTCTCGAGCGCACATAGATGAAGGCTTCCAGCACTGTGTTTCTGATGGAGCCGGACATACAAATCCAACACATTTTACCTGCCACTTTAACCAAAAGTATTTTCAAATTCTGAACCCTCACGTTCAAAGTCAACAAAACGGAGATAGATCGACTACAGGGGTCTTGGGAGGCGCAGAGAGATCGTGCAGCAACGATGACTCTAAGATTGATCTTCACACACGAAGGGTATGAAACTGAGGAGATCGGTCTCAAAAACACGTTTGTTTTCGAGATGTCTCTTCAATTCTGTTTTTTACTTGCAGAAGCGAAAGAGAAAACAACACGAGCTTAATTCAGGAGAGATAGAAGCTAAAGCATATCACGATAAGGTAAAATAAATATACCCCATCATCATATATAAAATGAATTTCTAGAATTTTGAAAAGAATATGCACCAAAATGCTCTAATGTCCAAAACTGTTATTATACATACATAATAGATACTGTATGTTTTTTTCAATAGTTCCTTTAAACAGAGCACACACACAAAAAAAATGTAACACAGCTTGTTTAAACATCCTAGTTATGAGTCATTTTTTTGTTCATGTTCATATATATATATATATATATATATATATATATATATATATATATATATAGTACCAACATGCTAATTAAGTTTTTTTTTTAAAAAAAAAAGCTGGTCTGTGAGAGTTTATTGGAGCTTGAATTGTCCCAACTTTCGTCCTGTTAACAACCCCCGAAAATAGTACATTAACATATAGGTGCTTTTTTATGGAATCAGATTAGTGCCAAAAATATTTAACGCAAATTTCGAAGAAACAAACGAAAATGCTTTTTTTCAATGTTTTTTTATTTTTCTAAAATAAGGAGGAGTTTAGCGAGCGCTGAAACGCACTCATAATCGGAATGCCTTCATCGTATTTATAGAATTTAAACGTTTGTAGTGATCCGTTTGTCCGGAGCGACACGACACCATCCACATCGCAAAAAAAAAAAGCAAATGAAAAACCTGAAGCGAAAAAAAAAAAAAAAAAGGTTTCCAACGAAAATGTACACAACAAAAATAAAGCGAGCAAAAAACCTGAGGGGAAAAAAGTTTCGAACGAAAATGTAAAGAAAAAAAAAATGTGAAGCATTTTCGTTAGTTTCTTCGAAATTTACGTTCAATATTTTTGGCACTAATCTGATTCCATACTTTTTATGCTGAGGCATTAACTGGATTTGATCTTCTTCACATTGAATTCTACAGGGAAAATAGTCTCGGTTCACCGCTGTGTTGAGTTTAAATTGCGTTTTGCTGTTTGTTCAGATCAGGTGTTTGGTTGTGGAGGGCTGTAAGGAGCTTGTCGATTCTGGACGTCGAAGTGGTTTCTTGAGTAGACCATGGCCTGCTGTGACCTCTGACCCCACGCCTGAAGTGCAGTGTGGCCTTGCAGCTCTGTGTGAAATGGCGAAACAGCTTCCTTTACCAGAGGAAGCCGAGTCACCACCGATACAGAGACTTGGTAGAGATGCTCCAGACACGTCACTGGACGTTTTCTCGTGCCTGACAGAAAACCCTTCCGACTGTGCACTGGAGGCGACTTTACTGACCCAGAGGTTCCTACTGCCGCCACGCAGCCGCTTCCTGCTGTCGGATATCACACGCATGAATCCACTAGTCAACAGTCGGTGACCATGATATGTCATTACCACATCATATTTAAAAATGAAAGTTTAAATACTTCATCAAATACAGTTATTTCTTTGGCATAATTATGACTTATTTAAATAACTACGTACATGGTGTAACTCCCAAAGAAACTATGGGGAGTGCTGGTCATGCATGTTCTATCATAACTCTAAAGTACATTTCCTGAAAGAAAACACATCTTCCAACAATTGTATGTATAATACGTTTATGAAAGGCGCACTTTGACAAATAGAATTGAAGAAATGGTTTGGAAAGTTGATACATTGTATGTGGAAAATGCAGCCCAAACTTAAACTGCTCTAACTTGACAGTTGGAAGATGAAATCCCATTTAAAGTGAGGAAAAAAACAACAATCATTCCATCCATCATCCATCTACCCATTCCTCCATCATCTGCTTATCCAGGGCGGTGTGAAATTATTTACAGATGATTGAACTATATAATGAGCTTTTATCTATACAGTACAGTATATAAAATATTACTATGATCAAATGTTTTCATTAGACCATTTTGTTTCAGATTTATAGAATGCTGCAACATTTTTTTTTTTACTTTAAAATCAGGTGGCGAGAAATTTGACCTTATTGTCCTTGATCCACCCTGGGAGAACAAATCAGTCAAAAGAAGCAACAGGTAAATGTGTTCACAACTCATGTGACACTAAAGCCAATAATGTCTCTGCTTGTGTTCCCTGGTGGACAGGTACAGTTCCCTGCCGTCCTCTCAGCTTAAGCGGCTGCCGGTGCCGGCCCTGAGCGCTCCAGGATGTCTGCTGGCTATCTGGGTGACAAACCGGGCACAGCACCAGCGTTTCGTCAGAGAAGAGCTGTATCCACACTGGGGTGTAGAGGTTCTGGCCGAATGGATCTGGGTGAAGGTAGTTTCACGTTCACCTAAACAATATGGTTGCACAATAGCATTAACCGCATAGATATCAAGATTTTAACTCTTGCGATAACAGAACCTCAGGAGGCTGAGGTTTTTTTTTACATCGGTAGGTGAGAGAAGGTTGCCCTTAATAATTATTAACGATTACAGTTTGTTACAATTTTTATAACAAATCAATTCACAATTACGAGAACAAAGAGAGATGATAGAGAGGCTAAAGTTGGGATGGGTGAGACTGAAAAAGTTAAGTCACTGTGAATGTAAATGTCACTGTCCAAAAAGAGAAAAGAGGACAGCGAAAATAGTTTTTTCATCTGCAATGGACAGAATTTTTTATATTCATTGTACCCCCTATGGAGAATAAACCAGTGTGTGATGTTCTAAAACTGCTTTTGAGATTAATTTTATATTCATACATTTTTTTGAAGTTTAATTAAGAATTGTTCACTTTCTCAAAGTATATTTACCTTTTGTCAAGGCTATTCCCTTGATGTCTCATTCTACGCCATCAGAACGTCTTTTCGGTGCAAGTGACAACATTGTTACACGTGAGCGTGTCTAAATTAAAATGTGTTTGAGATTGTTTAATTTAAAAACAAATGACCAAGTGGTTACATTAATTTCCATTCTTTTTCTTTGGTATTTAGGCTCAGGTATTTAATAATCACGCAGCATCAAACAATCTCATGAACTATGTTTGTAGTGTATTTAACCCTCTGTGTCATAAAAGTAACAACATATTTTATTCATAGTTTTAGTTTTATGCACTTAAAATCAAAGTTTATCATTTGTAAAATCATTGTATCAAGTGTCAAACCCCCATCGCAATATTATTCAGAAATATTACAATTAGGTTTTTTCTCAAAATCGTGAAGCTACTCCACAGTTACCTGCATTACAAACTATACTCTCTCAGTTTGACATTCTGAGCTAGAAGTGTGGAGCCGGAATATGAGAATTGGCCAATAAGAACCTTGCATGTGTTCCATGTGATTATTTTATTTTAAAATAAATTATAAACACGTTTACATGATCTTGTTTCATTGTAACAAGAGGCAATTGAAGGGATTTGTTTTAAAAGAAGACGATAGATGTTTGAATAAGGTAATTATGTAAAGTAACCATCAGTGTGTCTCGTTGTGTGAGCAAAGAGTCGGTTGCATTTCTACTTGTTCTCCATCCCCAGGAGGGGGGTGCTGTTGCTACATGTCTGTTTAAGGGACCAATAGAGCACGTACTTCATTGATTGTTGTATCTCGATGAGGCAACTTATATGGTTTCACCACCACATTTCACCTCTGGTTAAGACACATGGGCTTTTGTTCATATTTTGTGACTTGGTGTTTGGCGCTCTTATGCATATTATTATTATTATTAATGAAATTCAACCGTCTGTATTAGTACACAAGTTCCAAAAAACACATGACTTGAAAATATGCATATTTAAGGGTGGTGGTCGATTGGAGGTGGTGGTCTACTTTTCAACCCTTTTGTCATGATGCCGTTCACTTTATTAGTTACACATCTTTGCATAGCAGAGGCAATGTTAGTTGCTTGATGCGTATTTCTCCGTTAAATTAATTTCTAAGAGTGAAAAGTGTGAAATGTGGTTTAACCCTTAGTGTGGATTTTTAAACTCTTCCAGGTGACTTGTTCAGGGGAGTTTGTGTTTCCTCTGGACTCCCAACACAAGAAGCCTTATGAAGTGCTGGTGCTGGGCAGAAAAGGATGTTCAGAGAAGTAAAGAGCCTTGTGATCTCTACAGGACTCGTGATTTCTTCTGCTCACTCAGCTCCTGTTGTGTTACAGGCCTCCAGTGGTGGATGAGCTTCCTGATGAGAGGCTGCTGGTCAGCGTTCCTTCACTCCTGCATTCCCAGAAACCTTCATTGGCAGGTGTGTATGTGTGGTAAAGTGGTCTCATGCCTCATAGTGTACGTATAAAAAATTGAGGTTTTTAATCCGTAGTTTAAAATGAATGTGACAAAATCATATAACCACACACACACACACACACAGCCACTCATCCTTGCATATCAAAGTGAGATTTACCTTACTCACCTACGCTCAGCAGTAAGTTTTAAAATTTTTATTTTGATCCAGATAAATCAGTTTATCTTATTTTTTCCCCATCAATTACCGGTAATACAATCATAAGTTGTTGAATGTTGAGGTAAATGGGCAGAGACACATTGTAATCATAGATAGATGCTATAATGACAATAAAATCTCATACTATTCATTTCAGAACACTAACATCAAGACATGCATATGTTTTGCCAAAGCACTTTGTTCGCATTTCATATACATCGTTCTCAACATGTTTATTAGAAAATATTACTGTTATTGTAATATTATAACTTTGTAATAACAATATAACTTTTTTACTTAAATAAAGTAATTAAAGTTAAAACTAATACTGTACTGTGTTTCACATACCTCGTGATATGTTTTAAATAACATCTACCATAGATCAACAACTGTAAAAAAAAACTCTGGACAGATATAAACCACGCTGGGCATCAAACGACATTTTCACAATGTCAAAAGCACTTGACCATTTTTTTGGTGATTTTTCAGCTGTGCTGAAGCCGTACCTTGTCTCCAACCCCAGATGTTTGGAGCTGTTTGCCCGAAGTCTTCACTGTGATTGGACCAGCTGGGGAAATGAAGTCATCAAGTACCAACACACCAGCTATTTTACCAAAGAGATCACTGAAGACCCATCACCAACAAATCTCACTGCACGCCAGCTTTAAATCAGACTTTTAAAACCATTATATGCGCATTTCATTTTATACGAATTGTTATTGTTCATTTTTATGAAAGAATCATTTTATTAAACTATTTTTAATAACACTTATAGTGTTTTCTGTGTCAATTTGAGTATTTAGGGTTTACTATACTTTTACTAATATAGATTATGATTATAGTATTTATAAACTGTATACGTATATACTGTATATTTACTGTTTATCTTAAACATGTCATTGAAATTTAATGTAGTTGGTCAATAAATATGTAAATACAGCTTTTGAATAAAATAAATAGCAGTCATCGTGAATCAATTTTTTTTTATTCAGTCAAGCTTGGTGAAATGTTTTTAGTTGCAACAAGTCAGCTTCTACACACAGTCCAAAAGCATCATAATCAAGACCATTGAAAAAAACATACATTTCAAAAACACTTTTTCTTGAAGTGCTGATATTTGTGAGCGGCGCCATACACTGAAGCTCCACTAGCTGGTTAGTTTGTAGGGGTTGTGAAAGTCTAACAGCCACTCGGCAGCTGTCTTTCTATTATCAGATAATATACAGTTGCGGATTATTCTAATCTACTTTAACTTGTGCAGAAGATTGATGCGTAGCTCTCAGGGGACATCGGGTTTAACCTACTTTACCTCCTGCTCACACTTCACACATTTCCTGTTTACAGTGGTGATGCACTTAATATATTCCAGATAAAATGAGTAGTTTGTAAGCTTTAATGGAATTTAAAATAATTTTTTTTTATTATTAAATATTTTCGATGTGTCAAATTCGGACATCGGGCACACCGTACAGTATATCAGGTCCATGATATTCTTTAACATGTAACTGTTATTATTGGTAAAAATGGCCTGATGATTTGAACTACAGATCCCATAATGCAGTGCTGCCTTGCCTGGTAAACGTTATAATTGTGCAATTTGTAACATTTACTTAAAAGCACTTTTTTATATTTTGTGTTGGGCTTTTTTCTTGTAGCATGATTCTAACATACTTTATTATAATTATAATTTCAATATATTTTATGGAAAAAATACTTCTGTCTTGTTTGTCCCACCCAAGCCCCAACATTCGTTAAAATGTGCTTTGAGTTTGGCACTCAACAACCCCCTGATGCAAATGTGTCTTATTCCCCAAATTTAGGACCAAACATTTGAATAATATGCAAATTAGGAAAAACAAATGTGTGAAAGGATACATTTAACTGGTCACTCAAGCTAATCATTGGTTGATATGCATCTGATGATCCTCTTTGTGTGACAACAAAGATATAATCACAGCAACAGACTGTTCCCGCGAGCCGTCATTCTTCATCAGAGTTGGCAGGACGCGGGCATGATTAGATTACCAGGAACTGGACATCGAGAGATTTATTGCATCTTCGCTTTGACCAAGCTAGCAACACATTGTCGGACATTGGGTTTATATTTTCTTCGTCAGCTTGGGAAACAAACACTTGGGTGATTTTGTATCCTATGGGACAGGATTACCAACCATGGATGTGTCACTGAGGAAAAAGCTAAAGATTTGCCAAATCCTTGGGTGTTCCCTAGTGGTGATGGTGTTAGGGATCTACTGGCTTTCACCTGGCAGGAAACAGGAGCTCTGGAAAAGAGCTGTGGAAGACGGGGAACAAAAGCCTTCCTCTTATGAAGCCAGGACTGATTTGGCCATGATCTCCTCCATCAAGACACAAAAATCCAGAGATTTCTCCAGATGTATCTACCTCGATCCATCACCCAATACATCCCAATCCACCAGCCTCCCCACCGGGGACCCCGAACCCAATGAGATGCAGCCAGTTCCTGGCGAAGCCCCCCAGAGAAAGGCGTACTATCCTGAAGACCCCTTCACACTGGAGCAGCGGAGGCACGGCTGGGTGCTTCTTCATTTCTCAGGGATGATTTATATGTTCATTGCCCTGGCCATTGTCTTTGAGGAATTCTTCATTCCAGCTCTCGGAATCACAACAGAAAAACTCAATTTCCCAAAAGAACTCGCACGTGCCAACTTCCTGGCCGCGGGAGGTTTTGCTCCAGAGATTTTCATTTCTTTTATCGGACTTTTTTTATCTCGTAATAATGTCGGAATTGGGGCCATTGTGGGTTCAGGGTTGTTTAATGTCCTAGCAATCACAGGCACGTGTGCGGCGTTCTCGGACCATGCGCTTAGTCTGGTGTGGTGGCCACTGCTCAGGGACGGCGCCTTCTACGCATTTGACTTGTTGGTTCTTGTCATCATTTTTGTGGATGAGGTTGTCACCCTGTGGGAAAGTAGCGTGCTCCTCCTGTGTTGCGCAATATATGTCGTCTTTTTGAAGTACAACAAGACTCTTGAAGAAACTGCCTGCGCGTACCTACTCAAGAACAAGGATGTTGCTAAAATGCTCGGCGTTGATGAGCGTGTAGAGGTAAGATGAGATGTGTATCCTATTAAACCAGGGGTGTCAAACTCATTTTCACCGAGGGCCACATCAGCATAATGGCTGTCCTCAAAGGCCCGGAAGTAGCTTATAAATGTAGCTAAATGTAATTAATGTGATGTAGGATATATGTAACTACTCCTTAATGTTAAATAACTCATTATGTATCACTTAATCAAGTGACAATTGCAGTTGCGTAGAAACCCCAAGTTTGCTTGTTGCTCTAACATAAATCTTTTTCAATTTTGTCAGCTTATGATAACAAACATAACTCCATTAATGACGAATCAAACTGTCCAAGTGAATACAGACAAATAACATAAAACTGTGAAAACACTGCTGCCGCTACTGTACGTAGTCGAAAGGCATTTTGGGAAATGTAGTTTTTGGTAATGCACGCTCTTAATTTATTTTTTGGTATTTATTTTAAGACACTCAGAACTTTTAAGCTGTCGCTGGCCACATAAAATGACATGGCGGGCCACATCTGGCCCCCGGGCCTTGGGTTTGACACGTGTAATAAATTTACATTTTTTTAAACTATGAAGCATGCCATTACACTGAAAACTTTTTTTAAAATGTGCCCAGTGCCCACTGGCCGATCTGAATCATTACGTTAGACGTGGCACATGTGACATGAAATTCAATGCCACAAAGTGTCTGCAAAGTTGTGTGACATTTTGAAATAAAAACGTATTGAATTAAACAAGACAATATATATGATAATAATAAATACCGTAATCTTAACTTGGATCATTTTATTTATTTTATTTTTGGATCATATTATTTATATATTTGGATCATATACTGTATTTCATTTTGAACACATTCCCCTGCAAGTTATGATTATGAAAGTAATAAAAGTTATAGTTTTATTTGCATAAAAATCTGTATTTGTGAGTCCACGTGTGTGCTCCTGCATTTAGCACAAAGTTGGGCCTAAAATGCTAGTTTTAGCACAACGTTTTGTGCCCTCTGGGATATCGTGAGGTCTTTGTGTAGAAAGCACAGCTTTGATGAAGTTTGAGGGTCAAGATGGGATTTTAAGGCAGAGATTATAACTGAGTTTTTGTTCAGGTTAGAGTTGTACATCAATTCACATCTTGAATGTACATCATTGTGTCAAAATGAGTGGTTTTGAGAATGGCAACCCTTCTTTTTTCAGATCAAGCCTGATGCTTTGAAGGAAGAATCTGCTGTGTCTCTGCGAAACTGTACTTCTCGTAAAACAATTTACCAGCTCATCATTCATGCCACCAAGCCCTTCGAAACAGGTACATGTAGGCCATTTTAGTGCAAGCCTAAATTTACGTACTGTACAAAAAATGTTAATCTGCCAATTCATTTCTTATCCATCTATTTATCCAATGGTGATCCAATGGAAATCAACCATTGTAGAGACACGTGAAGACACAAGATTTATAACTGATTTTTATATATTATACAATACATAATTGTGATGCATAAATAATGCATATGGCTAAACCTGACACTGTTACTATAACTGATTGACGGGTTCTTTCAAAGAAACAGTGTCGACAGAAGTTTTAACAAAGTCCGCTGACAACAAGGATGAAGAACATCAAGTACGTGCATCCTCTTCACAGGTTAAACATTCATTTCAATTCAAAAATACAAACTCATAACAAGAAAGTTAGAAAAATGTGCTTTTAAATCACTTTTTAAAATGATGAAAAATAATCCATAGCAAAAGAAAAGAAAAAAAAACATTAGATAACAACATTAGATAAAAACAATGATGGAAAAAATATGAAAATAAAATCATAGACTTAAAACCTTTTAATAATAGATAACATATTATATTATAAAATAAATAGAATAACATGTAAATTAAACAATATTTAAAAAAACATCGTACAACAATTTGGTGTATCAAAAAACATGTTTCTGTTTAAAAGACAACAGATTCTGATCAGTCCGAGAGCTCTGACGTCACCGAGGAAGATGACAAGAGCAGCAGTGAGGAAGACAGCAGTGAGGATGAGGAGGATGAAGAGAGCAGCACTGAGAGGAAGGACACTGATGAGGAGAACTGCAGTGATGAGCCTCTGTCTCTCACATGGCCACAACTCAAGCTAAAACAGATTCCGTATATTCTGCTGCTGCCCATCATCGCCCCCCTGTGGATCACACTTCCTGACGTCCGCAAACATGTCTGTGTTTTACGAATCACCTTTTAGCTTTAGAAAACCTGCTCTGTAACTTTAATCGAGAAACAGATATGAAAATTAGCCCAGAAAAGAAAGAAAACCTTTCGTTCACATTATTCTATAATCACACATAGAGATAAAAAGTTTATTATGAAAGAAGTCAAGGTAAGAAATTGGGAAAAATAGGCTAAGCAGACTAAATCTAAGCAAACAAACAAACACACACACACACAAAACATATATAAAATTAAATCGCCCCCCCCCAAACAAATTGTCTAAAATAAAAAGAACAAAAAGTGGAGAAAGAAAGTATAATAGTAACGTTTCTCTTGTTCACGCCACAGGAACACAGGAAGTTTTTTGTGGGGACGTTTTTAGGCTCTCTACTGTGGATCGGACTGTTCTCTTACTTCAGCGTGTGGCTGGCACACCGGGTACGTGATGCCCGCACATTAACATAGTGTCCAATAATCTTCCCAAATCACTCAAATCATGACTGGACAGCACGAATCAAAGCGTTGTGTATTTTTGTAACCATGGAAATGTGTTTAACTAATAACTGTTTTTCTGTATTGTACTGTACTACTGTATATTATAATATGCATACATACTGTATTTCATTTCAGTAATAAAAGTCATGAAATATTTTCTCTCAGGTGAGTGAAACTCTAGGAATTTCAGATGAGTTGATGAGTCTGAGTGTCCTGGCGACGGGCATCTCCGCACCCAATCTCATCACCAGTGTGTTAATCGCTCGCAAGGGTTTGGGTGGCATAGCTGTGTCCAACTCTGTGGGCATCAATGTGTTCGACATCAATATTGGGTGAGATTTTTTTTTTGGCTGATTTTCTGTCTTTGTTGTGAATTTTAAGATCGGTAGATGCATACAGATAGATAGACAGGATAATGAAAAGTCAAACAAAAGTAGAGGAAAAAATAGTTACAAAAATAGACAGACGATGAAATCTATATGAAAGATTGGACATGAATATAACGGATATATTTCTGATTTTGAGAACATGCTACAGTAAGTGATGACATATGTCTGCTCTTCTCTCTCTCTAGACTTCCAGTGCCGTGGCTGATTTATTCTGTGCTCAGTAGCGGCCGAGCCGTGCCAGTCAATACTGATGGCCTGTTCTTCATCATTGTGGTCTTCATCCTCACTCTAGTTACTGGTGTGTGCTCTGCTGCTGCTGGCAGGTGGAGGATGAACAGAACTCTAGGTCTCGTTCTGATCATGATATATTTCTTCTTTCTACTACTGAGTCTGATGCAGGCATGACGCCTTTCAATGCTCAATGTTTTTAATGACCAGTGACATTTTTTTATTGCTATGATTTTTCACTCTGTACTAGAAGTTTCTACCAAATTTTACACATGTTATTGTTTGAAGAACAAAAGTGAACACTGGACCAGCTCTTCCCCCTCACTGCTGTGATTGAGTCTAAGTGTACTTTCTAAATGTACTTCATTTCACAAGACCAACAAGAAGTCAAACCTTAGGGTTGTCACCAATTCTGTTCATCAGAGTTTAATTGCTGCCGTTTACGTGCGTATGTTTACGTACGAAATTAAAATCACCACCACAAAGGTAAAGGTGGATTGCCATTAACGGGTTAGAACCTTGGATAAAAATAAATATCTCTGGGATCTATCTGTGAGTATTTTCAGCTTCTCATGCCTTCATCTGAAGGAATGGTCGTCTTCTGGTTAGTTCCAAAAGTTGAAACTTAATGGGAAATTGCTCTTGCAAGGTCACAAAAACCAAAAGGGTAAATTTATTTTTTTTAGGGTGTGTGTGTGTGTGTGTGTTCAAGTTCAGTGCATTTTTAGAGCGCCTTTCACAGTTACAACTGTCTCAAAGCGCGGTGTGTGGAAATGTAAAAAAGATTGATGCATTTTATTCATTTGTTCGTTGGTGTTAAGCTAAAGGCTGACTATGACTAGTGAGCAAGCATATGTGCGACAGTGGCCAGGGAAAAAAAAAGCCTCTTGGACAGAAAGCGAGGAAAAAAACCCTGGGGAGAACCTGGCTCACTGATGCCAGTCTCCTCTGGCATTCTAACACTACAAAATCAGTGCGTTGGTTGTTCCGCGTCATTTTGACGATGGTTCCCGAAGAAATCTCCCTCCTCGGTGGCGAAAGAGGCGGCTCATCATATCAATCTAGTGTGTGTGTGTGTGTGTGTATGTGTGATCCAAAAATGAATTACACATTCATAAACATAATAAATAATATACATTTAGCATGTTAAAAAATACATCTGTACTCTACGACGCTACGATGTGCCATTTTTTACAAATGTAAACAAGTGAAACGTTCAAATTTAAATAGTTTATTCTGTGAAGCAACGACATTGAGAATGACAGGAGTGTGAACTGTGCAAGTGTTAATAAAGTTTCTGTGGATTTGTTCGGTTGTTTGCTCTGCTCATTTTCAGTAGAACATCACGTCAGGACAAACCTGTAGGCCACAGTCACAGACGCTCAGCGTGCTTAGGCCATATACAGCCTCAGACATTTTAACTGAAGTCACTTTACTAACATTTACCAAAACACAAGGCGTTGAGTGGCCACATGGCACTGACTTTTCTATCGTTTCCTGAACTTGGCAATGAAGAACCCAATAGTGTCTGTGTCAAAGGTGTGGTGAAGACCTTCATTCATGAAACCAGTTCCTCTCCAGACTAACTCAGGCCGAAACCGCTGCAGCAGGCGCCGCTGCTCACGGGACAGTCCTGCTCCTGGCATCCCTTCCGAACCCAAAACAGGCACCTGATAATCATAAATACAGTTATGACACCAGATATAGTACACAGTGAACTATTGCTTCTTTCTGCATGTGTTTATTGGCCAACAGAGAACAGTGTATTGCTCGCTGCTGCTCAAACTTGTTATTAACAGTTGAAGACAATGGCCAACTAATGCGGAAGTTGAAAAATTTTTTTCCTTTGCTGTGTAAGCTAAATAGTCTCAAAAGGAAGAAAGATAAATTGTTAGATCATGTAAATTTTTTGTATGCATAGGCCTGTCTTAGTAAAATATAACTAAAACCTTTCATTGGACCCTCAATTTTTCAACTCTTCCGTGATGGGGGCACTCGATTAGCTGGTTATAATTTTAAGAAGATAATTTCTTTTGAAGAAAAAAGAAAACAGTGCACATATGTATATTGCAAAAAGAACAAATACAGGTTGGTTGGTTGGTTACTGGTGAATTATTGCACTAAAAACCAAGTGACACATCACTATTGAAGCATTAAGTTTGTCAGTATAGTTAGACTTCTGATTTGGATGAACTTGAATAAGACAAAAAATAAACGCCAAACAGAATGATGACGAGTCACATGCTTGTCACCATCTCCATCACTTCCACCTATCGGCGGCAAATCAACTAAAGCTCCACAGTCTTTTGAGAGCACGTTAAGTGAATACATTACCGATCCACATGCACATAAATCCGGCCGTTACAACGTGTGTGAAGTGCACATGGCACACACGCACACACATATAAAAGTGCCATTTAATAAAAGGGTTCTGCTCTATTTTTCGAACCTTTCCACTAGGTGGCAGTCAGTAGAGGTTTTAATATACAGGTACGTATATTTTTTAAAACATATAACCATTTGCACTTCTAACCATTTAAAACAACCAAAAAAAATGATAATGCGTTTGCTGTGTATCCTCGTCACCTGTTGTTCTAGTGTGAGACAAGGGAAGGTCCTGAGAGCCCAGAGAACTTGTTCTTCATTCTCCGCCAGCGTTACAGTGCAGGTGCTGTAGACCAACACTCCTCCTCTTCTCAACAGACCTACAGCCTAAAACACCAACAACAAATGCTTGAACAAGTGCTTATGTAGTGAGGTCAGGAGAGCAACATGTGTTTGTGTGACCGTTGTGAGGAGCTTCCTCTGTAGAGGCTGGTAAGAGCAGACTTCCTTTAGGCTGCAGTTGTAGCTCATGTTTGGCCTTTGACCCAATCCACTGCAGGGAGCATCTAACAAGATCCGGTCAAAACTCTCCTCAGGGTACGGGGGACCATCTATAAATTCACAAAAATTATTACAAATAAGAAAATCAATTATATTTGACTGAAGATCTAATGTTTCAGTGATTAAAAGAACATGCTTTGTGCTGTCATTCCTTCTAGCTCAAACAGTAATGCTTGACGTTTGAGACAGCCGTGTTTCATCCAATTTAGTTTTTATCACTTACAGAATGTAGGATTATGATATGAAGAGATCTCTTCACCACTCTTGCCTTCAAGTATTCAGTGCTCACCTTCAATATTCCCTCGAGCTGGGTCAGAAGTCACTGCCTTGACGCTGTTATAGCAATACACTTTGATGCAGTCTAGATTAAGTGTTTTTGCATTCTGAGTGATCTTATCTAATTTGGATCGGCACTTTTCCAAAGCCACTACAGTTCCCTGTGGGACACAAACATCAGAAAATTACTGTAAATCAATAGTCATAATATAAAGTATGTCGGTAATATTACAATAAATATTAGAATAATTCCTTTATGCATAAATGTTCCTTGTGCTTAAAGTTCAAACACACACAAATAACCTGATTTCCCATCAGAGCTGCGATGTGCGTCGTCTTTCCACCAGGGGCAGCACACATGTCGAGGATTTGTTCTCCAGGCTGAGGGTCTAAAACATGGCCCACCACCACTGACGGCAGGTTCTGTCGCAACGGTTCATAAAAACATTATTTAATAGTTAAAAAAAATCTACAACTTTTTAGCCAAACTAGTTTATAGACAAAATTGCTTTATGAGTATAAGACTGACTATTAAAAAAATTAATGTTTGTCAATGTGTCCACACAGTTGAATGAAGATTTGTAATTATGAAATAAAATAATAAGTACGAACTAAGGCAGTTTTGAGCCAGCGGTAGACAGTTGTATAATTATGTGTGTGTGTGTGTGTGTGTGTGTGTGTGTGTGTGTGTGTTCACTGAATGGGTTAAATGCAGAGCACAGTTTTGATCTGGTCCCTAATGGTCATATTGACAAAACTCACAATACTTTAGTTTAAATAGTACAATAAAAAGAATTTAGTGGAACCTGAAGGAATACTTCATGAGTGAGGACCCCGTCAAAGGAAGGACTCTGAAAGAGAGGCTCAGTCATTCGAATAGCAAGACCCCTAGATGAGAAAGTAAAATAGATAGAGGGAGAAGTGAAAGGTAATGTGAAAAAATAATAAAATCAATAGTAAAAACAAGAATATAATTGAAAAACAGTAAAAATGCAATTGTTAGTTGGAAAAGAGAGAGTAAAAAAAGAGAAAAAAAATGAGAGAATGAGGGAGAGAGAGAAAAAAGACATGTTTGTTTCAGTGATCTGACTTAGTGAAAAATAATTTAATTGCAACAATAAAACTTACTTGGTTGGTCCTTCCGAGTGAAAGATTTCTGCGCGATCCACCGTAACAACACCATTACCCAGAAATACTTTCTTGCCATGGAACTCTTTGGCTCCTCGTGTGCATTTCCCCTCAACATCGGAAAACACTGACACCACATCGCCCACCTTCATGTCTTAGAAACACACATATGCTGACAAATTAAACAAAGTAAAACTTGGTTAAGTTAAAAAATATGTTGTTACACAACCCGATTTACCTATATTTATAAAAGAGCTTTATAACTACAAAAATCAGTAAATGGTTTTTCACCTTCACACACCACTGTTTATACACTCACAGACACAAATACAGTATACATATACAGTACGTATACCGTCCGGTATAAATAATTTTCTAAGGTTGACTTAGTGACATAAATTGGTAAAGATTGCTCACACTTTGGGGTGCTCAAGACCCCAGGCGTGAAGACGTTAGCACCTCGGAGAACAGCATTACCACACTGAGCACCAACTACAACTTCAGCTCCCAGCAGATCCACAGACCTACACAGCAGGAGATGCAGAGCTTATTCCTTGTGTTTCTCCTGTCACACCGTCACTTCAGATCAATGCTTGCGAAGAACAAAAGTCGTGTTATAGTAAAAGCAATAGGCCAAAAGTCAAGGAATGAAAAAAAAAATTATACATAACATAATTATAGAATATAGAATATTCTATAGAATTATAGAACAATGACTTGTTGAGACCAGAAGAGTTTTATTGGACAAAAGATGTGAAATTCTTATTTGATAATGCATTTGGCTGGTTATGCATAATTTCTAAAATTACGATTATGTAACTTTTGGTTTAATTAAATTTTTCTTAAATATTTGGGTTAGGGTTTCCTACACATACGGTGCATGTTTTTACAGTGAGTGAAGTATATCAAAGGTTTATGAAATAAATCGTCATTGTTGATTTACACTTTGTTAAAGGACATTTGACAATGACTGACCAGTGAGCGAGCAACAACGTGAGTGTCTAGAGCGTGTGTGTGTCAAACTCACACAGTCGCTTACAGTTATACCCCACCTGTGGGATCCTTTAATATGGAGCTGTTATTATTACCCGAAAGTGTGCTTTGAGTTTAACAGCCCTGATCTAGGGAAGACAAGTTCTCTGATATAAACCTAGGGAGAACCGACTCACTGTTTAAATGCCAAATTACCTTGGGCCCAGGACTGGAAGCAGCAGAACATCTGGAAGTTGCGGGTGTGTGTGAATGTACTGAGAGAAATCGCTTCTTTGAGCTTGATCCTGCTGTAGAGGAAAGACACAGACAAGTCACACACTGCAGGTCGTGATCTGATTCATAGCAACAAACACTAACCTGGACAAGATGCTGCAGCAGTCTGTGCTGGATGTCCGGGAGTGGCTGGAGATGTGTGCTCGCACGCACACATGTGAACATGGGTGGGTGAGACAGGCAGTTCAGAAGAGCTTCAAAGAGCCGCTCTGCCTCATCGTTACCCACCTCAGATACCACCTACAGCGCAGAGAAATGAATTCTGACATTACAATGTGTCTGTGGACATTTTATTTATCATTAGAATCCAAGTAGAAACTATATTTGGCTAAATATATCTCGCTATTTATGTTTCTTACATTTCATGTCACTTTTTTTTTATTGTATATATTTTCATGTTAATATATGTAAATATGGGTAAAAAGCAAGTAAGAGTAAGATCACCCTCAATTCCTTGTTGTCATTTGTAACTTGGCCATTAAAGATTTCTGATAACACAGCACGACTTCCTTCAATTAAAGGGTTACACGTCTACATTAGTGTCCAATCATAAAGTTTTCCGTTTACCGTGTGCCATGTATTATCAAACACAGATAAAACTAATTTGTAACAAAAAAAGTGTGACTGACCTCATCTCGTGTGAAAACACTGTGAAGATGTTCTCGAACTTCTGTTTTCATAGAAAGTTGTGGAAAGATAGTCATTGCTCTGCGTAACTTATGAATGATAATTATAAAAGAAGCAATTATTGTGTCACGCTAAATGTGTAGATAATGTCTAGGGGTTGTAAGCAGTACGAACAGTATTCAATCATGTTTGCACTTCGCACAGGTCGCTCGTTCACTTCCGCGTGTCACGTGACCCTAGCATTTACATCATCGATGACGCGAGGAATCAGAATTACGAATTAGTAACGGTGCAACCGTTTCAGAAAAACGTGTAATTTTATTTTGTTATAACATTAGAAAAAATACAACTTGGTAAGCCAATGTAAAAATACATTAAATCGTTAATTAAAAAGGTAGATTAACCGTCAAACTTCAGTAACTCCCTATATACCGTAGTTTTAAAATGTATTTTGATTTCAGAATTTGCTTTGTCGGTGTTGTTTAAGTCGCTGCAAAAAAGTTCGTTCTGTATAGTCAATTACTAGAATCGTTCAACAAAACTGTGGGCTTTTACTTTTTGACCGACCTGTAGGTGGCGGTACAGTCCCATCTAGCATTCGCAAAACCGTGAAGACGTCAGCAAGGAAGCGTTCCATTTAGTAACAATCTGCCCTATGCCCTAATAGTTTCGAACCCTTTATCCCAAAGGATCTGAATTAACACTTGCAATTCACACAATATGGAGATATCTGTTTTTGCAAAATTTGTTGGTATTATAGTATTTTAACGTTAATTGAATTATTTGTTTATGCACATTGTGTTTGTTTTTAAGCTCTCAGTTTTTCCTTTTGGAACGCAACCGGAACTGGTTTTTTCTACCGCGTCAGCCGATTGGACAAACACTTTTACGCGCCTTTCGTCATGTTCGCGCGTTAATTTTAGATTTGTCTTAGATGTCTGTTTAGTTCGAAGGATTTGCAAGTTTCTTTTAAGAATTGCGGAGAAAATGGAAATGTCAAACGGACACGCCGCTGATGCTGAAACGGAGAGAAGTAGTGCTGGTGGAGAGAAAAGACAATTTTCTCTGTTCTGCGACGAGCGTGGATACTTGAACATGATCGAGTACATTCTGCAGCATGGAGCACGCAAAGGAGACCGGACTGGCACCGGCGTGGTTTCTGTGTTCGGGACGCAGGCCAGATACAGTCTCCGGGGTGAGTGAGACACAGTCAGGTTGAGTGACTCGCAACTCATTTGAATTTAAACAGAAAACTAATAAGAACACTTCCTGCAGTAGTTAAGGCTGAACTTCTGTGCCCCGTGTGTCTGACCCGAGCAATAACTTAACACAGTACATTGGATTTTCACATCTATGGTGCCAATAATTGTCGTCTTTACCTTTGAGCTTTTGCCACAAGATATTGACTTTAACATCCAAATGAAACTTTTCTCAGACCAGTTTCCCTTGCTGACAACCAAGAGAGTTTTCTGGAAAGGAATTCTGGAGGAGCTGCTTTGGTTTATCAAGGTTCGAGATGTTCTGAATAACGTGCATTTTATCGTACAGTGTCCTAAAATTTCTTACTTATTTTTGGAAAGGGCTCAACAAATGCCAAAGCACTTTCGGTAAAAGGTGTTAGAATCTGGGATGCCAACGGCTCCAGAGAGTTTCTGGACAAAAGTGGCTTCACGGATCGAGAGGAGGGAGACCTCGGCCCAGTCTACGGTTTCCAGTGGAGACACTTTGGAGCTGAATACAAAGACATGCACACGGGTAAAATCAGCTCAAACTGGTTTCAATCTTGCTACAGGAAAATCAAGAATTTGACTTAGAAACTGCAAGACCAGTTGACAGCTGTGACGTCACCTAACATTTCTCTTGTGTTGTTGCCTGAAGATTACTCTGGGGAAGGTGTTGACCAACTGCAGAAAGTCATCGATACGATCAAGTCGAACCCAGAGGACCGGCGGATCATCATGTGTGCCTGGAATCCCAAAGGTCTTCTAGTCAAATTGAATGAATTAACACACTCTGTTTAATTAACACTCTGGTGCCCATCCTTTCATTTTATGGGGCCAAACTTGACATTTTGTGGGTCGCATCGTGTATGAAAATGACATATAAACATTTAAACTAGTCTTGCTGTCAAAACGTGAGAAAAGGACTATCAGTAATTGTCCCAGCATTTTTTTCCCATAACCAGTTTTTGAATGTTTGGTTTGCCACTGCAATTCAGTGAAGATAATAGCCTGTAATGCCAGAATGAGACCCAGGTTTTGCTCCTCGTCATGAAAAAACATTTGTTCTCACACGTATGTTCTACGAATGTCTCTGTCACTTTTAGTTCTTTCTTTCACACATTTGGAAAGTTCATTGGTGACAGTTCAGCATAGAACTCTGTTTGAGATTTTTCTCTAATATTGTCCTTTAGATACGTCAGAAGATCGTCTCCAATTGAATGTCATTCAAATATTAGCATAGTTATAATTCTTCCAAATGAATTAAAATACCAGTAAGTATGCAAATATTGAAAAGAGCGGGCTACACATGACACTTTCAAAGGAGGAATATGGCTTGCAGGTTGGACATTTGATTTGGACATTGTGATTGAAAACCACCCTGCATCACTTAAAACATCAAAAAGAGAGAATAACGCAGTGTTTTTCTTCTTCTGCTTGGTCTGAGACTTTAGTTTGTAAACAGAGGATACACTCAAATCGAACCTGGATGACCAAGTCTTTTTTTTGCAGATCTGCCGCTGATGGCGCTGCCGCCGTGCCATGCGTTGTGCCAATTTTACGTGTCTGATGGCGAGCTGTCGTGCCAGCTGTACCAGCGCTCTGGTGACATGGGTCTCGGCGTGCCCTTCAACATTGCCAGCTACGCACTACTGACTTATATGATCGCACACATAACTGGACTCAAGGTGAGACACACTTTCCTTTAGTCCAGAATTTCTAAACCAACGACTTCTCAATAGAAAACCAATCTTGATTCCTTGCAGCCTGGTGATTTTGTGCACACATTAGGCGATGCCCACATCTATATCAACCACATCGAGCCTTTGAAAGAGCAGGTACGAAGACTTTAGTTCTTCATCATAGTTTCTGCTTCAGCTCGAGTGGGATTAAAAAGAAATGCTCTGTTTTCGCAGCTTCAGCGTGAACCTCGTCCATTCCCCAAACTCAAGGTTAGACGTCAAGTGGAACGTGTTGATGATTTCACTGCGGATGACTTTGAGATCTGTGACTATGACCCACATCCTCCAATCAAAATGCAAATGGCTGTTTAGAGTCTTTAATCACCTTAAACCATTACATTTAAAACTTCCTTGTTCTTGGATTGTAACAAAGTGTGCATTGTACAGTATAAAGCAAAACTTTTGACGCAAAAATTTTTTTTCAGTACATGTGGAAAAAACACTTTTTTTTAGTGGTACTTCATGGATAATTCCTCAGCAGTTAATTCACTGCTGGGATTGTATTTGTCCCATGGCTCTCCAGACCTCGCCCTGTGGGTACTGGTGCATCTTCACAGAATCTTCCAGCATCTCACAGGAAAATCCAGGGTCCTGAATAAAACAAATTGGATACATTAATTTAATTTTAAGGGCTTCTTAACCTTATTCCAGGCGACAATATGATTTTTTTAAAGGGAATATTGAACTGAACAGTTTTGTTTTTCTTTTTATCTGATTTGGGATGAGAGAACTAGTTGATGAGAAAACTGATAATGTTATTTTACATTAACCATTTACTCACTTTTCTAAAAGATCATTGGAAGGTTCTAAAAGAAAACTTTGAACACCGTATCTTGTAAGTAGAATTTTTAAATTAATAAGTGTAATATCTTTAAGAATAATAACTTGTCTTTTTCTTATGAGTTAAACTCATACACTCATCTGTTTTTCTAAAAAGCTAATTTCTACCATAAATGTAAATGTTTTAAATAAAGAAACGGTTTCATACTGTAACAATAACCTCCTTCATCTGTGACAATGTTAAATAAAACAAAACAAGTCGCTTTGCATAATAACCTGTCCTCATTATGAAAAATCATAACTCATCCATACATTTTCTAAACTGCGTTTTTGTCGCAATTCCTTCAGAAATACCCACACAGTCACAATGCCACCCCACAAAACCATGTCACAATTAAGATTGAGGTAGTTGTGTAAGTGACGGAATGAAACAAAAAAAAACAATGTTATGTCACATTATTACCTTTGGTGGTATATACTGGCCATTTTTGATGACGGTGGGACTTTTGAAGTGTTCATGAAGATGATCCACAAACTCACACATTCTATAGAAAACACGAGGAAAAAACAAAGTTGCGTTTGGACAAAATTCACATCCAGTATACTGCTACACTGTATATATGAAGTGTTCAACTCATTATAGAGTAGCGTGTAACTGTAATATTCAACTCTGTGTAGTGTTCTTTTAAGCTACAGAATACAGAGGATGATGTCAGCTACTGTATGCTCTGTGTGTTATAAGAGGTTGTATGTCCGCCACACATGTATGTGTTTTGAAGAATAACAGTGATAATGACATTTTCATGTTTCAATTACAGTATGTCTCATCCTGTTTGGCGAGCACCTCAGGACATTTATTAAATAATAAATAATCCAGTGCAGTACTCATTAACCAGAACCGACTGTAAATTAATAGTATTCTTTTTTCAATAAAGCTTCACTACATTAAACAATAGTACCTGTTATTTAAGCTGGTAGACACTGAGATGTAGTCGAATATAATCAAATGCTGTGCAAGCTCACACAGTCCCACACCTCCAGTATGAGGACACACCGGAACTGAAAAAAAAGCAAACAAAGACATTATAAATATTGCATTTCTTTATCTAACAAACTGGGTTGACGTACCATTAAACTTGGCAGCCATAAGTATGATGGCGAGGTTCTCGTTCACACTGCCAACGCGACAACTATCGATCTGTACGAACTGAAGTGCAGAAGCCTGGAGAAACTGCTTAAACATCACTCGGTTGTGGCACTGCACAAACATGACACTACTGACTATCATATTTTTTTACACATGCACTGTAATATATGTAAATATGCTTTTAATTACGATCTTTAAGAATTTGCCCCTTACCTGCTCACCAGAGGCAACACCAATCCCCAGGGGCTCTAGGGCCTAAAACAAGCCACACTATTCCTTAATATATAATTGTATATTTTATAACTCATTTGTTTTGCCATAAGACAGAGAGTACCTTAGAGATGAAAGCATGGCCAAGAATATCATCAGGACACGTTGGTTCCTCAATCCACAATGGCCGAAACTCTGCCAGCTTGGTGACCCAAGTGACAGCCTCACCAACATCCCATCGCTGGTTGGCATCGATCATCTACCAAAATCAAGAGTAGGTCAACTACTCTTATCCATTGCAAAAACTCCGAAGATGTGAACCAGATGACTTGACTGCATGCAACATAAATATTCTACTACATCGATAAAGTTCTATTTTAATTTCAATAAAGCGTGTAATGATTTAAGTAGTTTATACTGTATTTGATAAAGGAGCATGGTTTGTGCTTGGCTTGTGATGTTTGAGATTGAACTGGTATTACTAGAGTGTTGTTTGGTCCAATCAGCTTCCGGATGAGGCTGCATCTGCGAATGTCATCTTCCAAATCAGCCCCGACCTTCACTTTAAACCGAGTCCATCCTTGGGCAAGAGCTTCGGAGCAGAGCTACAACAAATGGACAGCAGAATATGCATTTGTTGTGATCACAGAAGAAAACTATAATGTCCAAAAGAAGCCTCACACCTTTGTAAGCTGTTGGTCGCTGTATCCCAGCCAGGCACAGGAAGTGGTGTAGGCCGGATAACCTTCGCTCAGCATCTGCTCTTCTGCAATTTTGCATAAGGCATTCGTGAATGTTTCTTTGTATCTGTTGGAGCAATGTGTCTGCCCACAAAGATTTTATTTTAAAAAATTACAATTTGTCCACTTAATTGATAATTGTGGATGATTATTCTGAAAATGTAATCAAAGAATTTTAGATAAAGCTGAATACTTTTTGTGTGTTTTGTGTTTTTACTTTTGTTTTCTCGCATTTCTTTTCCTTTCTAAACTCGAATTCCTGTACAATATAGTGTACAGAATTATTTTGTTACAGGATATTTGTACAGAAATTGAAATACTGTTATTCTAGTAAACGGTGCATGTAAAAAATCCAGCACATTTTGATGACATTTTGTATTACTTCATTATGCATGTGAATAAAAAAAGAACATTTTAAAAATAACATTTATATCAAATTATATACAAACATAAATATATCACATATTGATAACACTGATAATGACATTGATAATTATATTTCTTCCTCAAATAACTTGACAAAAATGTGTTTTGTAACTAAAACTATAGTTTGGACAATAATTCCGAATCATTATAATTAACATTTAAGTTTAAAGATCAACAGTCCTTTTGAACTCATCATGTAGATTTACAGTGAAGTCTCTCGCTGGCATTTCAAGACACCACTCACAGATGTTTTCATTCATTGTGCCATTTGGAGCATAAAAAAGCATTTATTATGCAGAAGGAATCTCATTGTCAGGATTTGATGTCACTACACTTGGCAAGTTTAGTAAATGTCTTTTTTCCTTCTCAAAAACACTTCACAACATAATTTTACTTCCTGGTGAACCACAGAAAAACTGCTCTTTTTCAGGTTTTACGCAAGTTGCATATGAAGCCTCTTTTTTTTCTTTTCAGTTTCTGAAAAGCTTCTCTTAATTTGCCGTTTCAAATGCCATTGATCTTTAAATGTCAATATTATTTGATCAGTTCTTACCTCTACATTTCCATCCCTCTTTGGCTTTCACCAGTATGTCTAAGAGAGACTGAAATTTAGTGATGGATCATGTGAAAGCAAAGGAAGATTAGACTGAGATGCGACTTCACCTAAAGCTTCCTTCTCCGTCAGAGCATCAGTTATATATCTGAAATCAATGCAGCTGATCACCTTTGCTGGGTCCTTAGTAGACATATGCATTTTTGATGTTATGAACATTAAAATGTTGTAGTGGACAAGAACTCTTACCAGGTCAACAAGAAGCTTCCACAGTGGCTGGAAAACAATTGATGTATTTCCTGTTAAGATGAATATCTTCAACGTCTGAATTATTAAAACAGCTCACCTTACCCTCCACTCGTGCCCATAGATCCCAAACAGCATTTAAGACAGCAGCGGTGGCCAGCTGAATGACACCTTTCTCAGGTCCAAGCTGTCAATTACATTTGTCTTTTCATTCACATGTACGCGATCTTTGCCAAAATTAAGACACTTTGTCATACTTACCCATCTCATTTGTGCATCACTGGTCAGAAGCCTGTAGAAACCTCTAAAATCTCCAACTATCTCTTCCAATGTCTTCCCAATCACTAACTTCGACAGGGCTTCGACTGCAGTAACGACTGGACGTGAACACACACGACGTCTCAACTCAAAAGCTTTAAATCAACACTGGTGGAGTTTCGACATTGCATTTGTTTAATTGGCCAGTTTACATTACCGATTTCCGTTCCACGACCCAAAGTAAATGTCATCCCGTAACCTTTCAGCGCTGTGTTCGAATCCGTCTCGATCACGACATATGCGGCAGAGTAATCCGGATCAGTGTGCTGTGAATCAACACTTTTTATTACGTTTGATTTAGAACAATATCATGACAGGCAGAACATCAAGTCTGGTAACTTTGTGCTTCAAGGTTCAGCAACGGCAGGTACAAAAATGCGTGCGTACACACACACACACCTCAAAAGTGAAAAGAAAAAAAACAGCACATACCGTACTTTAAATTAACTACTGTTAGCGGCGATCGATTAAGTACGTACAATCACAAATGGACAGTAAAGCATATATGACATAGAGAGATTATACTGCTTATAATCACAGATACAGTATTTTTTTCGATTTACGCACCATTGCATCCGATCCATGCTGCTCCAGTGATGTCGGAAATCTCACATCACGTGCTGCCACAGATATAATTTTGTGTTTAAGCATTTTGGACTAACTAGATCAAGTTTCTCCAAGACTTGGCACTTCCGATATCCCTGGCCTGCACCTCCGAAACACCCTTGAAATGCTGTGATTGGCGTTTCTAAGAGGAAAAAAACTTTGCTGAAATATGATTGGCCTTTTAAAAAGACGTCACGTGAAATAACAACATGATCGTATGATTACTGGAAGCGAAACTTCCGAAGTGCAGAAGTTGCAAAAAAAAACACATGTGGTAAATGTGAATACACAAGGGTTAAATTAGTTTGTTTTTAATATACAGTTTTTATAGTAAACAACATGTTTGTTTAGACATTACTTTTGGGTAGCAAAACGTTTTACGTAATTTTTTGAAATTGTTTTGTGTTCACTCGTTGTGTTTTAGAGGTTTGTATGCTAGTCTTGTCTGACAGTTACTTCATTTTTTGACATTGACGTATTGCAATTCGTCTCACTTCAATTGCGTTTTTTTCTGAAATGCTCACATCAGCTGAGGGAGCACTCTTTTTGTAAAGAAAAGGTGAGTTACCTTTCTAGTCTTCTCCCCTTTTCCACCTTTTTGTTAATCATGCTTTAGCTCACCTGACCTAAATTTTACTCCCTGTCTGTCAACTAATCTATCTATTATTTCACAAAGATTGTAAATAATGAAGAATGCACACTGTAAAACATAAATATGCGAATGAAGTACGTACTGTACATCCATTTGATAAACTTTGATTAGAAGTCCCAGAATTTGTGCTCATGTTGCTAATTCGAGGAAAAAAAAACAATGCTGGAGATTTAGTTCTCTTGAAGTCTTTTGTAATGAGACTGAAAACCTTGACAAAAATAGATTTAGACAGAAAGGTCACACTTTAAAATGCAAGAATGACCTTATAGCGGATTTCTAGAGAAAAATCCATTAGCACACACAAATAGATGATACTACAACTCTTGATGTTTCTCACGGTTTTCCCTCAAAGTGAAAAGTCCCTAGATAAATATATAAATTAAAAGTTTAAAACTTGATTACCAATCAATTAGTTTAAAGCACTTTTCACATAAAACTCAGACAGTTAAAGATGCATTGAGAAAGTCTGTGGCAGAAAAAAGTTTTTTATAAATAAAATGAATGTGAACTTAAAATAATAGCAAGAAAGTAAAAGATTTAAAGAATTAAATGTATTAACATCCTAAAGATATCTTCAGCTTAAGGTGTCTTTTAGTCATCATAAACTCTTTAAGTGTCTGGAGACCAAGCGAAACTGATCTTGGAGGTCAGGAGACATTGCGAATATGAGAAAGTGAGAGAAAAGTGAGGTTATTGTTCTCAGACCTTTTAATGTCAAAGTGTCAAACATCCTCTTAATTAAAGCAGTGATATTGCCTTCTACTTGGTGAGCCAAGCTGCAGCGATGCACCACAGTGTATGTCAGCCACGTTAAATGTCACATTTAACTCATAAAGATCACAGCCGCATGCACACAGAAACTTTGCTAATTAATACAAACAGAAACATATGTTCAAAATCTTCATTGTGCAGAATGTAAACACGGGATATTGCAGAGCACAAAACAGTTTATGACACATGTGGCTCATCGAAGCAATTACAAGAGCCATATATCCGTGTGTTTGCGTTTCAGGTTGCTTGTCAGTGTGAAGAGATTAGGGAGATTTGGTAGGGATTTCTCAACCATTTTCTTATTAAATGGCACTTTTCTTGGACATTTCCTGGACAGTAAATAAAAAATGTTGTCCCTGCTTTTGCATAGAAGTAAGTGCACACACCATCATCTTAAGGTTTGATGATACCAAATTTTATAATTCCTAAAGAATATTTTTAGAGAATAAACATTACATAAAGGGTAAAGGGTTTTTAATCTTGGAAATCAGTTTTCTGATTTTTAATTTTACATTTTTTTATTTTACAGAATAATCTGCCATGTTATTGAAGCAAACAATGCACTGTTAATGAATATTTTATTAATTTGTGTGTGTGTATGTGTGTGTGTGTGTGTGTGTGTGTGTGTGTGTGTGTGCTGTACTGTACTGTACTGTACTGTACTGTACTGTACGTATATGCCAAAGTTTAGTGAACAAAACATACTACACAACACTCTAAACTGATAAATGTTTATTTATCATATACATTTTGCTTTGTTTTAATTGAAAAGATTTGAACACATCTCGGGAATGAAAAAAAGCTTACTGTTTTCAGACTATTTTCAGATTTGTCATGAAATGCAGAAAGATTAAAAGAAAAACAATGTCACTGTGCAGACGTTTGTGTACGCTACATAATCCGAACATATTCGACAGACCTGTGGATTTCACAGCTTCCAACTTGTATAGCAGTTAAAAGTCTTTATTTTTTACAGAAAAGCAATTTGACAGCTATTGCTAAACCATCAGCGTGCATTTCTAGAGTAGTGTATTTCAATGTAGGATCATTGTCCTGATAGTGTAGTGTTCTTTTATCTAGTAATGTCCTTTTCATGAAATGCTTCTACTTGGTTTTTGCTTTGCCAAAGAGTTCCATTTCAACTTCATCAGTTCACAGCATGTGTTTTCGAAATGGACCAGACTTCTGTTGATATGATGAAAATGATATTTTTCTACAGTTCAAGTTCAAATTCAAGGTCAGTTTATTCATAAAGATCTTTTAATAACAAATGCACAAAATTAACAGAACATGGAGTATTAACATTGACTGTGAATATTGGTTATGGACAAAGAGCAAGCGAATGGGCGACAATGTCAGATCAGTGGTGTCAGTCTCCTCAGACAATATAGCATTACAAATTCCTGTGTATGATGGTGGTTCTGGAAGCTGAATGAACCTTACTCTCTCCTGAGAGGTCCAGAAGCGACCCAATGGAAGGATTAATTTGGAAAGGTATTTGCAAACATCAATGGTTTAACAAGTTGTATTTAACAACCACAATTAGTAAGTTTAATGGCAGTTTTGACATCAGCACTTTTCAATTGAACTGTGAAGTGGTGCTTGATAATTCATATTAGTTTATTGCCCTATATTAATGTCTTCAAGTGGTGATAAAAGAATTAGCCCCAAATGACTGTGTCAATATAATTATTGCACAATAATTTTTCCTGACAAATGTCTCCACTCTTTGTGTAATGATGTAATTCCTGCAATCCATTTATCTATAGAACAATGAGGCTATAATGCCAAAAAAAGGCATACTGTGAAATATGAGACCAAATATATATATATTGAGACCAAAAAAGTTTCTGAAATTAAAATTATTAGATTGATAGCAATTTTTTATCTTATGAACGCCATTGGTCGCTTCTTAATGTGACGTCATGTGCGCCGCTAACGTGTAAGATTGAGTCATTCAGTAAAGTTTAATGAACACTGGGAATGTACGAAATGCAATTCACAGATTTGAATGTTTCCGTTGACACTATTCCGTTAACTGTTTCATGGCTAAACTGTTCATGCCAAATAGAATTATAATAGTCCGTGCTGAAATAGTGATGAATGATGCTCTTACCTCATCACGAGAACTGAGGGAAATTCACTTAATATTTGTACTTCTTCCCCATTCAGACCCAGCAACTCATTTTATGACATAGGGAAGGGGAAGTAAGCTACGGTGAACTTGGAAGGAACCATGACGTTGATACACTTCAAGTGTAGTATAAAGAATAAAACAGACTAGTGGACCAGCTGATGGAATAAAACAACCATGACATTATCTCGTGATCAAGACATCAGAACGCTGTCCTTGCAAAGAAACGACAAATGATGTGCCCGACGACTAAAAGTAAAATATTTTGAAAGGTGTGTGAGAAAAAGAGAGAGAGAGAGAGAGAGAGAGAGAGAGACAGGGAGACAGAGTGAGGGGGGAGGTAGAGAGAGAAAAGGAGAGGTTGAGAGATTTTAACTTGCACAGTTTGCTACATCCTCCACTGGACTGCTCTCCGCGCGCAGTTGTAGGTGCGTGTATTGTCTTTCTGTTATCATTATTAAGCCGATTTATCTATTCTTTAATGTGTCGTTTTATTCATTCTTTAGTATAATGATCAATATGCAGACAACTATGTCGTATTGTATTAACAAAGTTACGATCACTTTCTCTTCTACTATATTAGATTTTTTCTATCATTTCACTTTCTACGATCACACAATGACATGTTAGAAAAAATCTAATATGGAAACTTGTATTTAAAAAAAAAAAAAACACTTTATTGTACATGTAAACGGTGCTTGCGACTATGTTATTGTAATATAATATGTATATAACTTTTTCTAACAGAATGATGACAAGCAGCAAAACGACTCTTGTTTTCATCATCTATGGGCTCCTCGTGCACTGCAGCGTGTGCCTGCCTCTCGGCTACCCTAACGTCAGGTAGGCACCCAGAACGCATCCGCGGCGTGTAAAGTCCACACATAATTAATCAGCATCTTCACTGCGTGTTATTATTATTATTAGTGATATTATTATTAATGCATATTGATTAATATAACAATACTAATACAAATACTGGAAAATTAATAACTAATAATAATAACAACAACACTTTTTGGCAAAATATATGTATATGTATATATATATATTGTTATTATTATTATTATTTTTTTTAATAATCTGCCACTCTGCGAACTTGATGATTCAAATTGTTTGCACCTCTGGACTTTACACCTGAACATAAAATAATTTCTTTATTACAATAAATAAAAATAAATGCTTTATTACAGAATGGAGACTGTGGGTTATGACGAGGAGGGAAACTCATTAACGGATCTAACCTTTGACAGCGATCAGATCTCCATCCGGAGTCCCCCATCATCTTCAGAAGACACTTACACCGTGCATTATCCGTCCTCTAACAGGTGATCATCCCTGCCATATTTAAACAAAAGGCATCGCTTGATTTGTTTCGCAAGAAAATGATTTAATTAATATTGATAGTTTGTTTTCTAAACATACGATTATAAAATTATTATGTATGGTTTTTTGTTGTTGTTTGTTTTCAGAATGGAAAGACACGCAGACGGAATGTTCAATAAAGCCTACAGAAAGGCGCTCGGTCAGTTGTCGGCACGCAAATATTTGCATACCCTAATGGCCAAGCGTGTGGGGTATGAAAACTAACCTTCCCTTTCCATTCCAGTTTTAAGGGGTTTCTTTCACAAGTGAATGACACTCGAAAAGAACGAAATCATTCGGCGGGACAGCTCGTCGATTCTCTCATAATGCGTATTCCACGTACAATTTGCCTGCGCATTTATATGCTGCGGTCTGTATGATGATGTACTCAGTATTCTGTGCGCGCGTATACAGGGTTTTACGTTAAATTTCTTTAAGATCAAAATTTCACAACAATCTGGTTCCAACAACAAACTGTAAAGTAAACTGCGTCAGATCACTCCAGAATAAAATGGTACGTAAAGTAAGAGTGTATCTCTTAATATTCAGTTTAATAAAGTTCTGATGTTCCAATGTTTGTGTTTTAGTGCAACAAACTGTGAGTTGTCCAATCCACGTGTGCTTTTCTTCTCACGTAGAGGGAACACGATAGAGGACGACAACGAGCCGCTTTCCAAGCGCCACTCGGACGGGGTGTTCACGGACAGCTACAGTCGTTATCGCAAACAAATGGCAGCGAAGAAATATCTGGCCGCGGTTCTTGGCAAAAGGTACAGACAGAGATACAGAAGCAAAGGATGGCAGCTCACCTATTTGTAGCCCAGTTCTGCTCTGTTGACGTCCAAGCTTTCGTCCGAAGTCTGATTATGCTCCTTTCCTTAAAATACTGTACTTAGACAAGAATTAAAGTTAATATTTTTATTGTACATATTAATACAGTGCAGCGACCAAAAGAGTCGTTGGAATAGTATTACTCTAGATTGCAGTATTCTCTATTATGCCTTAGAGTGTGCTTAAAAAAAACTACTGAACATTTTTTTTATTTCACTTTTCCTTCCTGAAATTAAGAGTCCAGTGTTTTTATTTACAACAGCCCAGAAGACTTAGACTTGCATCAAATTCTTCAAGGCATAGAATTTGGTATGCTCCTGGATGGGGATGAGATTGAGAAATTTTTATTGGAATGGCTCAGACAGTTCCCTCCGGAATTGCTGGTGAGTTTCCAAAGCTGGGAGATACGGTTGGATGAAAATTAACCATGGCTACTGTGTCAAACTCTTGAGAGTTTTAACCTAGTCCTACACACAAAATGTGTGGTTAGCAAAACTTTAAAGCCATTTTCTTTTAATAGAGCCATGGTTCATTTTTTCAAAAGGATTTCTCCCTTATTTTCATTTTGTAATGTTGTGGTCAATGTCATCTACAGGTTAATTTCCCACTGATCTTTACTAAAGATTTGCAAAATTCCAACTCGCACGCCTTTTCTCTCTTGCTTGCAATCTTGAAATCCAATGTATCATTTCACAACTGCTGTTTCCTTTGTGTACATTTTGGGTATAATCAGAACTGTTTTTCTTTGTCTGACTATAAAGCTGATGAATCAAAGAAGACTGTCTCTCGCCATTTTACATTTTGTTCTCTGTGTGTCTTCTCACAATCTATTTTCATCTCTTTTCTACACAATTAGCAATCCTATATCATCTTTATTGTTTAAAATTAGGAATATAGCATCATTTTTAGCCTACAAAATTACGAATCCTACATCTGTGGGATGTAGCCGATTGATGTATATTATGTAAGAAATGAGGATTGAAGCTATGGGTGAAATTTAACGGTGAAACGTATTGGTTGAAACTTAATGGGTTGCTTAACTCTTGAATAAACTCACAAGTTTGTCTGAGCCAACTAGTTTTCGTCTTGTTCTGGTGTTTAATTCTCCATTCTCCTGCAGGATGTGTGACGCAGGAGGCAGCTAAAGGCTCGGGTGCCTTTGCTTCGTCTTTTAAATGGCCACCGCTTTCATGCGGCACATTAGTGGCTCTTCAGTGCTTCAAATCCCTATGCACACGTCCGCTTTTTCATTGGATCATTAGTACCTCATGATGCTAGTTAAATGTCACCAGGCTCCGATGTTCCATTTCTCTCGACTCCAGCGTGTTGTAGCTGTCTGTAGCTCCACAGCTTCATTAAACTTCCTTCTTCTTGAATCTCACTGTGTGGAGAATACAGGTGACCAAAGCCTTACTTCAAGCAGACCCCTGTGTGTTTGTCGTTTGTGTCTTGTGCTGATCAATGGAACACCACCACACGGAACCGCATGACGAGTAGGGCTGATAAAGTGCTGTATGTCTGTGTGAATAAATTTTTGTAAACAACAATTTCACAGAATCTTTGACACTCTTTATATGGCAATTACCATGTAAATAAAGAAAACATTAGGGTTCCCAGACAAGTTTACAAGGTTGAGAAAGAACACTACCTGTGAAGCACAAGTACGTTGTTTTTAAGGTATGAAATGCATATATTGTCCAAACTAAATTTTACTGGGAAAAGAAATGGTTGACAAAGAAAAGTGTGTGTGTGTGTGTGTGTGTGTGTGTGCTGGGTGTGTTCTCCCACCAGGCTGTGACTGCTGTTACACAGAAGTGAGACACCGGGATAGGGAGAACCTTTAAGTGTCTGTCAGAGAAGATCAGAGCTAATAATCTCACACCGGACCCCTGCATCTCGCCAGCACAGCAGGCAAAACACTGACCTTTACAATCTCCGCTATTTGTCTGTTTAGAGCGTTGACTGGCATCATTGTGAGTGAGCCATTTTGTGCGAGGCTTGTTGTGCAGGTTGGAAGATTTTCAACCCGAACATTTTTTTACGCCCTAATCACATTCTTAAAACAAATTAGCATGAGTGTGCTCAGAACACCCAATATCAGACAAAAGAATTCATGAATTTGAGTTGTAAATTAAAGTTGTGTTGCTTTCAGTTGCTCTGCCCATTTTGGCAACTGGTAAAATTATTTCCCTTATTATTTTGAGAAGGTTGGTTTCACTTACCTGCAGAAATGTGGCAGTTGTAGTACAGCGGTTGTATACAGGTACAGAGTTTAAGGCTGCCCACTGCTCCAGGTTTGTGTGTGCAACTTCACTGGATTGTTAAATGCAGAGCACAATTTTTATAAGGCCATAATGATAAACTCACTAAATTCATTCATTCTTCTTCTGCTGCTTAGTCCTTAAATGGAATTATACACCAATAATTTTGAACATTTGAATTGCTCTTACCTAAAGCTGCTTTTAAACAAATTATGCTATGCAATGCCTCTCACTCATTTAAAACAGTTACATGTCACATTCACACACACACGTCAGGTCTTAATATAGGTTTGTATCAAACGAAATTACGCCTACTGGAAGTCACTATGCTGTAGGTTTGATAAGTAACTTCCACGTTAGAAATGCATGTGCTACACTTTTAAATTTTTTTTTGATGCCATACACCATGAGCTAGACACCTTATTATAGCATATCAATATTGTATTTTCCCACAAAGCTATGGTTTTTAAGCAAATAATCTGCAATTCAGTTTTCATCTTGTTACTTTGTAATCACTTTGCAATTTAATGATGATTTAAAGTTTTATAATAATTTGTAGATTACATTTTTGATTAAATTAAATTATATTTAACTTCATATTTAATGGCATCTATATAGCTTCTTCGAGTATGATATGTTTGGGTGCATATAGAGGACTGTCATACTGCACAATTAACCTTTCATAATCTGTATATTTCACCTAGTGTGAGTACGTATTGTGTTTATTACTTCAGACTCGAAAGGATTTCAAAAGGTACCTTAGTTAAAATGTTCCTTACTGTATCTTAAGTCGAATGTTTGTAAGAATGGTTATGTTTAAAAGCAGAGTTCAACCCATCGATTTACAGTAGGCTACACTGGACTCAAATATACTGCATATACTGACCGATACATACCGCCACCTGCTGTTAGAATACAGTACTGTGGTTTTTTTTTCTCTTGATTTCACATACTGTACTTGCAGTTTCTTCACCATTACACTACTATAATTCTCAACATATTTTGAACATAGACAAAGGAATTGTTCTGCTAAAAAACATTTAAATAATTTGATTTCAGATAATCCTAATCTTATTTTAAGATCACTTATTTGGCGATCCCTTTAATACAAATAATGAGGTATTCAAGTAACTGAAACCGGCCCAAGTTCCTTGAGGGCAAAACGATTGTCCTGTGCCATTTATGTTAAAATTTTTTTTTTTTTGTTATTTATACTCTTCGAATGCGACAGACTTTACATAAAAACAGTCTTGGCTAGAAAATTAAATAACTCCCTTGATTCTCCAAATTCAACTGCACACCCAAATCCTGATGTTTTTTTAAGAATGTTTTCTACACACATTGCATCTTTCTTTTTGATATCAACACATAACAAATACATGTTTTATACTTGTTGTGCTCTAGAGGGCGGGAGTCAATCACAGCATTACATGTTTCATTTAAATACAAATTTTTCTTACTGAAAATATCTCCTCAGAATTCTTAATTTTCTATAAATCAATAAAAGCACTGTTGTTTTCTAAGTACAATTGTTTATTGCTTCTTTCATTCTCCTGTATAATCAGTACAACTGTTAGGTATTAAATTAATTGACAGTTTTCAACAATTGTGTGAACTTCTGTCTTCACCGCAGCTTCACAGAAATAAAACAATGAAGTAGCACCAAAAGAAAAAAACAGACACTCCAATTTACCACAAACAAACAACAACACAAAAACATTTTTGGACTAAAAAAATAAACTAAAGCAGGGGATTTAGCAACTATCAAGCAGTGCTACTTGTTTTCCACACCATAACCCGTACAATCAGTTTGACTCTTTATGCGTTGTAAACATTTCAGCAATAGAAATTGTCATCATGCGCAGCAGTGTAAAACGTTTACAGTGTAAAAGTTATATTTACCCGTCCGAACTGAAATGAAACTGTTGTCTAGTGATTTGCAGTGTTGGCTGGTTAGAATATAAGATATGATATTTGATCCGATGTTGCTTTATGTCATGCCTGGTTATTTTTAAAACAAGACCCACACACACTCATACTCACACATGCCAGATCTGAAAAAGACATAGAAATACACTTAAGATTTTTTTTCCCCATTACTTCTCATTTCCAACATAAGAATTTCTTAAATTGATTTCATGAACCTGCTCTTCAGATGAAACCTTAAAGATGCTTTGTGTTGCATTTAACTGATTATTTGAATCATGTGCCTTGAAAACACAGTCCTCTAACGTTTAATGTACAGATAGACAAATTGAGGCCGGACCCTTTCAATATCAATTCACTTAATAACATAGACAAGAGGCACAAAGTAACAAATCCAAACTGATGACTTGTGGAATGGTTCATTGTAGCATCATTGCGACGCCACATGGCACAATGTATTTCTATATTCACGCAGTGTGAAGTTGATCTTTTAAGTTTAAGGGGTGAAGCTTTCCTCAGATCAGCTGGAAAATTTCCACCGCGGCAAAGTCTTCAGAGTATGGACATGCTAAAAAGTGCAAATCTATGAAGACGTGAAGTTGAGTTGACATTTTTGCTTGATGAAAAGATGGTGTTTGTAGAGTTCGTCCTTTTGAGGGGGCAAGAAGATACAAATATTTGTAGAACTTGTTTTCTGTTGGTGGCGTTAATCCCAGTAGGAATAGAAAAAAGAAAATGCTATCTAGTTATTGAGGGCTACAGGGAGGGCGCTGAGGGAACCGTTTCTTAGAAAAGGTTTATTCATCTTTTTCTACTATAACTTCTCCATGAAGAACCCTTCTCCTCTGACGTAGCATGTGGAGGAACAGTTGAGGAAACACTAAAAGGAAAACAAAAAAGAACATCCAGTTAATATATGAAAAACAAACCAAGGTCCTAAATACAATAATTGATCTACGTAATAAACAATTACAATATTAATGTTAAACCTATCATTTTGATCAGAAAGTGTTATTAGGTTTAACTATTTAGTTACCTATTTAGAACTATTAACTATTTAGACATTAAAATAGCATTTCTATGAATTTATTTTTTTACAATGTAATCAAAATAAGTTAATATATTCTTATATTAAAATAGTGATTTTTTTTAATAAACAAAAAAAAACAAAAAATGACATCATTGTTTGACATTTTTGTGATTAAAGGCAAAATTTAAAAACGTGTTTATTTATACAAACCCAATTTTAAAAGTTGGGACAAACTATGAAAATAAAAGAATGCAATACTTTGCCACAGTCAAGAATTTATAGAAAATTGATAATCATCAAATGTTGAAAGTGAGACATTTTAAGATGTCATGCTAAATGTGTTTCATGAAAGTTGGGACAGAAAGCATTAAGAGGCTGGAAAATATAGAAGTAAAGTACAGTATAAAGAACAGCTGGAGGAGCAATTTGTAATTTGTAACTATAAACATGATAGGATGAAAAAACAGCCTATCAGAGAGGTCAAGATGGGTGAAGGCAATATAAGAAAGGAGTTTCTCAGATGATTAAATTAAATGTTTGTGAATGGCCTTTCAATGACCTTCACCATCTAAGTTAGGATAATAAATGTTTTATATATTGATACACATAACTTGTACATTGCGTTTTTGTGCAGAAAGCTCTTACGTGGGATGTAGGACAGCATGACGATGATCAAGAAGTAGTAATAGTCAAAGGACACGTTGTATTTGTTGGGCAGCCTCAGCGAGAACATGCCCGACTTCCGGACATAGGGTAATGCGGCCTGTATGGTCAACAGCTCACCAATCACACCCAAGGGATACATGACTATGAACAGATTATACCTGAGAAAAAAAGAAAGAGAATGTCTAGAAAACGTCTCAACAAAAGTAACTTCATACACAATAATTAAACATACAATTCAATTTGAATCATTTTAGAGGACTATACTAGTTTCTTTGCAATTTTTGTACAATATTTTTTTAATTGTACAAATGTAAAAAAAAAAAAAGACAAAAGGTCAAACAGGCAAAAGATGCATAGGATAAATACCCTAATAACCATGTAGAAAACAACCAAAACTGCAATCAACCATGGGTTTTACCCTATAATTATCCTATTACCAAATTAATATCATAAATCTACACAATCCGATTCCTGCATGCAATATTTTTTAACGAAAAGCCACAACACGCTTTAGGAGTTTATTAGGTGTTAAATATGAAAGTTTTCCAAGAAAATTCAAACGAGAAAAAAAGCCATATTCTCCAGTTTGCAAAAACAAATTTGGTTGTCATGGTAGTTAATGTTAGTAATAGTAAATATTTTCTTATCATTATATTACATGATAGTAAATATTTTAAAAGCGGTGTCTCTTAACGGTGTTGTTACTCTTAATTAAAATAGTCCAAGACGACAACTAGTTTCCAGTTGGGAAACTATTGATGTTGCCAGTAAGGGCCACACTGAACACTTGTACGACACAAAATCAAATGTACAGTATGTATTAGTGGATTGCTTGTTATTTTGCTGGTTTTTGTATAACTTTATAAATGATTGCATTTGAATAACCCCGTTTATAGAGATTAACAATATAGATGGGCAAGGTTCAGTTAACGTTTTGCTTTCCTACAGTCAAAGAGCATATTTAAATATAATTTTTAAAATAAAAATATATCGTTGTTGGGATGAAATATTTTAGTACTGAGTTTTACATGCGCCTGTTTATTTTTCTCATTTTAATTTTGCTTCTAGATATTTGTATGTATTGCACTTCCTGGCTGTCTTTGTTTTGATTTTTAATGAAAAAAAATGTAAAGTTGATAAAAAAGTGAAGTTGATTTTAAAAATAAAATCATCATTCAGTTGCCTGCGTTTGAATCTGTCTCTTCTAAACTCTAACAATCAAAGACTCTCAATAAAAATGTTTACATTGTGAAGTCCTCAACTTTATTCTCTCATTCAAATAATTGTTCTGGGTTAGGTTTTTTTTTTTTTATTGCTTTGTAAATGCAAAAAGCACAACACAAAATTGCTTTGTGGAAATGCGATTGCAATATGAAATGCATTTGCAATATGGTGTGTAAATGTATCCTAAGCCAGTATAAAATTTGAATCTCTTTGAACTAAGTATAACACATAATACTTCCGGCTATAAGAGCGGAAACATTTCTGTTTAGGTATTAGACATGCGTCGTAAAAACCAAAGCATGCAAAGTCTGGGAAACGTCTTCTGACATGCCACTTTTGCACCTGGCCCATTTGATGAAGTACGGCAGATGGTGGAGCAAGCTGAACGTGTAGAAAGAGTAGCGAGTGATCTCTGTAATTGTCCACACCACTACGAACAAGATCACACTCTCTTCGTTCTGAATCTTAGTGTGTTTGTCAAAAAATAAAAACAAAACAAAAAACAGACCAATGGACATTTTCAAGCAAATCAACATCTTCTGCAAATTTCTATTATTTTGAGAATTATTCTGAGAACTAATGTTTACTAGAAACACTGACCTGTCTTATGCTGTTTGTTATGAACCAAACCATGAATATCCTAGAACAGACTTGAACCCCGGTCACAATGACAGATGTCCGCACAATTCCTTAAACACAATACAAATGTAGGTAAAAAAGCATTTTCTGAACCAAATGAACACATCTCATGCGATACATACCAATTGCACAGTGTCCCACCTGAAAAAAAGATAAGCAACACTATTTAAATATCAGTATTTGAAAGATTCTTACATAATCCACTTGATGAATTTTAAGACAGACAAAGTTCTGTAAAGCAAATACTTTGATTTGTGGCGCATAAGCAATGTATATTTCATTTTGCTGCATCGTCTTGTATAAGTATTCTGGCTAGGAAAATACCCACAATCCCTTTCACCTGAATAATTCACTCTTGCTTATTTGGTTCTTGTACTTCAAACAGTTACAGGCCCACAGGCACAGGAGCAAGTTCAGCAGATCTTTAATAAAACATCGAGAAAAGCTCATTTGTGTGTTTAAGTTAAACATTAATTGTTACTTGTACAAATTGGGAATTACAATTAAACAGCATCACAATGTTTTTTGTGAAATATATTTGCAACATAAAAAAAATAAATAATACATAAATATTTATTTAAAAACAAATTTACATATAATTACATTTCTTATTCCAACAGAAAATCATGTGAGGGTGAAGGTTAAATTATGCACAGAGTTACATCACACAGTTCAAAGGATGACAAACTGCATCTAGTCCGTCTGTGACCCAAGACTTTGGGACGTGTCAAAAATCACATTATCCATCATACTCTCAGCAAAAATGCCACAACCAATCCAAAGTACTTACTGTATATCCAAGTAATTAGCCAAATGTCTGGGAGCTAACTCATATTGTATCCATTAAACACACTTTGGTCCATGAGGGGGAATTAAAACCAGAACACTGCAGGAACTGACATTGACATATTGTGATGTCAATGGCAATGATAACGTCAGCTTTGAAAATCCAGGATGCCATTGTTGCTACTCACACTGATGTTGGATGCTGTGGAAGGTTTAATTTCTTAATGCCTTAATCTTACAGGTTGACGGCCCCACAGGCTCAACAGCAGCCTTATAGAGTGTGTCCTCTAAGGCAAGCATACATTTTAAACATTAGCTTCCCACTAAAACACACCACAGGTCTTTAAAGAAGCCCATGTAATGAGAACCCCAGTCCACTGTTTGTGCCACAAGCCCCAATTTCTCCATGGGCCATTAGTATGTAGTCCACCTATTGTCACCTCTAGCAACTGCCACACTTAATTCTACTAATGACATATCATTTCTACTTCTGCTTTCAAAATGTTGAGGTGGGAAGGGCTTTCTTTCAAGAAGGTCAACCTAGGTCATTTGTTCACAGATCAAAAGATAAGCAGAATTGAGGTCAGAATTGATAAGCATTAAAACCTTTTAAATTTCCTCGCTCACTCCTACCAGTTGAGATAGTGCCAAATAGTTGACCCATTGCCTTAACCATTCTATGACTTACACTTTTCAACCTGCCAAGGTTGATGGTCATGACAATATGACCGAGAATAAGAGAATTGTACCCTAAAGTATTTGACTAAGCACTGTTACAGCTACAGACAAAGACCACAGCATCTTCCAAAAGCCACTTAAGTGACTTCAGATAATGGATGTTTGCTGCTTGGTGTTACTGTAGAAATGCTACGGAGTTGCCTATTGGGCCTGTGCGGTCTTATCTACAAGAGACTCTCTCCCCTCACTCTCAAGGGGAAGCTGGCAGTTGGCCTGCCCTCCTTTATACAGGGGACTTTGGCAGTTTAGTAGCACAACCTATAGGTAAGACATAATGTACGTATTACTAGTGTTAAATCCCAAGGTTGGGAGGTGTTTGCCTCTTTCATTCGCACTGGGTAGGGCTCTTTCTGCCTCTTCTTTCAGTGACGTTAAAACACCTATTCTGGACACAGTATAGCGGCACAATTCATTGGTAAAAGATTGCAAGATCTCGATTCTACACCCCTTGCGATCTTAGTCCAGCATTTATACGATTCAGTCAAACTCTACTGATGTCGGGATAACACGCACGGCAGTGTTTCTATGGAATCAAATTGGTGCCAAAAAGAGTTTTGCAACCGGGTTTCCATGCGTGTACACGCGTAACACGCATATTCACACTCGTGTGCAAATCTCTTCCGCCCACCATGAAGGGTCCTAAAACTAAAATTGGTGGAAGGATTTTGCAGATACAAAAAAAGTTTACTTTACATCATTGCATTACATTCTTTTTCCTTACATGTAAGGTAAAGAGTAATACGTGTTACTCTATTGCTGTTTGACAACTTGTAGTGGGTAGCCTCATGATGTGTAGCCTGGGAGGCATTTAGGGGTCAGTGTCTTGTTCAAGGATGCTCACAGTTGCCTCGCGGTACTCACAGAACCTACCAAACTGTGTGGCCAGGCAAACTCCCTACTGCTGGATCACAGCTTTCACACTTTCACTAAGTTCTATAGCCAGGTGCAGGTTTATGCTCATTGTATCTGAAAGTCTATCTGACAAATTATCATATAACAGTATCGGCCTCGATACCACATTTTCTAATGTACTCGTGCTCGTTAAAAGTTTGCTGATACCGGGGACCAATACCACGGGTTAAGTTTGAGCGACGTGTAAGGGGTTAATCTCAGGCGCTTAGTGCCCATGCCCAAGCCCCGGTTGCAGCTCCCCTCTTCATGTGGAACTACGTATTGTAAAGTGAATACGAAAAAAACTAAAGCTGACCGCAAATTGTGCTCAGCAAAGTTGTTCAGAGGACTCTCAAAATGGAGCGCATTTAACACAAGTAACTTAATCAAGCACCTAAAATCCCAACACGACAACGAGTACAATGATTTCGACACTATATGACACTAAAGCTGTTACCTGTAAATTAAACTCATGTTTTTATTAAGTACTCGGTACTGGCAAGCACTGAAATGCACCTACTCATACTCGTTTTCCAAAAAAGTGGAATTGGTGCACCCGTAGTTATACTATGTATTGATTTAGAGGTTTTGTGCTGGAGAGTCAAGATTTCGGTCTGCCTGTCAGGACCCGTCACATCTGCCTGGTTACAAGCTATTGTTTTGTTGTGTGGAATTTTAGAACCCTAAGATCAACACTTTGGCACGTCACTGATTATTTGACAGAAGTTTTGTTCCGCTTCCAAAGTTACCCCATTAGATTTACAGTCTTATTCTGAAGGTTGAATAACAATAGCACTTCTTATTTTCCAGGTATCTAGGGAAAGTGAAGTGGTACCATGCAATTCCAAACTTCTCCTTAGCATTTTGGAAAACACAGAAGCTAATTGAGATCTCAGGATGAAGCCTGCTAGATGCAGTAGGGTCACTACTGCATTGTCCTGTCAAATAACAGTCTAAATCTCTTTAACCAAATCAGCGGTGCTCACCCTTTGTCTTTGGCCCCTTGTAATGACCTTTTTTCTTTGTCTCCCAAAATGTAAAATGTATATTACTTTCTAAATGAATTGATAAAAATCAAGTGGATAAAAAAAATCAGATTTCAGATTTTTCAGTGTCTGTGAGTAATGTTTTTAATGATCAGTGTGTAAATGGCAATCTTTAAAGCCATTCTTTGGGCCCAGAGTTGGTGGGATAATACCCGTACTATGTAGAAATCAAAATTTTCAGTCTCTTAATTTCATCAGCTTTACATTTGCTCGACTTGTTTAGATGTTTTGTAATTTCAATTGAATATTAAAAGCTAATTTCTAATATTCAGTTCCCAAAAAACAAACAAAACAAACACAGTGACATAAAGAGAATCAATGTTTCAACAGTTAAAGCCGCTTTTCTTACCTCCAGTAGTGCAAATGTTTGAAAGAATTTGAGTGTTTTTGCTATGGTTCTGTACAGGCCTTTATGACTGCCTTTCTGGAGGTAATACCGGACCATGGCAACAGCCAGCACAAGCCACCTGAAATACCAGATCACAATGATATTTTCATTTTTAACACTGTGTTAAAAAGTACATTTTCTTTTTCTTAATACAAGACAGGAAAGGTTTTTTTCTATGCTTTTACAGATATATCAATTTTAAATATTTAATTTAATTATTTTTTAAATGCGTACTGTTTTTAAATGAATTTATAAAAAATGTTTACATAGAATGTGATTCAGCTTAAAAATAATTACATTAGATACAACATTAAGAATTCATGTGTAAAAAACTATAAATGTATTCATTATGGACATTTAATCAACGAAATGATGCTAGTTGTGAGTGATTGATTGATTGTTCATTCATACGTGTGTATATATATATATATATATATATTATATATTTTTTTTTTTTTTTTTTTTTTTTTTTCCTTCAGTTTGAGCATTAAGCGTTACAGCTTCTCTAAATATTCAACTGTTCTTATATAGATACATTATTTTTTTTTATCTGGTCAGTCTGTATATATAATCATATAAAATGTACATATACGTACACAAGTCTACGTATTAAGATGCACATAAACATTTCAAGATATCAGTTTTTAATTACAGTATGCGTAATATTCACACGTTTTAATTTTCAACCTCTCGGGCCTTGCATCTATACATATCTCTGAGACTCAGGCAGACGCGTGCCGGCCAGTCAACCGTATTAGGAAAAGCTCCAGGAAAACCCCTTGTCATATTATGCTCGAATATGACAAGGAAACCCGCTCAAGAAATACTCATAAGTTCAGGGCAACGACCTAAATAAAAGCGTTTCAAAGTGATCCAAGAAGTGGCACAACTCTCAGTTGAATGACTTGCAGCTGACATGAACTAAAAACAGAAACAAAGCAAGCGCATAAAATAAAAGTGGTGTAAGAGCAAACGTGCTGTACCCGGCGGTCATGGCGATGTTGTAGAAGGTGAGCCATGCCGTCGCGATCGCCCCTTTTGTCCGCTTCTTGTTGTTGGTTTCTTTCTCTTCGACTGTTCCGTCCTCCTCAGTGGACGCCATGGTACCGGCCGGGCACAGATTGGGGGAGTCACACAGACCGTGAGCGGGAACAGCTGTGGCGGGGGCTGGACGTCCTCTCACGGGACTCCGCTGAATGAGTGAGCGCGCTGCTCTCAGTGAAGGAACAAGTTTAAGAAGCTGTAATTTAGGTGAAAAAAATATCCCGTGCTTGAGATTAAATCAAATCGTCTATATTTAAAAAATAAAAAAATTAATAATTCGCAAACTTGCGATGAAAAAAAAACGACAGCTTACGATTAGTTGAAATGTACCCTTTACGATTGTTTTGAATAAAAAAAAATTGCACTGTAAATGAAAGACATACGTTTCAAATATTTATAAACGACACAACTTCAAATCTCAAAAATGGTTAATTACTTTTTTGTAATTAATTTTCATTCACCACCTAAAGGAAGTGACATCACGTACTATGACGGAAATTGCACACACACACACACACACACACCACACACACACACACACACACACACACACACACACACACACACACACACACACACACACACACACACACACACACACACACACACACACCTTTACTTCAGAAAGCAGCTAGATTATAGCTTTGACTATGGCTTTGACTATGGCTCAGAATGGCTTTTACTCTGCTTTGTAAGTATTGATATGTTTTTGTCTAAATGTTACTTTCAAAACCCAGATATTTATCAGTCTATCAATCTAAAATCTGAATCAAATTTTTCACATCGTATCCTACGTTGATTTCACCTTCTGAAATTTCGTTGTATGAACATTCAACAGTACTTTAATTAAAATCTGAAATTCTTGAAAATATAATTCCCATTTAATAGGGAGAACGTTTTATTCTGAGAGCCAGGAAAGGCCGCAGGCAGCATCTAAAAAAGTGTTTCACAGCAGATTCTAAAATTAGTTGCCCCCCCCTGCCACTAAGAAATCAGTGTAAACTGAAGACACCACCTAATATAGGACGGCCTACTCAATCCTGATCCTGTTACAGACCCCCACACAGAAACACTCTACTGTAAGCAGACACCAAAACAAATAATCTTAAAGTGCCTTTCCTACACACGAACAATTCTGTCCAGAGAATCACCGCTATGAAATGAGAATCTTTAGGAGTGTTTGTGCTTAATTACTTTTGGCGCCAACAGTGTTTGTCCCCAACACTGACCACAAGATGGAGACACACAACAAGGCTACAATTAAAAAAACAAGCTGCCAAGCACACTGCATTTCCTGCATAACGTATTTATCTATATAAAGTAATTAGAATATTTTCAAGTTTGCTTTATTTTTTTTTCTATTATAAATGCTACACCTTTATACACATGGGCAAGATAAATATTGTATATTTATTAAATATAAATATATAAGGCAAATGACAATTTATTGACAATAGAAATGACAGTATAAAAGACCATTTTTATTGTTGATGGCAATAGAAAATATGATAGCAGAAATTAGCCATTCCGGGGTATGGAGTTTTAGGTGTATGTCCATAGCAGGCTTATTGATGGTTATTTTTCAAATAATTTATGTCACCAAAGAAGTGTATTAATCTGCTTCTGTTGATCTTATGGATTTGATATTTAGCCATGTTAAATGTAAAGTAAATGTTGTTGTACCATATGCATTCCAAAGTCTGTTGTTTTTGACAATTTATATATACATATAATTTTGTTTTAATTAAATTAATAAGAGTCTAGTTTAAGTTCAGGTGAAATGTGATTTATAGGCAGTAGCGAGATACTGTATGCTCATTGCACAATAACTAAATATTATCATTATTAAACATCCAATTTCTATGATATAAAAATGCAGGTGTCTCTACAACTTAGGGTTTAAGAGCTGGGTAAAAACAGTTTCAACTCTGAAATTTCCCTCAAGTACATACCCTTACATAAACTTTGTATGTATTATGAAAGAGTGTAATGCATAGATTTTCTTAAAGTAGAAAAATGTATACAAAAAAAAAAGTAATTTTTGATTAGTAATGAGAAATTTTATCAATTAATATTAAATAAGAAAATAAATATGTAATGAGACCAAATTGATATATTATAGTCATAGAAGATGGGTTGTTTTTTTGCATGCAAATGATGCATCTCTTACTGCATGTCTGTACAAGTCAGACAGTCTATATGCTGAAGTGCATTGTGGGAGTTGTCTGATGTCTGTTGCTGAGCGTTCAGGCCGTACAACACAATGGTGAGTGCAGAGTAAGCAGTGTCTCTCGCACTGGCCTTTGCTACATTGGTGTGGTTGGAATATGCCAGTGCTCCACAACAATACTCCCCCCTTCCCCTTAATGGGACCTGGATGCCAACAACAAGAACTTTTCTTTAAAATTCTTTTTTTCCCCTTCTTTTCCCAGCATGGGATCAGGGAGCAAGATTAAGTTTGCTATTTGCGAGGTGCTGCAGTTTGCCGGTTTCTGCGTTCCACTTTTTATTGTAATGCAACGTTTTGCCCTCATTGTAGCACGAGTGAAGAGCCAAATGCAGCCCATTGGTGGGAATTCAACAACAGCTTATTGGCTGATTGTGGCTTCATCTGTGGCCTATGTCATGTCAATGGCAATGCTGATTTGGCTTCCTATCAAGTATATGGTTTTCATGAAGAAGAAGGCCCTGGTTGCCAGGAAGAAATGGTAAGGAATACAAATTGCTCAGGCTCATTTGTAATTGTTTTTTTTTTTTTTCAATTTGGAATATTGGTAAAATCTTACACTTTGTTAACGAAATATATCCCTCAATTTTTTTATTTTAAAATTTTAGTTGTTGCTAAAATGTGAACAATTGGTAATCGTGTTATTTCAATATAGTTAAAAAAAACGTCTATTATCTTTAATAATTCTCTGTAGTATGCAATTAAAAGCATTTGTCAGCATTTATTATCCACATATGTCCCAGATATTTATAAATATATATTTACATATTTGATATATTATTTTAGAATAAATTGAATTGAGAGTAAATTATCCAATGGTAACATTGCTATTTTTCTACACAGGAGACCTGTCGCTTTGGCCTATGTGCTTCTTTCAACATTGCCCTGTTTTGCATTTCTAATTGCCAGTTCGGAGGTTAGTACATACTGAATTGAATGCTGTTTGTTATCTTTTCCAAGTCAGGGTATTATGATTAGGATATTATTATTACGAATGCTGATAGTAGTGCTTTAGTACAAAGCAAAGTGTATTGCGCAATTCCCATCACTAAAAAAAGAATATAACCGCAGTGCAATAGACACAGTGAGAGGTCTGACTGATCAGAGAGCTGATATTTTTTGCATCACTCACGGATTGCCTATAATGTACAATATTTATAATAATGAAATCAAAAGTACCATACGGTTCACTTTATATGTGATTTTAGATTTAATAAAACAACAACATAAGTATACAGACCCTTTACTCAGGTTCAAATGCGACAGTGGCTAAGAAAAAAAGAACTCACTGGTGAGGTGAGACCGAGTGAGAATCCGACTCACTGGTGTCAGTCTCGTCTGGCAATCTAACATTACAAAGTCTTTGTGATGATGGTTCCAAATGGTGTCTCCCTCAGCGCTGCTCCATAACTCATACGAAGAAGCAGAATCACTAGATTTTCTGAAAGGTGCAGGTGAGTGACAACTCAGATCAGATGATGCTGCGGTCCAGAGGGAATGCCCGTACGATGCTCCAGTAAGTCAGAGGTGGAGAACAACTCATTCCAAGCTTATAGAAGATGTCATTTGCGATAGCAGTCAGAGCATCATCTCAATTTAGTCGAAGCACCCTTTTGAGCTAGTACAGCTCAAAAGATAAGTACAGCTAACACTTGAGTCATCTTGAGAATGATGCAACAAGTTTTTCACATCCGAATTAGTGAAAAGGATTCAGGTCAGATCTCTGGATGGACCATTCAAGAACAGTCACTTGGTTGTTGTGAAGCCACTTCTTTGTTATTTTAGCAATGTGCTTGGAGTTTTTGTCTTGTTGGAAGGAGAAACTTTGGCCCAGTCTGAGGTCCTGAGCATTCTGGGGAAGGTTGTTTTGTTCAGGATACTCCTGTACTTTGCTGTACTCAGTTTTCGCTCAATTGCAAGTCGTCTTGTGCAGCTGAAAAGCACCCACACAGCATGATCCAGCCACCACCAAGCCCCACTCTATAGGGACCACATTGGACATGTCTTCTGTCCTGGTCTCATCAGTCTAGAGAATCTTATTTCTCACAATGCTGATGTTATGGTTGACATTCTGCACCATTGCATATCTCCCAATTGCATCTCAGAAGCTCAGCCACAATGACTTTTGGGTTCTTTTCTCACCAAGGCTCTTCTCAAAAAGCTCACAACAAAGGGTCTGAATACTTTTATGTGACATTTCAGTTTTTCTTTTTAATATATCTGCAAAAATGTAAGCTCCGATTTTCTGTCAAAACAGGGTGCACTGTGTACAATAACTTTCTGTACCTAAAACACTTTTTCATTAGAACAACAGTTTCTTGAAGAAACAGATCTGACTGATCTGGAATCAGTACTCTGCGGATGCACAGTCAACAACAAACAAATCAATTCCCTGAAGTGACTCATTACTCTTAAGTTATATTTAAGACTGTTCAAGTGTCTTCTGTCAACAAAACATGTCAGAACTTTGAAAAAGATCTTTAACCGGTTAAACTGAGGATTGTTTTTGTTTTGGAGAACAAAGCTCATAAGAAACTGTAGTTATTTGCAGTACTAGTAAAGTACATTGTGTTAATGGACTTGTTACTTCACGTAAGTATTTTTGGCTACTTTGTACTTGTACTGAGTATCAAATATTCAGGGTATGTAGTATGTACTACTATAGTAAAGTCACTGATTTGTAGTGGAAACAGATGATGATTGATTTGAATATTTTTCAGGAAAGCCATTTGGCACAGAATGATGTGTCCAGATTGACTGAAATCAGCTGTATTCTTAGATTAAAAGACCTACAGTAAACTTCCAGAACGTCCCCAAGAATGATGACAGATCTTCTCATTTTTATAACTACTTAATATTTTATTCAAAAATATTAAAAAGCTCTACAAATACTGCATGATTGTTTGATGCACACTTTATTTATTTCTTTCTTAATTTAGTACAAATATGGGAGAAAGATGATTGCATGATCACTTACAGTAAAAGGTAGAGTTTGGTGGTGAATTGAGTCAGGAGAAAAAGCTGAGCTGTCTTTTGTTGTTACGATGGCCGACACTGATAAGTTGTTACTCTTCCTGTTTTGCTTAACACTACAGTTTAGGGATTTAGAGTCAGCCATTCCTCCATTTCCTGTATATATGTTTCATGTTGTGTGTGTGTGTGCGCGTGTGTGTGTGTGCGTGCTTGTGTCTGTGTGTGTGTGTGTGTGTGTGTGTGTGTGTGTGTCTGTGTAAAAAAACAAATTAATAATTTTCTCATGATAAAGGATGTTTATTACATTTATCAGGCTTTCATCTCCCGTATTGAAGACATAGGACAAACATGTCTAGTAAAAGAATGCATAAAAGCTAGTTTTAATCTAAATATCCAGGTTAATGGTGTCTTGGATGATGTATGGATGTTTACTTACAACAATTTAAAGTTAAGCAAGACAGCTAAAAGTATCAGAGTGAAAACTGGAGCATCTTGTAAAACAGGGATGTAAAACTAAAAAAAAAAGTATAACACAAAAGGGCCAAAAACCGAGAATATATTGAAAAACAAAAATCACCAAAGGCGTTTTTTTTTGGAGCAAGCAATTTTACTAATCAATATACCCATATATCATGGATACATACATACAGTATAGATACAGTATTTTCGGCCACAAGGCACACTTAAACAATCCTAATGATAACATCAACAATAACACACTGATCTACTCTCGTGTGTCTTGGTGAGATACCTGCTACTAGTTATATGGTTCATGTGGACAGTAAATGTGATTCTATTAATGATTTGTGTTCTTGCACCCTTAAGACACAATCGGTCTTCATTTTTGCCTGTTTCTAGTTGCAGATTAGACATGGCCTTCGATTAGACACGTTTGCTGAGCTGCCTGTGTCATTGGTTCTTTTCTCTTTAATCTGTATCGACATAGTGGAAAGAATCCGTCACTGCAGACTGACTGGTCAAGGTACAGCACATCATCATACACACGACAACAATTCAGTGCTGGTCTACACTTTGCTTCTCATTACACGTAATGCTTGAAAAAAAGTCTTGCATGACCTCGGTCTTGTATGTTTTACACTTGTGGCCTAAAGTGTGTCAGCATCATTTTAATACATATACAGAAGTAATTTTAAAAAGCTATTTTTTTTTAGTCGATGCTCAAAAATGTATTTGTTTTTTTCTTCCCAATTACATCAAAAGCTAATGAACTGGCACGAGAAACAGAAATTCCCACCACAATGACACACATTGGAGGAGTTACTCAAATTGTCAGCCCCACGATGGGTCCATCTCCTGCTGCAACTAATGCCAGTTGTGGCACAGACCACCGTCCAGGGGCAACAAACGGAGTGGCACGAGCAATGGCCAGCAGTGCGAACCTTCAAGGTTTACAAGGTAATGGTGCGGTCCTGGGTCCTTCGGGCAGTACACAGATCCCAGGCTTGCCAAGCAATGGAGCAGCTGCTGGACTCCAAAGCAATACAGCGGTTTTGGGGAACGTGACCATTCCAAGACTACCTGGCCACCAAGGTCAGTCTTTTGGCATCACCAGGATTTGCCCACACACTGGATTGCCCTTCCAAACTTTTTCTCCTCCTTACTCTGGACCACTGAGCTTTTTACTGGCCAGTGACAGCAGGGCTGAAGTGTTTGCAGAGAGTTTTCTGTTCTGGTTGGACACAGTTGAGATGGTTCGAGTAACAGGACACACTCCAGTGTATTACTCAGGCTGGGCATTACCGGTTTACCTCTTCTGCTTTTTTTCCACAATGAGATTGGTACTGACACCTCAAAGTCCCATCCTCTCGCCCTTGGGTGTGGTCTTTCAAGACCTCCCGTTTCTGGTTTTGCGGATAGCCCTAATTTCTATTTTTGGTTTTGTAACACCTGTACTTTTTGTTATGAAAAATCTTCTTGTCTGTCTGGCCTACATTTATTTTAACTTCATGACAAAACTAAAGATCTTCAACACTGAAAGAATGTTCTAGATACACTTTTAGCAGTATCATTACATTAATATTAATATTTAGTGCAAATATCTTAATAAAGATGAGCGATCTCGGTTCTCAGGGTTCGGCAAAGACACTACAAAATGTGTTTTAAAATAAAAAACAAAAAAATGAATTGTTTTTTCAGTATAAAAACAAAATTACTTTTTTAGTCACAAATAAATTCCATATCTTACTAGTAAATCAAACATTTCATGAAATATTCACATTTTTCTGTCAACTGCTAAAAGTTAACAATTTTAATGAATTATCATTCAACAATATCAAGTTTCATATATTTAAAATGCTGCTGTTCCATGAGTTTTTAGACCATTACATTCACAATGTAAAAATATTAGTTCTAAATTTTATCTTTTTCTGTACAAATGACAAAGTGCAAAATATAAAAAGTTGAAGTTTAAAGTATCAAACTATTGTTACCTGTACGGGTTGTGCTTTTTTTATAAATTGACCCCCCCCCCATCGCCCCACCCCACACACACACATACACAAATCTGTAAATGAATTAATTTTCTGTACTGGTCTAGATATAGTACTTAGTACTATATACACCACTAGAAATAAACCTCACCACAATATCAAACCACTTTTTTGTCAATTCACAAAATATAAAAAGCCATTCATTAAACATAGCAAATACTTAAGGCCTTTTTCAAGATTTCAAATTTCAACATATCAAACTGTTTTGTAATTTAAAAAAAGGGCTTAAATGTTCCATAAATGTTGCCCTCTCCTGCTAATACAGAAATACAGCATATTAAACCGGAGCTGTGACAATTGTTGTTGTACTGCTTTAGCATTCTATATACAAAACAAGTATCTGTCGCTGTTTTAATCATATGTAAGACTAAAGCTTGATAAGAAGTGTGGGTTTACTACAACACTGCTGCTGCAAAAAATATGATAACTGTTAATTACTAAATGCAGTAGCATAGCCATTTTACTTTCAGATCTTGAAAATAATCAAATAAGATCTGTATTTTTGCACTTTCAAGACAGTGTTAACTCATACTTTGTTATCTTAATGTACTGATTGTACTAATCATTGAAATCTAATTTTTATGACAGAGAGTGTGGTCTATTTTCTTACAGATTTTTTTGTTTTGCGAGGTAATGCTGTAAAGGACCTTTGTTTTGGTGATACAAAAATAAAAAAAAATACTTTGGCAAATTATTTTTGTATTCATTTAAATGACATTGTAATCTGTTGAAAACAACCTTAAAATATGATGTAATATGAGATCACACACACAAAATTAATTCCACAAAAAATGGAAAAAAGTAAAAAAAAAAAAAAATTATTCTGAAATGGATTAGTGCTTGAAAAATTGATGCGAAATACCAAGTTTATCATTAGCATGGTAGCAGGTACTACAGCAAAATTAGCATACTATAATTCATAATAAAGAAAATTTTATTTGCAAAGATTATTTTAATTGCTTCCGAGTTCAGTAGACAGACTGCAGTGAGGAAGAGGATTCATGAATAAGCAGACCTTTCTTTCTTTTGTTTCTTCAATTTGGAGGTTTAACCATTGCTTTTTTATGAGGATGATGCTTTAACTGTTTTCTATGAACACAAATAACTTTATTTTTGAGATAAAATTGTAGAAATTAATTTAAATTAAAATTGAGTTTGATTGTACACAGAATGCAATGTGGTAAAATGCTTTGCACAGCTAAAACACTAACTTGTATTTGAAGGGCGCTTTTCACAGTTTTAACTGTCTCAAAGCGCACGATTAAATTAAAGTGTATTAGTACATAAATGTATATATGTACTGTATATAAAAATGCAATAGATAAAATGAAAAGAAAACATATACAGTACTTTAGTAAGTAAGAATAAGCAAACCAGTATGTAACCAACCAACAGAAAACAATGAGCAAAAAGACATGCAAATGTACTTATTTATTATACTTATTTTTGCATCTGGTCTTTGAGACCCTATAATCAAACTATTCAATTTATTATTGGTTACTAATGTGCTAGAAAGCATCAATTTTCTATAGTTTTGACATAGATTTGCTTAGCTTCTGCTTTTTCAACACAAATTGAAATGTACTACATGCAATGCAAAAAAATTAAAGTAATGGATTCACAAAATTGATCGATTCTGCATTTCCATTCAATTAATTATTTACCAAATTGCAAAAGACTGGAAAAAGCTTTCAAACTTGATTTTTACTAAGTACCTATGTAATCAGAAAATTCAAAACATTTGCAACGCCTTTCAGGCTCTGATAAAACACTATATTTTCTTCTACACTTGACAGGAAACAGGATCTTCCCGTGACCAAATTTTAGACCTCTGAAGCTTGTAACTCTCATTTCCTTCTTGCTGAGCTTCATCTTCTCCGAAATTTGCTATTGTGTCAATTTCACAGAATCAGCGTTTCCTTCACACTTGAATGATTATTTTCTTTTGTTTTCTCTGCTTTTTCAAAAAATAAAACTTCTATTTTTCATACCTTGCACTTCACATCTTTTTCTAAATGAAGGAAATTACATGTGAACGTAAATAAGTTGTCTTTCAACAACATGAATCTATTTAATATTTAAAAATAAACTCGGAAGCGTGAATTTTCTTCTAAAATTAGCATGGCTAAGCTAATTTAGCATGTAACCAAACTCCAAGGAGTTTAAATTCCCAATTTTTATAAGGAAGGAGTTAAGAGTTAAGTTAAGAGGACAATATTTTGTAAGTCACAATGCAGTGACACACATTCGTCACTCACTGCTGCTGCACAGTTGCACTTCGTACTTTACTGCTTGTAGTATTTGCACCTTTTATTTATTTTTATCTTCTTTATCGTGTACAATTTTTCATACTATTACTTACTACCGGACCCTTAGGTCACCAAACTTTCATACTCTGTCAGCACTTTAAGATTTTGCACTGGAAAATTAATGAAAATGAACTGAAAATTATAAATATAATTTATTATTATTAATATTAGTATTACTATTACTATTTTTTGTTTTACCATTGGATGTTGCTGCTGTAAAACACAGAAATGTCCCCTAATGGAATAAATAAAGTCTCATTCATTAATTCGATACAATTAACTGAATTTGTTGTGCATCATCAAATTTCCTATTATTTCAATATATGTCTGCAGTCATATCATCATAAATACTCATTTGTGTCCCCATCATAATTATTAATTGTATATCTTATAACATTTTGCCAGCCTCGACCAATGCTTCTTCCTTTCATGTGCACTTGGGAAAACTGAGAATGTGTGTTTGGCTGTCACCTTCCTTTTAGCTTGACCCATGGAGCGAAATGATGTTCCTGTTCACCCCCCAGCCAAGCCACATGACAGGATACAAAATTATAACTATGGAAGGTGTATATAAGCCTCATGAACTTTAAAAGCTCACCGAAGTCCCATATCCCTGGATTACAAAGTGAATAGAAGCATGAAGAATTTGGATGGACTTCTTTTTGTCTTACTTGTTTCACATTTGGCTTTACAACAATCTCTTCAAAATGGTTCGTCACAGGTTAACATTTTGTTTAAAGTATGAATTGCACTTAAACAATCAAAATGTAAAAATGTTGGTATATTTTATATAATTTAGCCTTGATTCAAACTTGTTATATAATTGTATAATGTTGTATGTGAGGTTTGATTCAAACTTGAGTCATCTAAGTGACATTTATAACTTGTGTGTTTAAGCTGAATTGCAGTTATGTATATCTAGTAAACAATTTCTGTTTTCTTCATCACAAGCACCATGATGCAACATTTAAATTTTAGAATGTCGTTTTTCTCCATTTCCTAGACAGCCAAACCTTCCTAATCTACAATGAGGACCACAACAAATGTGTTAATGTGGTTAATGCCAATGCGATACAGACAGCACCGTGCGACACTTCTTCAGACAATCAACGTTTCCGATGGGTTTCCTCTTCCCTGATTATAAGCATTTCACTCAAGCTCTGCTTAGGGGCTCAGAACATAAAGGACTGGGTCAAAATCATCCTGCTGCCTTGCAATGAGCTCAGTCCCCTACAGAACTGGGAATGTAAGAACGAGACGGTGTTTGGCTTAAAGGGACAGCCGCTGCACATGAACTATGGGAATCGGAATGAGCCAAATCTGATGCTGTACAAAGGATCTGGATTATGGAGTCGCTGGCAGATTTACGGGACAAAAGAAGACTTGTGTTCACAAGGGTTTCAAGGTAAGACTAAAATAGATATATTTTGATATATCTTATATATCAAAATCTATATTTTGATATATGTTGACATATCTATATATTTCATGATATATAGATATGATTAGAACCTCAACATAATCATACAAACTCTTCGACATTCAACTTTCTAAGAAAGCAAAACTTTGAATTACATGAAAAACAAAACTTCAGCAATAAACGAATTCCCTTATTGAAATTCAAACTTATAAAGTTATGAAGTCGCAGTCTGTCCCAATGCAGCTGTAAAAATATCCCTTTTGTAATGGTGGTTCCGGAAGCTCAATGAAATAACATCTGGTTTTTGAAGTGATCTGAAATACAGAATCACTATACATGACGTGACACTATAAACTATATCAGTATTTTTCTTGCATAAACCAGACACTTTTACTCAAAGAGACTTACAAAGCATTGCAATTTTTATAATACCTACAGTATATTTTTTTGTAGAATTGCAAACACATAATCTAAACTCCAAACTCTAGTGTGCTACTAACCAGGCTACTAGAATTGGAAAATGTTTTAAAATGTAAGAAAAAAAAAATTAGAATTTAAATAATTTGACATTTCCTTTACTTTCTGTATTATGCAATATTCATCTTTCATCATTCCTTGGGGGAAGTTTTAGACCCTTTGGAGCAGAAGATGGTGTAAGCCACAACTATAAAAAGCATAAAATGCACCGCATATTTCAATTTTAGACGCTCAAAAACTGGGGGCTGCTCATATTCAAGTAAATATGATTTCACTGGTTTCAAGTTTCCATACTGTAATTAGTTCTGAATCTGTACCTATAGTAATTGTACAGAGCTGTTGCCTATATTTGTTTATTATCACATCAAGAAAAGTGAATTTTATAGTGAATTTACTATAAAAACTTGACTTTATAAAGCATTTTTTATTAGGCCTTTTGTATTCTTTCTTTTCCCATTTGTTGCACATCTGTTTCTAGAATTGTACACCATAGGAGGAAATTCCTTTGGGAAGCCGTGCCTGTTCCCATTCACTTTTAATAGCAAGTGGTATGCGGAGTGTATAGTGGAGGGAAGATCGGATGGGCATCTCTGGTGTGCCACTGAAAGAAACTACAACACAGAGAAAAAATGGGGCTTCTGTCCAACCAAGAGTGAGTACAGTATGTAAAGAACATGCCACACAATAAATTTAGTGCAAACATGCTGAGTATTAGCAAAGCCTCAAACCTAAACCTGTACAGGAAAACCTCAGAACTAAGTGTTTTCTAACATGATATCAATGAAAGTATGCTAGTAACAAATAAAAAAAACAAGTATTTTTATGCACATGTTTATAAGACCTTTCTTACAGTATGGGCAATTCATGTGTAACTTTAGAATGTCAGAATAAGTTTGTGTGACAGTTTCTCAAAATACTAAAAATAGCTAAAACAAATGAGTGTCTCAATGTAACCTTCCCTCGTGGACTGCTTTGAAGAGAGAAAAAGTGACAGGAAAGAAAGAGGAAGGAAGAGAAAGTAAGAGAGATGCAGCAATTGCTGAACTAGTGGCATTCCTTCATTTTCCTGTTCTCTTTTGTCTTGTACAAAGATACGAAAAAACATCAAGCAATTCAGATAAACGATACCCGTAATAATAGCACGTAGCTAATTTCTATCTTAACACTTTCTTATAAAATCACTCTCAATCTATTTTTGATATATAGTAAAGAATATAAACGCAGTACAGTATAACATTCAATATTGAAGGCAAATGGAATACACAAGAACACATTCTGTCCAAACTTGATTCTGAGTGGTCCAAAGCTGCCTTTTGAATAACATTGCAGCAGCTTCACATAAGTTGCTGACTACATAGCACCCTGAAAGGATAGGATAGGATAGGATAATCTTTATTGTCATTAAACTAGTCAGTGCAAAATGCAATAGACAATGTAATACTGTACATGTTAACAAATGTAATAAACAAAAGTCAGTGCAAATACAGAACCACAGGGGACATATACATATTTATACCCACACAACATTCACAACATTTAAGGAAAATAACTATACATATTGCACAGTGATGTTATAAAGTTTATCATCTGAGGTGATGAAGGCTGAGGTGATGAAACTGACAAAAACCGAGGGTGATGAAAGTAGCTGGCAGTGTTCAGTGGAGAAGCATGGCATGTGAAAAGTTTCTGCTTTTCACATTTTTGACAAATGCAATCCTTAATCGTAAAACTACTAGAAACAACCATGGCAAAGGTGGTATAATTTAACTAATTAAAACTTTAAACAATGGTCAGGGCTATAATTACCGTAGGCTTTTAAGAATCAGAGGCAGTAAAGGATACATATTTAAAAGGCATACGCAAAAAGCATGATGTAAAAAGCTATTTTAAAAATGTGCGTTTAAGTAAATGTTACAAATTACACAACTATACTCAAATGGATACTAGTTAAAGCAGCTAATTTACTATGGTGACTGTAGTTTGTGTGTTATCAGAGCGTCATATCGCTGGCCATGAAAAGGGATGACAATATGGCTCCTAGGGACCAAAGTATGAACCAGTAGGGACCAGTGTCTTACCCATGGACACTCAGAAATGGAACCCACTGGCCTGGGATTCAAACCTGCAACCACAGGTGGCAGGTCCAACTCTCTAGTGCTGGACCACAACTGTCACTAATTTCTCAAAAAATGTCTAAATGCCATGTTTTTAACTGGTTAGTAGTTATAGTAGGGATAATAAAAATCACTTGACTTATAGTCAGTACCTGGTAAATGTACTTTATTTTCTTGTGAACATATTAAGCTAAAACCCTAATCCCCCTTATGTTTTTTTTTTGGTTGATTTCAGCCAGTTCAGGTTGGGACAGTGATCCAGTGACTGGCGTGCTTTATCAGAGGAACACGCAGTCAGTTCTGACCTGGTATCAGGCCCGAACAAGCTGCCAGCAACAGAATGCTGATCTTCTCAGCATAACGGAGCTCCATGAGCAGAGTTATATTTCAGGTATATTTCAGACATGCTTCCTTCAAGCAAATGGTGTTCACATGAACAATTTTGATATACCGGTAATCAAATAAATTCTGTCTTAGGTCTGACCAATGTGCTTGGTTCTGCATTGTGGATCGGACTGAACAGTCTGGAATTTGACAGTGGTTGGCAGTGGAGTAATGGAAACCCATTCAGATATTTAAACTGGGCCCCTGGTAAGGATTCATCAATGACAATGTACCAACACCCACATATTTATTTTAATATAATGATAGTATTATCATTGAATTAAAATATATTTATTTACTTATTTATTGATAATGGGAACTCAATATCTTGATCATTATCATCATCTATTTATTACTACTATTTTCTGGTATCATCAAAATATTTAGCAGCAATCTTTTCCTTACAATAACAAACATGTAAAATTACATTAGCAGCTACAAATATTTTACTTTGCAACAAAATATTTGACTTTGCCAGTGATTTTATAGACATTTTTCCATAATTTACAAAGCTAAAACTATATCTGGGAGACATATCTTCAAAGTATGACTGTAACCGATTCAGTAATTTGAAGTAATTAGATGTTTTCAAATACAACGTTTTTTGAAAGAAAGGGCTTATGTTGGTCGCCTTTTTTTTTTTTTTTAATATTAGCACACAGTCATAACCTCTTCATTCAAATGGACTAAAAAAGGAAATAAAAGAGTGGCCCACATGTAATAACTTCACATGGTGGCATCCATTATCTACTGTAAGTCTCTGTGATTCTGGATTGAGTGAACCGTCAGAGGGAAATGTTTGTACAAATTATTAATTTTCTGGCTAAACCTGTGTTGAAATGAACATACCAGTATTAAAATGGGACTAATAAAGGTTCAATTATTATTATTATTATTATTATTATTAAATAATGTCTGAGCATGTCAATATGGCAACAAAGGACCATATCAAAATTGCACTCAAAATTTAAGACCGACATTATTCAGCGCACACACACACAAACACTAGTCCGCAGTTGAAATGGTAGCCAGACATGTTGAGACTGAAGCAGAGAGGGAGCAGATTTCATTCTCAGAACAGTTAGTAATCCAGAGAGGGCTCCCTCTACTGGCCTGGTAACCAAGGCCTGTATAAAAACGTGGCTAAAAGTGGTATCAAAAATGTCATTAAGTCTTTTGATGATTGCTAATGTTATTTCTAATACAATCTTACATTTGTTCTATACAATTGTTTTAAAGGTCATCCATCTTTAGAGCCAGGCCTGAATTGTGCAGCATTAAATGCTGGTAAAGCGTCTAAGTGGGAGAGTTTGGCTTGCAGTAAAAAACTAGGCTACATCTGTCGGAAGGGCAATTCTACAGACATCACACTCCCAGCAGGTACAACTTCAGCACTTCTATTTGTTCAGCTGATGATTGTTTTTCTTTTCATTATTACTTCATGGTGGCATATATATTTACATTATATCAGAGAACATTTCTCAAACCCAAGTTATACGATCCGCAAAATTCTCCAATAAGAAGTTTTTTTTAATTTATTGGTAAAAATTACCTGGCGATAAGAAGTTACGCATAGATAACTGCACATCCCATAATGTAGTGCTGTTGCTGCCTTGTACAAATTGTAATTCTTTTGTACCAATTGTTTTTTGTTTTGTAACACGTTATTTGTAATTGTACGTTTTAAACCTTTTTTTGCTGCTTGTTCATATTTCTAACTTGTATAATTTTCAATACATATGTCTAAAAGGATAAACCGTTTTGTTCAAAGTGAAAATATATTTATTCTGCACCATAATTCCTGTTCCATATTTATGTACAAAAAAAACTTTTTTATAGTTTTTAAATGTTTATCCTTTTCGGTCTTAAATGTGATTTTTAATTTTTGTGACCCTGGGCAATTGTTTGCGTGTTTGTGCGTGTGTGTGTGTGTGTGTGTGTGTGTGTGTGTGTGTGTGTGTGTGTGTGTGTGTGTGTGCGTGTGTGTGTGCGTGTGCCATTTAGTATTTTTTTGTGAATCTTTTTAAGTTAAAGACCAGCCGAGCTTCTGTCCCCTTGCTTGGGTGCCATATGCTGGGCACTGCTATTACCTGCAGCGTAATAAGAAGATGTGGAGTGATGCATTAGCAGCGTGTCACAGAGAAGGAGCCGATCTGGCCAGTGTTCATAACATAGAAGAGCACAGCTTCCTTCTATCTCAGAGTGGATACTGTAAGCACCAGGTGTTACAAGAATGTCTATTATTATTATGGCACAAAGCGCCTGGTTGACAGAGCTTATGCTTCGCAGTGCCAACAGATGAGCTCTGGATTGGGCTCAATGACCAGAAGGTTCAGAATCTGTTCGAGTGGTCGGACAGATCACACGTCACCTTTACCAAGTGGTTAATCGGTGAGCCTTCACACATCATTAACCGAATGGAGGACTGTGTTCTCATGAAAGGCAAGGTGGGTAGGTTTTTAAACAACATTTTTAGCATTTTTAGTCCACAGTTTTAGCTTGAGATAATTTTGGGCTTTGTTAGTTTTTTTGTTCAGTTTTTCTTTATTTGCAGTCTGCTATACCATGCTTTGCGAAAACCAAAAATAAATATTGTATATAATAAAAAAAACTGGGTAGGACTATTTCTTCACAGCAAAAAGAAACCAGGATTAGGACACACATTGAGCGTTTATTTTGCATCTTTCTGTGATCATGTTGGCAACATTAAACAAAATGGTTTTCTTGTTGTCGCAGTCCAAAAACCTGTTTGCCAATCTATATTTCTCATAAGCGTGAGCAAATAAATGGTTTGTTACTTATCTCAATTTCTCAATCCAGTGAGTCTAAGATGAGCTACAGATCCCTGTGACACAGAAATGGAAAAGGTAGCTTTGAAAATGAATGTTGTGAAATGTGATGTTATTTTGTCTTGTGGTCAAAAGGAGGGAAAGTGGGCAGACCACATGTGTGAATCTACACATGGATACATCTGCAAAAAAAAGTCATCCAGTAAACCTGACGGTGCTCCAGAGCATCTCAGTACTGGATGCAAAGCCGTAAGTACAAATGATTAAATATGGCAAATACGATGAATAAATTCTGCATGTCAAATGTTGAGTGTTTATGTTAGATGTTCTGATTCACCGCAGGGCTGGCTTAGATATGGCTATCATTGCTATAATATAGCGGTGGAAAGCAAGAGGTTTAATGATGCTAAAATGACATGTGAGGAAACAGGAGGTAGTCTGGTTGATGTGGCCAACAGGTAATAATGGATCTTTTTAATTGAAACTTCTGGAAACCTATAGTGGAATGGTCTTAAATTCTCAAAATATGAATTGAAAATATTTGATAGACCACTTTATTTTAATCCTGCTTTTAAAATGTATTTCCCCTCAGCATGGGTACAGCCTACAGTACCTAGATTTACAATAGCTTAAAATTAAAACATGTATATAAACTTTAATATATCAATACAGCATCAAAATCTGTTTAAACTCCACATATTTGAATGATTGACATTTTTGTACCTTATCTATTAAGATAGATAACATGTCTATTTCTCTGGTTAGGTATGAAAATGCATTTCTCATCAGCTTGGTTGGTCTCAGGCCTGAGAAATATTTTTGGATTGGTCTATCAAATAGTAAACGAGCCGATCTTTTCAAATGGAACAATGGTCAAAAAGTCACATTTACACACTTCAATGTCGGCATGCCAGGTATACTGATGTTTATTTTGTACTACTTTAAATTACTTTAAATGGCTTAAATTAAAAGTAAAACAATTGTTAAAAGACTGTTCTAAAACAGAAACATTACATTTTCAATTAATAAAAGTATTAGTTATATGAAAATAATTATTTGCTGTGTGCTTTCAACTTCTAGACAGACACCAAGGCTGTGTAGCAATGTTAACCGGAAGTTCAGCAGGATTGTGGGATGTGCTGTCCTGTGACAGTAAACAGAAGTTCATCTGTAAGAAAATGGCAGAGGGCATTACTACCACTCGCGAGCCCCCAACAACACAACCACTCAGCTGCCCATTTAATTGGATAAAAAAAGATCCAAGGAATTGTATCAGGGTAAATTGGAAATAAACCTGTTCTTATTTTAGTTGTTTTTTCAGTTTTAAGTGGGATGTTGGCACAGTGGTACAGTAGAACAGTAATACACACAAACCTGTTTTGTGGTCAGTGTAGATTTGTACTTGTACAGGTCTCTGGTTTCCTCCCAGAGACAAAAACATCTGTTCAGGAAAATTGGAGTCTAGAAAACTTTCAAAACATGAATGGATAAAACCGTCATGATCAAGTTTTATTTATTTTCGATTTTTACGTTTTTTTTTAATTAAGAATGCATATCTGTTAAATGACAGGATTTTATTTCTATTATATAATTAATATATATATAATTAGGGTTAGGGTTAACCCTAACCCTAACCCTAACCCTATATAATTACAGAAATAAGAAATACCTGGCATGCTATATAAAGCCAATACTATTGCCATTATTTTTTAATTGATTCAATGTGAAAAAAAAAATGTGTTTGAAAATGGTCTTGGTCATTTGAAGTAAATTCAGCATGTTTTTGCTACATACATCTTCTAGATCTTTCAGAAAGAAACTGATGAGAAAAAAACCTGGTCTGAGGCCCATGATTTCTGTAGAGTTATTGGCGGTGACCTGGCAAGCTTCCATTCAGAACAAGAAATCAATGCAATACCGTGAGTGTGACATTGCTCTTTTGGTGATGCACAATTTCCTGTTGCTCATTTTGTTGAGCCTGGTGTTATTAAAGTTTGCAGGTTCGATTCAATGTGTTATTTAAATGTGTAATTGAATACAGTATAGTATACACATGTTTTTTAGCCTAAACTAGAAGCACAATACCTTTTCATTTGCTTTTGATCAATACACATACCTGTGTCTACAACAGGTATAGAAGTGCAGATCCAGCATGGATGGGCTTCAGTTCACTGGATAGTAATTCTGGCTTTGTTTGGACGGATGAATCCCCTGTAAGTTTTTCCCACTTCCAAACATATCAAAATAAGTTGCTTTCATAAACAAATCGCTTTTACTTACATGTCTGTGAAGTTAAGATGAACTTAATAAAACCAATTGCAAACGTGTCCCCGGAAACCTGTCTAGAATTTCATTTAAAAAGCACAATAAAATGTGAGAAAACAGGAAATTCCTTCAAATTAGTGACCATAGAAAATTATATTGTTAGTGCGAAACAATAATGACAAACTGGAGTGGAAACAGGACTGTTCTTTAAGGACAGAATTGAACAAAAGCAGTCAAAGTACGTATATTGTCAGGAAATGGGAAACTTCTAAAAGTGAAGTCTAACAGTGTACATTTTCTCCAAGTGCAAGGCACAAATAATGCAGAATACTATGTATCTGTGGTCCTTCATTTAGTTTGTCTGAAATGATTATTCAGGATAAACTAAACTGAGTTCAGGTGGGGTCAATTCCCTTTTTTTATTTGAATAAGAGAAATAAGTGTGAGAACTTGGCTTGTGAACTTGCTTTTTCTGCAAATGTTTTTTAATCCTTTGAGGATGTGTATTACAGGGAGCAATAGGGAAGATACTTTGTACAGTATGTTTTCTCTTTGTTTGAAATAGGAAATTTAGAGGGTATAATCAACATTTTTTTTGCTATTTTTTGTGGTGAGACGTTGCAGATGAATGGACAGTCTGTGAAACACAACTTCTGAATGCAAGCTTTGATAAACAAACATGGTGAAGTGGTTGTGTAACATCTCCATACTGAAATGCAAACACCATGCATCCATTTTTATTATTCTTTTCTCAAATACTGCAGAGCAATTTTTTAGCTCATTGCTTATTTTTTAGGTTTCTATTTTAGCTGATATGTACAAATTATGTATGATTTGTTCTCTGTTTCAGTCTGATTTTGAGAACTGGGGCTTTGGGGAGCCGAACAACTATAACAACCAGGAACATTGTGCGGAAACTTCCTTTTTTTACGGGCGCAAATGGAACGACCGTGATTGTGAATCCTATAATAACTGGATCTGCCAGATACCAATAGGTAACAGTAAATACAACTCTGCAAAATAACATTTTAAAATTGTCAATATGTAATTACGTGTTTAAAATACGTAATCTCATTTTGAAATAATCTTTTTTTTAAAAAGTAGTCCAAAAATAGTCTAAAAGCATAAATATTATCTTAAGTGATATATGTTTATTAAGTGAATATCTATTTAGATCTTTTTAGATCTATTGAAATGCATCGCAGAATTCAAATGCATAACTTTAATTTAAATATGTAGCAGACCTCAAACAGATACAGCAAGCATCCTTTAGGTTAAACATTCACTTTGATTAGTGCACGTACAAGAGCAAGGTTAATATGGTTTCCACATATGAAGTAAGAGCAGAAGCACTGACAGCAGAGATACTGTAGATACTTAACTAAAGATAACTTAAATTGAAGCTTAATTTCCTTACAAATGTAATTCAATAACTTTATCTTTATCCAATTTGTTTATTAGGAACAACTCCAAAAACACCACCAACATCTGCCCCCCAAGGTACATATGATTTACTTAATATAGTACATATGTATAAAGTTCTATTTATTAATCTAGATCGTGTGTGTGTGTGTGTGTGTGTGTGTGTGTGTGTGTGTTTGTGCATGCGTGCATGCATTTGTTCGTTTGTGTGTGTGTGTGGTAAATGTGACTAGATATTGATCGCATGTTTATTTATTCTCTTGCAGTGGAATATAACAAAACTTCTGATGGATGGATTCAGTATAACACCAGTCAGTACTTTGTCAATTCTGACCTGTTGCCAATGGAAGATGCTCAGTCTTTCTGCAAAAAACATCATGGTGATCTTGTGGTCATCAATGGTCAGAATGAAAGGAAGTTTATATGGAAGCAGGTACATTTAGTGGCTATGACTACTCTTTTTGTTTTGGCTAAATTAAAAACTGATAATAAGAGAACAAAAAATAGGTATGGACATTTTGATTGTTCAAACACTTTAAATGTGAAAGTTAGAGATCATAGAAAGTGAAGAAATTATCAAGCCACAATTATTTTATTAATAATCTCATACGCTGTTCATCTGAAAATAGTTTTAAATTCCATTTCAATCACTGCCGCTGTTTTACAGATTTCCAGGGGACCTGAAAATCAGTACTACATTGGAATGAGGGTAGAACTGGACAAATCTTTCAGGTAAGCTATTGTATTCAGCTATTTTCTGTAGTCTTCGAATCCTTGCAGTAGAGCACACTGTGGCTTCAATTCCCGCAAGAATGACGTTGGAATTTAAATCTGTTTAAATGTATATTAATAATACATTCAATTTTTTTTTGTGGCGCCTTTTGAGACCCTCAGGGACACCTTACAGAAGTATACACAACATTCACACGCATTGGTATTCCACCAATTGACCGGGAGAGCAGCGGCAGCCAATCTGCGCCAGCGTTCACTCTGATCCGGGCATACACACCACACACACTCACACATACCCACATTAACCTGAAACGCATGTTTTTTCTCACTGTGGGGGAACCGGAGCACCCAGAGGAAACCCACGCAAACACGAGGAGAACATGCAAACTCCACACAGAAAGGCCCCGACCTGCCTCGAACTCACACCCCAAGTCACAATCGGAACCTTCTTGCTGTGAGGCGACAGTGCTACCCACTGCGCCACCGTGCCGCCAATTCAGAATTGTTGTTTGAATATATAGTATTGGGCTAGGCTTGGTTTGGCTTTGGATATGTTTTAATAATGCAGTCAAGTCAGTGTATGTTGTAGTCGTCTAATAGTTTTGTTTCATTGTAGCTGGGTGGATGGTTCACCTGTTGTCTACACTGCGTGGGATCAAAATGAACCAAATTTTGCCAACAATGACGAAAACTGTGTGACTATTTACAAAGGCATGGGTAAGTGTGTTACATGGATACTGTACATTTAACTGCAGTTGTTTTGACACATTTCGTTGTTGTTAACCACTACACAAAACATGTTTTTGTGTGGGCGTGTGATATAAAGTATTTATCATTTATTTATTTATTTATTGTTGTTTTTATTGTTTATCGTTTATTTTATTCATTTTTTAAATTGTTTATCATTTTTATTGCATTGATAATGTTTTGTGTTTTTGACTAAATTGTAGTTATGGCTTTACTTTGTTGGATAAACTATAATTGATAAAGTGGGACTTTTAAACTTAAAACATTTTAATTTGCATGATTCTTTTATTATATAATTTCACATTTTGAAACAAGTATGCTTTCAGAATTTCAGAATAGGTACGCCGTAGTTATTAGTAAATGTCAAATATTAATTGACTTACTAATTTTTGTTTGACTGACTGTGGCATCAGAAAACATTGTACAGTACATGTATGGTTTGAAATCACCCATGTTTTATATTTTAAATGAAATAAGCATTTTAAATGTTTTTTTTGTCATCAGAACTCGTTTTTTTTCAACGTGTACTTTTTCAGGATTTTGGAATGATATCAACTGTGGCACAGCTTTGCCATCAATCTGCAAAAGAAGTGCTGACTTTGTTAATGCCACCCTCCTTCCATCCACTGTTCCACCAGGAGGTTGTGCTCCTGAATGGACAATGTTCCGTGGCAAAGTGAGAATTGTTCTACTCATAGTAAAAGACAGTCATCATATATTTGCATTATTCATTATACAATGATTTGGGGAGTTGTGGTCCAATGGTAAGGGACTTAGATTTGTGTCCGAGAGGTTGCAGGTTTGAATCCCCCTACGACTTGTGTCCTTGGGCAAAACACTGAACCCCACATGCCCCCCGGGCACCACAACTTAGGCTGCGAACTGCTCTGGGTTTGTGTGTGTTCACTTCACTGTGTGTATGTGCACTTCACTTGGATGAGTAAAATGCAGAGCACCAATTTAGTATGGTCCCTAGTGGCCATATTGCCATCAACTCACTGTACTTTCCATGATAATTATTAATAACTTTTTCTTTCAGTACAAAACACATTGGTTACTTGCATAACCTCTGTTCTATGATAAAGGGAACAAGATTTCTCATAGTGATGACACTAGTTGGGTCGACCATCCTAGTTCATTTGGAGAGTTGCAACCATACAACAAGTAGCCACAAGTCGTTTAATTTTACTTCACCACAGTCAAGAATCAAAAAATCAGTTAGCTGTTTCTGAGATTTACAACCCCCATCACTACTGAAGTCAAAGCCAGACTCATCTAGTTATCTTCCATGTAAGGCAATGGGCCAATGAGGGGGTCCCAACACCCTACGGTACAAAGGCTAGACACTTCTTATAGAAAGGTCACTGTGGAGAGCACTATTTAGAAAACTTACAACACTTTGTGAGTTGCGGTTTTCATGTGCTGAATAACAAATAGTGTTTACCCTGAGATAAAACAAAAATAACATACCTAATGACCAGAAGGGTTTTTTATTCTGATTGGATGAGCCTGAAGTGCCACTACTTGTTGACTTTAAATTTCATGGATACATAGCACCCAAATTGCTGAAGATGAGAGAATCTTGAGGTCGATAGACTCAATCGGCAAGGTATTAGACTGTTAATTCTGACACAGGCACTGCTGAACATGCGACAAAATCTTATGCTAAATCCTTAAAATGCAGTATTTGATCTGAAGTTAAGTTTTTAAAGAACAGGCAGCAGTCGATCTATAAGCAAAAGTAACTTAGGAATCTCTGCTTTCTAAGTACTCAGACATCAAGATGAGGAATGAGCAGCAAGCAAAGTCCTTGAGCCTATTAAAGTCCTATCATTAGCATTTATCACTGTATCCAGTGACATGACTGTGACCATTCTGCTAAACAACTGATGTATTGTGTTGCTGATTGTATATACAGTATCTAAATGCAGACTTTCATTTTCACATTTGTTTAAAAAGTGTTACAGGTTTGTCGATAATAAGATGGCGTGGCATAAAGCTCGGGAACATTGCATTTCACATGGAGGAAACCTGGTGTCTATTCAGAATCACGCAGAGCAAGGTGAGCATGTAAAGGTTGAATAAATCTCAGTTTAGTCTGGAATTAATCTGTGTGATTTTATTCAGCATTTCTTACAACTCTGATGTTGGAAGCAACAGATGATGTGTGGACTGGCTTTAATGACGTCAACAGGGAAATGAGTTTCTTGTGGACTGATGGAAAAGGTGTCAGCTACACAAACTGGGCAAAGGGTCAACCATCATCGTTCTCAGACCGAATTAGCCGAGTTGGCTACATGGAACTAGAGGCAAGTATTTTTTCAAGAACTTTACATTTCTGGGCACTTGACTTTTCCTATCCAATAATAAGTTGAGCCTGTTTGACAAATTTGAAATAGATGTACTACTTTTATAAAGAAATAATGTCCATGGTTTTATTATAAATATATAAAATTTATTATATGGTCGTATCTGGTTGTTTTCACAATGAGACGATAAAACAAAACACTTTGGGACAGAAGTAAATTCTGTGGTGTTACAAGCAACCAGATGAAAAATTCATGATTTTCTCAGCTCATTCATCCTCGTTGGCACTCCATTGTGGATCATTCCCAATTTTCAGGCGAACAGGTGGGTAAATCACGTAAATGAAAACATCACATAAATGGTTTTGTAAGTCAAATATGTTGCCGTGTAAGAGGGTAATGGGTTCTGAATCAGAACAATGTTTCAATTTGAAAGTGTTCACTACCCGACCCACCTAACTAGCCTGAAACTGCTGTGATCAAACAACAAGAATGTTACTTGAAGTCAACAGTATTTTCAAAATTTCTAGCTATATTTGTTTAAATATTAAATATGAAATCTTTACATTCAGTAAATCATTAGTGTGAAAGTACAAACCCGCTTTTCTTGATGATTCATTTATGGTAATGCGTTTTTGTTAAGAATCTCTAAATTAATCTTGACAGGGTTTTTTTTGGAAGACATTGTCCCTGAAGCAACCCCGTTGGCTTCATAGCTGCATTCATGTTAGCTCGCTATATTTGATGAGGTCATTTTACTGTTGGGATTCAGGTATGGAGGAATTTTATGGAGAATTATCTCCAGAAAAATCTCCTTATACTGGTTCAAAGACTTGCTCTCAATGCAATTCGCCCCTACAATGCTAGGTTGTCGTTCGGCGATAGGGAGTTGGTAGGTTCTACAACTGAGTGTCCTTGAGCAAGACACTGACCCCCACATACTTTATTAGTATGTTAGTGTTAAATGTTGTACGTCAGGGATGTTTGGTTGGAAGAATAAATATTTGATGGAGTTTGTGCATGACAACTCTTTCTAAACTATGTTTCAAACAGAGTCATGATTGTGTGGTCATGGTTAGAAGCCCAACCAAATTGACTGGATTATGGAAAGTTGAAAGTTGCGAAGAACTCAGACATTTCTTCTGCAAGAGGAGCACAGGTTAGAATGCAGCTTGTTTTTATTATCGTTATACGCAAGACTGTTTTATTAAGAGGATTTTTTGTTCAAGTTCAAGTTCAGTGCATTTGTACGTAGGGCGCTTTTCACAGTTACAAAATATAAACACAGTTGCATAAATAAATTTACTATATTACTATACAACTAAGTTGTTCATAATACTTATGTTTTTTTTTCCTGCCTTAAAGACACCCAGCTTGCTCGTCCTGTCACCACAGCAATGACACAAACATTTTTCACATTGGGAAATGATTCATACAAAATACATAAGGAGAAAATGAGCTGGGATGAAGCAAGGAGACAGTGCAAAGCAGACGATGCCGACCTCGCAAGCATGTTGGACTCCATCAGTCAATCATACACTCTGCTGAAGGTTGAAAAACTCAAGGAGCCTTTGTGGATAGGTCTCAACAGCAACCTGGTAAACAGAGAACTCTTTAGAAAGCATTTTGTTTCACTTTTGAATTACTGCTTCTTCTACTAAGCTAACATGCTACAATAGAGTAAATACATTTGGTACATTTAGACTGATGGACGATATCGATGGGTGGACAACTGGCTCCTGGCATACAGTAAATGGGCAAGAGGAGAGCCAAAAAACAATTTAGCTTGTGTGTACATCGACACAGATGGAACCTGGAAAACTGCCCCATGCAACAACACGTACTATTCTCTCTGCAAACGGTCCTCAGGTATTTCCTCCAATATGAAATACTAAAACACACTAAATGTTCTTCTCACCATCAGTAAAACAAAATCATTTTTGACTTTGATGTTTTTGAAGAAACTGATTTCGTTTCCACGGCAGAAAAATGCTTTGTTTACATTGAAGCAAAACATTTACCCAGGAATTTCAGAAGGTTTGAAGGAAAAAAACAAACTAAATACTATCTGTGTAAAGTCTGACTTCGTTTTCAAACAGCTTTAACTGTACAGTTAAGTGATAAGGTCTAATGTAGTTCATGTAGACCAGAAAAAAACATGTTTGCACTGTTTGCATTTTACTGTATTGTACTTGGTAAAAGTTGTCTTTTTTAAAGATAACCACAATTAAAAAAAAAAAATAAAAAAATAAGAGCAAGTGAGTAAGGAAAAAGTGATGATGAGGAAAATGGCTCAGACTTAAAGTTGAAGTGAGTTTTAAATTTGCAGCAAATTTCCCGTCTCTTCTAGCTATTGCACCCACCGAGCCACCACAGATGCCAGGAAATTGCCCAGAGTCAAAGAGGCGTAAATCATGGGTGCCTTTCCGAGGACATTGCTATGCCTTCATGACCTCATTGTCTGAGAACTGGGCTCATGCCACAGTGGAGTGCATGAGATTGGGTAGGTGCTGGTCTGATCACTAGTTTAGTAGTTTTTGCTTCTAACCAAAAAAAAGAACAGTATTTTTTGTCAAATACTTTTTTTACAGTAAAATATATTGAATATGTTAAATCCAACAAATGAAGATTTGATTTGCAAATTACATAATGCAAATTAAGGTATGAAAAATTGACATGTATGGGTACTTTTAAATAATAATAATAATAATAATGAGTATTTGTAAGGCGCTTTTCACAGTTTTAACTGTCTCAAAGCGCACAAAATCTGTTCCAAATCACTTTAAATCTCTTAATCACTTTCACGTCAATTATTTTTACATTATTCTTTCCTTGTTATGTGTGTGTGAAATGAAATAACATCAATTTTCACTCACTAACACAAAAGGTAAATTTTCCAAAGCCCAATTATCCTGTAAAATGTTTGGATTGTGGGAGGAAATTGGAGACCCAGAGGAAACCCACACAAGCACGGGTAGAACTAGCAAATTCCCATGCAAGGCTTATCTAAATATATACATACAGTATTTATATACACATATTGCATATATTTACATATATATGTACTTACAGTATTTATATACATATATTGCATATATTTACATACATATGTACTGGCTGTTACAATCAAGATTTATAAAATGTCAAAATATTGCAAGACAAGCATGAATAGGCATTCTAAACAAATGGTGAGCATACCAAACCCATATGAGCATACTGATTTGTATGAACAACCCTCTCCCTCCCTAGACCCCCTTAGAATTTGGATTAAAAAAATGTTTTGTATCAATCGCCTACATAGTGCATGAAATAGCTTTAAGTAAATTTCATTGTAATCGGTTCAGTGGATCCAGAGATTTAGTGATGAGTGAGTCAGTCACACACACACACACACACACACACACACACACACACACACACACACACACACTGAATAAATATAACATTTTCACAAATTAAGTTAAAACATGTTTCATTTCCAATTATCGAATGAGTTTTTAATGTATTTTGGACTGTTTTCTGTATTAAAATGTAAATGTTTTTAATTATTTGAAATTATTTTCAAAGGAGTGCATGTGATTTCCAATAGATCTGTTAGTAAAAAGCGTTTTAAGCAATGGTCCCTGATTCTAGGTGCATCATTAGTGAGTATTGAGGACCAAGCAGAATCCCAATTTATCCAGCAGAACATTGAGATCCTGCAGGATGAATCCAAATCCTTTTGGATTGGTATGCACCGCAACCACATGGGTAAGAAACATCCCTCATCTACATTCAGCTCAAATCAGCCCAAATGTCACCAAACACTAAAACTGTAAATCATTTCTGCCACAGGTGACTGGATGTGGATTGATGATGTGGTGGTTGATTACACGTACTGGAAACCCTTCATGCCCAATGATCGAGGCTACTGTGTGGAAATCCAGTCCAGTGCTGGCATGTGGGCAACAGCCGGCTGCCACTCTTACAAACCCTTCATCTGCAAAACTCCAAAAGGTCTGAAGGAACACCGTACAGATGCTACTCTCATGCTGTTCCATGCTACCGCTATTCATAACGTATTGTGTTTCCTCGTTATTTCAGTTATACCACCAACGGAAAAGATTTCAATACCACGTATGTACCTTTTCTAAACTGTATGTTTATTCATTTATTTATGTTTTACATGAGGGTGAATGTTTTTTCCTGTCAGTCCCTGTGGTAGAAGAAGCCCGCAGTGGTACGGCGGGCATCGCTGTTGGGGTCATCGTGGTCATAGTAGCTGTGGTGGGACTTGCTGCATTTTTATCGTATAAAAGGAGGTCTGTGATCGGAGAAAGCACTTTTGAAAACAGACTCTACGTCAACTCAGACCTGCCATGCTCGTCAACCACTATTGACACGAAGGGACTCGTTGCTAATATTGAGCAGAACGAAAATGCCTGACACTGAACTCCAACCTGCTTTTTCAGACTTACACAATAGTCAGAATAAGTAGTTATTTCATATCCAGTTATTTCCAATGTTTACTATTACAAAATTACTTGTAAATAAAAATTTTAACATGTGAGTGTGCATGTGTGTGTGTGTGTGTGTGTGCGCGCACATCTGGATGTACATGTGTGTAACACGTGTGTGGATCACATATTAAATGGATACGTGTATGGATAACAATTCATGAAAATAAACACAAAATAAAAAACAAATTTTACAATTATCTGTTTCTATTTTCCAGTGAAATAAAACATTTTGTTCATCAGTGTAATAATAATGCAAAAAAGCAAACTATTCGTGAATCATCGGGCCTTAACTTTGTTTTATTTTATTAATGGAGGCAATGTGAAGGAAAATTGATGCAATGAAGCAATATCATGTGAATTAAATTCTTCTTTTCTGGAAGAGATTAAATCTTTTTTTGAGCTTTTGTGTGCCTGAATCTTCTATCCCATACAGTGTAACAAATCCCTGTGACGCCACATCTGGTTTTACATTACTCAAATGATGGCAGCCATCAAATCCAGCAGTTTGTTATTTTATTGTTTTGTTACAGATAGCCGCTAACCGGTAAATCGATTTTTTAGCTTCTGTTGTTCATATGGGTTTAATATTTAGCAACTCGGTAGGGAAAGCAGATTAATATATATATATATTATATATATTTATATATATATTTATACACAGATTCTTTTGATATTTGAACTGAACATAGAGTTAAAAATCTAATTTTAATAAATAATCATATATTTGAGTTTATTTTTCACCAGTTTATTTATTTATTTTTTTGTTAGCAAAAAAATCAACAAGTGACAATTGACTAATTTTGGTCTGACATTGTTTATTCAATCATAATAACAACAAACATCAATTGCATTGTTTAGTAAATTACAAAATGACAATTACATGGTGAAAACACACTTCTTGGCTTTAAGAATATTTTTAGATGGCTGAAACATAATGTGGTGTGACCACTACGGGGTCAAACCCATAAAAATGTATGTATAATCTTATGCCAGCAGAGGGAGCAATCGCCTAAATAAGAGGATAAGAAGATAAGTCCTTTATTCGTCCCATAAGAGGGAAATTTCCTGATCAACGCGTTCAGACTATTTCACAAAAAAAATTTTTTTTAATGTTTTACAAAATACTCACCAACATGTTACTATCTTCAGCTTTTGCTCTGGCGTATTACATACTATTTTAACCTGCTATTGCATAGAAACGTATACTGCAAAGTCACAGAGTTTCTGCATGCATAGAGTTTCCAACCTTCCTGGTTTGTATGTGTGGCAGCTGTGGTCCAGTGGTAGGGATTAAGACCTGAGAGGTTTTGTCAAAGAGGTTGCCGGTTCAAATCCCCCTCCATGCTCTTGGGCAAGACACAGACCCCCACATGCTTAAGGCTGCCCACTGCTCCGGATTTGTGCGTATTCACGTCTGTGTGTAACTTCACTGGATAGTTAAATGGAGAGGACAATTTCAATATGGTCTGTAGGGGACAGGTCACTTTCTTTCTTCTAAAAACTCTCTACTAAAAACGCCTCTACTTCTACAATATAGTATGATGAGAGAAGAGATCGTGCCACCAGAAGAGAGAATAGAAACTATGGACCAAATAATAGACCAAAGAAACTAAAAACAACCCCTCAGAAGAAGAGACCATATGTCTGGGTCACAGAGAGAGGCTAAAAAGGATGAAAACTAGGACTGGTGTCACGACCAAAAACTCATGACCATATGTTTTAACTTAAATTTAGATTTAAATTGGGAGCTGTCTTTCTTCCTGACAGCTTTCTTCACAACAGCGGTGTAGTCCTGAGTCACAACAGCAGTGTAAAAGCTGATAAGCTGAGCTTCCTTCCACCCACAGCAGTGTCTGAAGCTAGATATTCACATGGAGAGTCCTCCCCTCAATTGTCTTGCCTGAAATTGATTTGTGTGACCTAATCTCCCAAAACCCATCATTAGTCCCCAACCATGGACAACTATCCTTAAGTCACATAATTGTAGTCTTACTGAGTTCTTTCTTTTTCTAATCTTCTTTCTTGACCCACGATTGTACAAACCTTGATTCTTTGCACATGGTTCATGGTCCAAGTTGTTCACTTCAGTACTAATTAAAATGCTGATCTATTGTTCCTTTATTTAAAGATATTTTTGTTGATTTTGCAAAATGAAGTAAAGTAAAGTGAACGAGTTTGTTAATTTGGCCACTGGGGACCATATCAAAATTGTGCTTCACTTTTAACCATTCAGTGAAATTACACACACAAACCCAGAGCAGTGGATAGCCTTAAGCTGGGGCACTAGGGGATCTGTGCTCAAGCACAACTACTCGAACACAACTGCCTTATAGATCGATCTCTGTATTTTAAATTTGTTGAAATTGAAAGAAACGCCATACATTAATGTTATACATCATCAATAGGTGAATCAATGTGTTGTCCCAAATTCCATTTTGTCATTATGAACAGTATAATGTGCTGATTACTAGAACGTTGGTAAAATGTATGATGTATGACTCTTGTTGATTGGGACACACAGACAGGACCATTTTTCGACAAAAAAGCGGCATAAACGTGTTAGAGATTTGGATTTTGGTATTTCTTCCAATAATGCTGCTTCTCACTTTAACCGGTAGCCCAATTAAATAGTCAACTATGTTTGAAAAATTGTGAAATGTGGACAAAACCTAAATTAATTATTTTGTACATTTTACAATAATTCAATTTAATAATTGAAACAATAATTTACATTTCAAAAATAAAAAAACACCTAATCAGATCTGCAAAGTGGTCTCCATGGTAAATCAACTTTTTTTTTCCCAGACACAGTTCACTCTATGTTTTTTTCCCCAACATGTTTACTAGAGTCCATACCCTTGTGTCTAGTTACCTCCATCGTTCACCACGGTGTGATAAACCTGACTATTCTTGAATCCCGAATGCTTCGTTTTATCAATCTCTGGAGAGCCCTTACTGGCCGAAGTGTTTTGTGTCCCAGCTGTGAACTTCAGATTTTTCCTCGCTACATTTCACAGTTGTGTAATGGCGAAAGGCAAACAGAGCAGTGCACAAACAGCAGCAGGTTGGCAAAGCGTTTTCATAAGCATATTAAATCAATGTCAGTGAGTCTCCTAAACACAGGATACTAATATACACAAACACCTGAATGTGATCGGTTCAAGTCGCACATATTCCTTACTCACATATTGTGAATTTTTATATTCAAATATTCACACATTTCGTTACTTAAACATTGTGCAGTGAAGTGAACTGACACTAAATGTTACAAGCTGGACTACATTCGGATTCTACAATTTAGCAGATGATCAGGTTTTGGACCATGTCATGATATAGAGTTTATGCCACTGAAACCATCCTCAAACACACAAGAATTAATCGTTTTATCACAAGATTGTTATCATGTCTATTGATAATTGATATTTAACCCTAGTACTGTGGCTATTACGAGTGAGCAAGCACCACAACAGTGGCTATAAGAAAAATCTGAAAACTAAACACTCTGGCGTGGTGAGAGGAAATAAACCTAGAAGAACTCGACTCACTGGTGCCAGTCTCCTCTGGCATTTTAACATTACAAAGTCTTTGTGATGATGGTTCCGGAACAGTATCTCTCTCCTGAGTGCTGAGTGAGTCTGCTCCATCCCTCTCACGAATGACTTAGCTTGATCTTTACAGTCATCAGGGGCAGTGACAGAAAAGACCAGATGATCCTGAGGTTCACAGAAGTCCGTGTTACGCTCCTGGCAACCTCCAGGTTGAGGTATTGTTTGCTCAGGACCTCAGGAGAGGAGTGAAAACGAGGAATTATCAAACCAAACGGCCATAATGAAAAAAGAATGCACTTAGGTTTCTGGTGTGATTTGGTTCTGGGCAGCTAGATTAGGCAGCTTTTTTATACTATTTGAACAAGTCTTAGACGGTCTTAATCACAGCTACGTAAAAGCTTCATGGAAGAGAATTTTCTTCATCTGACTAAATACTATGTCTGGCTATTTACTACTCTTAAAATATTATTTTTTTATCCCTTTAACAAACCAAACTTGTGACTTGTATTATTTCGATGTAGTTTTTTTTGTTGAATAATATTTGACAAAAAAAAAAACAATTCTAGTGATTGGAACTTCACCTGCCAGAAACCTCAGCTTATCCCATGAGCCTTTGCACTCCAGTCTTTATCAGATATTCATTGTTTCGCCCCGTACAGCAGACAGATTGATTCCTTGCCTGTTTCCTTAGTTTTTGACTGTTCTCTTTCTGCGTGACGCTTTTTGCCTGTTTTTAGACTTCTAGCCATTATCTCTGATCTATGTGTGTTATTTGGTTTGTCTTCTCTATATGCACATCCTGAGTGTTTGATGGTCTAAAGTTGGTAGGTACTACATGGTAGTACTTTTTTTGTTCTTGTCAGTAATCTAGCAGCCAGATTCTGAACTATCTGAAGTTTATCTATTTGCCAGGCAGAAAAACCTCCAAGAATACCATTACAATAATCTAACCTTGAGCTCATAAAAGCATGTATAAGTCTTTCTGGCATCTGGCCTAGAGAGCCGGTTTAGAGATATTACTGAGATGGAAAAATGAGGTTCTAAATATTGATGTGGCTTTCAAAAGAGAGTTTAAAAGAAAGAAAGATAGAGAACTTTTTCTATTAAAAAGACAAAGCAGAAAACAGTAAACTGTTATTTATTAAACATGCCTCATGGAACCAAAAAGATAGAAGTAGTTCAATTTTATATATTTTTTTTCAATACTTACATAAATAGATATTTTTGTCAGTCCAAACACAAACATGTTTTGAATAAAATGTGCACTTAGAGTGCAGTAAATACTAATAAAAAAAAAAGTTTTCATCTAAAAGCAACCTTCAAACATAAAACTATGATTCAAATGCATTAAAGACTTACAATATGCTTACACACCTGGGTATCTCAGAAAGAAAGAGCAAGAAAGAGAGCAATTGAGGGGGTGGGGGACAAGTATTGCTGCAAGGAGAAGTGTACCGCTCAGTGAGCTCTGTCCATCCAATCCAATCCCAAAAAAGGAGAGAAATAAAAGGCATTTGAGCAGCAGGCGCAGGCAGAGAGGAAAAGTTTCAATAGAAGAAAGAGGGAGAGAGTGAAGAAGGACAAAATAGGAAAGTGTCGTCCCTGGAGACATATGAAGTTTCAAAATGGGGTGAGTTGAAATTCAAAATATTTTCAAGATAAAATAAGTTTTGTTTTCTGAAACCTTTGAACAGGATAATGAAAGTCAAATATCTACTCGGAAGACTGATCTAGGGCTTGGATGGGGTTGTTATTGACTACAGGATTTCTGTTCTGAAATAAAGCCAAGACCGAAACATTATAACCTATAGAGGTTTTTCACACTAATCGGTCAAAGCTCAAAACATGTCAAGCACTACTATGTATCAACACCGTTTTAATCTATCAACACAAATCTTACTTTATGTCAGTGAAACCCACTTGAATCTTTGGAAAAATATGTTACATCTGTTCCCAATTTCTAAAACAATCCATCTCATTTTACAAAAACATTTAACGTTAACAATAGCCAAACATTCCTTCAACTACAGGTGCTAGAATGGACTGTGTTAGATTGTGTGATCTCAAACTAATACTTTTTGCAACAACTGGTATTACAAAAGTGCAATAGGCCTGAGAGCAGACATACATGTAGAGTATTCCACTTACCTTGCTGTGTAAATGTAAGACAATTGTGATTTCTTCCTCATTATTTAATTACAAGTGTTTACTACTGTATACATATATTTTCTAAAAATCCTTATTTGATTTTTGCAAAGAAACTAAAGTGATATTTTTTTAAGAATGCACCAGAAACCTAATTTATTATTATATTATTATATATTATTATTTTATTATATTTGTATTATTATATTATATTATATTTTTTTATTTATTTTATCTTAATGAGCGAAATGAAACTTGTGAAACTTGTGTGTTTAACATTAGCAACAGGTGGTGGTCCAGTCGTCCCGTGGTACGGAATTGGACCAGCCACACAAGCTTTGCAGGTTGAAATGCAAGTCCGGCTGGTTCTACTGAGTGTTCTTGGGCAAGACCTTGAACCTCACGTGCTCCCTGGGCTCCAGCTCAATGTTGCCCACAGCGCTGCACTTCACTGGTTAGGTTGAATGCAGAACACAATTAGTGGCCATTTTGACAAACTCTCCTGACATTTTTTTCAATTCTAGTTAGAAATAATTTATCTAGCTTGATCATACCAGCCCATCTTAGCATTAATGTGTTGACACTATCCCCTCCAGATGAGACAATTGGTGAGTCTGACTGAAACCTGCTTGGAGAACTGGATCAGGCAAACTGGAACCAGAGAATGTGATCCAACTATAGCTGGATCGCATTCCTTAGCCTTCCTGGTAAAGGTTACCAGGATGATGGAGATGATATTTAGACCAAAAGTGGAACCTTGGACACAAAATTGATTTTGTTCCTGGTCATGGACCAACTTTTTTGCTTTTACTGTGTAAAAATGTGAGTTTGGAGTTTATCGTTCCAATCTTTATGTGTTTGGTACACTGAGGACTCAAGTAGGCGGTCTGTAAAAAAAAGTTGGATCAAATAAAAAAAGACAAGGCATCATATACAAGTGGCAGAATTGGGTTTTCTCTGCAGGGTGGCAGTGTTTGGTATTAATTATACTGGTATTTCTTTCCACATCTTGTTTACTGTTTTTCTCTTTAAAACAAATAGTCATTCCTACATGTTTAATGTTTCACGAATATTACAGTATATATACTTGTTTACAATATAAACTTCTATTAAATAACTAATTTTTGCATTCTCATAATATTGGCCAGCAACATTTTCCATATACTGTACTCTATATAGGGAATCATTAAATCTAAAAAAAAAAAAAGTACAGTACTATGCAGTCCTTTTCTTTAATCTCTAGATTTTCTTTAACTTCTAGAATTTTTTTTAACATTTTTCGGAAAAAATATACCGTATATCAAAGTGGGATGTTTAGCTTTCTCTGTTTGGATTTTCACATGGTTTAGTTTTTGTAGTTGTAGATACCCAGAGGGGATGGAGATGCAAGCCAAGTTCACATTGTGTTATTCTTAAATTTCCATTTCTAGGCTAGAGTTATTCTCGTGTCCTCATTCTAAAAATGAAGTTTTATATAGTATGAGCAAATCGGTTGAAAGAAAGCCTGAACAAATCTGAGCTTACGTATGTTTATCCTTTTCTACTCTAGTGGTATAGATTCAAGAGCAGCTGTTTAACCAAATTTGTAGTACCATTAACCTAAAAAAATGTTACTTGATACAGCAAATTTAAAGTGGGATATGAAACATTATTGTTTTATGTGAATTTTTGGGACTTTCTTTCATCAGAACAATCACTAATATAGTTTTATGCTGAAAACACCCAGAGAACCTTCCAAAATTGTGACTGGGAGGACTGAAAATAACCATATTTAATGGGGAGTTCATTTGTTTTTTCATGCATATTTTTAAATTTCAGAACTGTGACAGTTCAACCGGCATCGCTGTTTACAATAAAATTGGGAGGGTTGAGTGAAATATTTGGAGATTAAAAATCATTATAAATCGGATATTGTATAATAGTGCACACTAGTATAGTTGTATAATAGGAAAGAATATTATAATATTAAAAAAAAAAAAATACAGTTGTATGTATGACAGAAATAATGATTTGTTACAATATTCAAAGAAAGAAATCATACTAAAAAAAAAAAAAAAAAAAACTTTAAGATTTTTAAAACGACAAATGCTGCATGAATGGCTTGTATTTTCAAATGACCATGTTTGGAAAATTTGGTTTCCTTGCAGGTAAACACACAGAGTTTGTTTAAAGGCATAAACATTGGCAGCTACCTTTAAACCAATAAATGTGCACTAGGCGTACTTCTATTGTTAGCTACAGTAAGACCAACTTTTCAACCCTCTTTAACAGCTGTTTAAGCATATAAATCATAGAGGTAATTGGGTATCTGGCAAGCCTCTTTCAAGCGAGACAGAGTGTTTAGCTTGTTTCCAACTGTAATGGGCCTGAAGACGCAAGTCTTGAAGAAAAGATGTTGTAACCATCGGAAGTAGTAGAAGTCTAGTGCTCACAATATGCAGTTTTTCTACATTTCACTACATGGCATAAGTTTATTGGAAAACCTCGTTGATGCAAACGCGTAATGAACAATCCATCCTATTGCGTTTCAATAACACATTTATTAATTTTTGCTTTAAACAGACATAATGGAAAAGTGTTACGTGGCAATAAAAGTATGCTAAGATTCAAAGCACTTTTTCTTTGCATGTGAGCAACCACTGTGAAGACCACTCAGTGTGCATCTTCCTTAACATTATTATTCCAGGTGAATTTATGCAGTGATTTACATAATGTATTTTTGAGAGTATTTAAGCAATGCAAATGTATTCCAGCCAACGAGCACAAGAGATCCATTCAAGCTTTTTGCAAGCATTATTAAAAGTGCTTTTAACAGGGCTGAGCTCTGTCTTCCTGTGGTGTATTTTAATAACCCGTATGCTCTCACTTTCTGTGTTTATTCCCCAGAGAATGTGATATTTACCAGAGACCGCTCTGTGAATTTTCATGCCCTGAAAGATAAACTTGACCCTTAAACCTTATGCACCATATCTAAAACTATCCAACCGGAGCTCAGAACTGTATCAGATTTCCTAAATTCTTTCTTTTCAGAAAAGATTTAGGTTTTTAAGAAGTCTGTGTGGTAACAGAATGTGTGGTAACAGAACTTGATGTTCATGGCGTTTGGGATCTATTTCATATGAGATGTCTTTCGTTGGGACGTTTACAAAATTATTGTAGTCCCCCAAATATCAAGCACATTTGATCGCTAACTGGCCATATCTGTGGGAGTTTAAGCGTCATTTGTAAAACAATGAACCTGTTAACTGGTATTGAATCTGGAACACCGTGGAAGTCAAAGGAACGTTTCCCAGTTTTACATCACCTTCAGCTCCTTCCATTAAGATGTGTTTCCATTAACAAACAGTTTTATTTCAATTTAGTCTTGTCAGGTCAACCCTGTTTCTACTGCAAAATTAAATTGGACTTCTCTCCTGGCATGTGCTCTTGGGTTTACAATGGCAGCCGAGCTGTTTAATATAGTTCAGTGAATTATGCGTTAAAGCAGAGTGTTGTTTGACTTATGAATGAAAGGGGAACCGAGGAGTTTAGCTTAGAGTTGTTAGAGTGAGTGCATCTGGACCATGTTTCAGCTCAGCTTCCTGACTTTGACTTGTAGTTAAGGAAACACTGACAAATACAGCTCAAGGGTTGGGACAAGAGTGCAAATGTGCAAAAGGAATCCCACAACAGTTCTGACAAGTCTTGACCTGAATTCAATGATCTATCTTGGGAATGCAAAGATGGTTGACAGTGCAGATGAATAAATTAACTTGGGCAAAAAAAAAACAAAAATAGTTCTTTCCATTTTTATTTCACTTCTAACCACTCTCATGAAAATGCGGCCTCCCTGGAGACCATCATTAGGCTAGTCAGGCCACCATGAAAATGCTGGAGTCATGTTTGTACCCCCGAGAGCACATATGCCGTCAGTGTCATCTCCTTTGCCCTGGAGAGAAGGAGGCCCCATCTGCTGGTAAGGCTACACCACTGTGCACAAAGAGTGTGGGTGGATCTTCAACTAGTATATTAAAAAAGGGGACAAACTTATGGATACAAAATTGTTTAAATTTGAGCTTTTTTTTTTAGATTTATGCTTATCAAACATTAAATATATAGATGTATGTTGTATTGTTATTATCTGGGAATTATACATATAACATAAATTATTGTACAGTATTTTTCTAAATTATTTTGCTGGTAGGCAATATGTATGTTTTTACTATTACCTGGATCATAAACAATACGTACTTGGTGTATGTAAAGTAAAAAAAATTGTTTGAAAAATATAATCAATACAATTTTAAATACTACGTATAAGTGTGACAATACAGAACTTATATAGTATAGTAACAGTTATACTGTACATATAGTAAAAAATAGACTTTGACTAAATAGGCTGTTATAGAAAGTACAAGACTTTTTTAATGATTTCTTTTCTGTTTTTTAAGGATCCACCTCTTTTAAAACACTTGCTAAACATGTCTGCGTGTGTGTGTGTGTGTGTGTGTGTGTGTGTGAGAGAGAGAGAGAGAGAGAGAGAGAGAGAGAGAGAGAGAGAGAGAGAGAGAGAGAGAGAGAGATTGATTCAGTGGTTGTGACGCATCCGGTGTAAAGGCTGCTGCTGAAGAAATGCATTTGTACCAGCGCTCGGTCTGATGAGATTCCCCGTGTAGCCGCTATGGAGATCTATCTTCCGGAAAGCGAAACGATGATGGAAGCTTGGCTCGACGACAATGTAGATTTCGCGTTTTCTTACTTTGTCCGAAAAGCGTCACGGTAAGTTCAACGGCGATGGTTGTAGTCCATCAGTTACATGGCAGGCAGTTCGTTCAATAACGCGCATGGACTTTTTGAATAAAGCCTCGCCTTTAGCATTCCTTGATCCTAACAGTGAGGGCGTATATAGACATTTTGTGCATATTTTAACGCAATACGATTAGAACCCCTACCAGAGGTCAGTATCAAAAGTTCAAGCGTCCGATGACAAACGCGTCAGCTTTTACAAGGCGACCGTAAAACAAAGGTTGGTTGTTTTATTAGTACCAGCTAAGATTGTGTACATGTACGGTTTTGATCTTTTCTAACACTTTTTTGTCAAATAAACGAACAAGAAATCAGCAATGTGTTGTTTGTGTGCGGAGCACCTGCGGCTCTGGTCCTTTTGCAATAGCCTGAAAAAAACGTGAAGTACGTATTAGAGGCAATGAAGCAATTCAAAAACATTGTGCACATTGGTCATGTTCTACTCTGACTTGTAAATATAAGTCACTACTTTTACTACTGACATACAGTGAACTGCTTGTGTGGATGTAATAAAGCAGAAAGAAAACACTACCTATACTGTACTTATAAGGTTGATTATGGTTAATCGGACCAGCCCTTTATTCAGACCGAAGTCAATAAACCGATTCGAATACAATAATTACAAATCCTACTACACAAGCCTAATATTGTTTGCTTTATGAACCAAAATTCCACTTAAAATGATAAAAAGCACGAGACAGAATTAATTGGACCAGCATGATTTATCAGGACTGTATTTTTAATTTGTTAGACAAGAACGCTTATGTACTCAATTTACAGTACATGTTTTTTTTCCCATAGGGAAATGGTCAATGCCTGGTTTTCTGAGCGTGTTCACACCATCCAACCATCTAGGGAAGGATCAAAAACCCAACCAGAAGCTCTGACGGCCCTCCACCCATTGGGCTCAACAGATGCACTATCTCCAAGTCCAGCACCCTCCACACCGACACGAAAGATCTCAGCATCTGAATTTGATAGGCCACTCCGTCCCATTGTAGTGAAAGATGCAGAGGGCTCGCTCACCTTTCTAAGTGACACAGAAAAGATACAAATGCCACTTTCTACTTCACAGAGACCTGGTGTAGGTGAAGGGGAAGTTGAGGGTGGAGGTATCATGGATACAGGCAAAGATGGAGGAAACAGGGACCGTTGTGCTCGTTTGTTGGAGCTTGTACGTGATGTGTCTAGTCACTTGGATCTCACGGCACTCTGTCACAAGATCTTCCTTCACACTCATGAGCTGATTGCTGCGGATCGTTACTCATTATTTTTGGTTGGCGAGGACAGTTCAAACAGAAAGTTTCTAGTGAGCCGGCTCTTCGATGTTGCAGAAGGCTCCACTCTTGAGGAAGCGTCCAACAGTGGTATTCGTCTTGAGTGGAATAAAGGAATTGTTGGATATGTAGCAGCCACTGGACAAACTCTAAACATTAAGAGTGCCTATGAGGTAAGACTGTATTGTTTCACTAGAAATATTCTATTTGCCCATTTCTTTGATATTTGAAATATTTCACCAAATTACTTCTAACAATGGCATGCAATTAATTTGCTAAGCAAACAAGATTATGCTAGTGCTATGCTAGTGCTAGTGTCTTTAAAGGTCAACTCTAACTACACTGAGTGATACAATTTTAAATACATTGTTTAAGGGAAAGTATATTTCTTTGTTTCCAAACTTAATGTAATGCTTTTATTTTAAAATGTTAATACCTGCTACTTTGTAACATTAGATACATTTTAACAATAATCTATTATTAAAATATGAAATGTAAAATATTAAATTGTCACAAAAAGCAGAGATCAGACACAATCACAAGACAGTACTTTAAATTTGCATAATTAAATGGAAACTTTTGAAACTTTTTCATGTTGTCATAAAACTGAGAAACAACACCCTGAGAAACATAAATTTCTAAGGGAGACAAATCAAAATAAATATATACTTCACCGCTGAGCAAATTTAAACTCAGGAATGGGACTCCAAAAGTTCAGAAACCTACAAAAACAAATGCATACATTTACTATCTAGAGCAATTAAGCTTCAGATGGTAATTAAGCCTTTTAAACATAATATGCAACACACATAACTGATTTAGACACTGTCAGACTATCAGGGTCTCTTTTCTGGGTGGAAAATAATGACAGAGATCCTGACATAACCCTAACCCTAAATGTTATTAAAGGTCTGCACAAGTGAAATCTAGTACACTAGTGCACACTGTATCTAGACCCGGGGTCAACGATCTTTTGAAGCGGTGGGTTATTTCATAGGTATGGATTAATGCAAAGGGCTACAAAGTTGGATGCACACATCTGAAATAACAAATTTGCCTAATTTACCTTTAATTTTATCATTTGGATGGATATTCTGTACTGTTTCAATTCCTGTATACACATCAGAAAACAAGTGGATGCTTTATATTGGCCGCATTCACCATCAGAATAAAGATTTTCATTCCAACTTTCCAAGTTGTCAAAAAGCATAATGTGTAATGTGTTGCATGTTGTGTGCACTGTGACTGAGCAAGCAAGAATTTCTGCTCCAACTGTTTTGCCAGACACCCTGATGTTCATTATAATAGGTTTTGCTGTTTATGAGTTTCCCCTCACAAGAGGTTTGAATGAAGCAGGAATGGGCCATGCAGCAGCTCAGTGATGTTCTTTCGTTTTCACAAAACCTTTGAAATGATTTTTAAAATGGCAGCGCGACATTTCATACTATTTGATGTCTTTGACACGCTGGTTTGATGTCATTAACAAAAGTGTGATTTGCAAAAATTGCAGACTCTTTTATGTCAAAAAGAGACATCTAAGAGCTGCAGAAGATTAAAGGGGTTTTCTTTTATTAGTGAAATTTCACAGATGACAAGGTGCTCACTGTTATTCTCTTTCCAATCTCCTTTTCCAGGATCCACGCTTTAATGCAGAAGTCGACCAAATTACAGGGTATAAGACACAGAGCATCTTGTGCTTGCCCATCAAAAACCACAGAAATGAGGTTAGAAGAACTCAAGCCGATGTTGCATACCGCTGTATGTACCTTAAATAAATGATGAAATATTCTGTTTGAAGGTTGTTGGTGTCGCTCAAGCTATTAATAAGAAGAGCGGAGAGAACAGCACCTTTACTCTGCAGGATGAGAAGGTTGAATCAATTTTGCATGCTTTAGCAGGTTCATTTGTCGTCATATTGCTATATTGGTTTAATTTACACCCACGTAGGACTTTTCTTCATACTTGGCATTCTCAGGCATCGTGCTACACAATGCACAGCTTTATGAGACATCGCAGCTGGAGAACAGACGAAACCAGGTAAGCAAGATGCACCCATTAGTGAGGCCATTCTCTATGAACAAGAGCGTTTTTTTCTGTTGTAGGTCTTACTGGATCTAGCAAGTCTGATTTTTGAGGAGCAGCAGTCTTTAGAAGTCCTGCTGAGGAAAACTGTGGCCACCATCCTGTCCTTCATGCAGTCCCAGGCCATTACTGTCTTTATTTCTGACCAGGAAAATGCAGTAAGTATGGATTATAATTGTATTTATTCATTTTTCAAAATTACAGTAGCCTGTGAATAATGAATGATGTCATTTCAAACTGGCATGTTTTATATTAACATTCAAAATTTGTCAAACACATGCATTAGTTTAGGAAGTAGACCAGTTCAATCACAGAGAATTGCGTCTTATCTCACATCTTCTGCTTGAATATAAACTTGTTATAACAACATTAATCAGTAGGGTGACCAGACTTTTCGACCCAGGACGTTTGGCCCCCGGGGCTTTGGACCCGGACGATTGATCCTTAGGACGATTGATCCTTAGGACGATTCGACACTCGGATGGTTAGACCCGAGTTTCATCACGCGGCTTATTAAGAATCATATCTTCGGCCGTGTGAGCTAGACATTTGGGAGGCGGCTCCTTTGCATTTACTCCAGCGAAGAAGCATAACTTTGCCCCGATTCGAGCGCCTTTGTCCCGCAAAGAAGCACTTATAACGGTGAATTGACCGGCGCCGCGGCTTATTAAAATTCATATCTTCATGCCCGTGCGAGCTAGAAATTTGACAGGCGTGAGTAAAAACCCATTCGGATCGAAGTTCGTTTTTGCGACGATTTTCATCCACGAGATCGCACGTAATCGGTCCTGATCGGCCCGCGGCTTCAGTTCATGCAGGGCGCGCAGCCGCTTTGCTTAAACAGCTTTCCAAATTGCCGATACTTGTTTATCCCATAAGCGTGTGGTGAAATACACAAAGCATGCTAAAGAACAGTCCAAACAACAAGAGATATATTAACACATTTTTTTTGTTTCAAATTTACTCATGAGCTTGTCAAATTTTGAAACTCGGGTCTAATTGTCACGGGTTTAACCATCCTAGTGTTCAATAGTCCTAAGGATCAATCGTCCGGGTCCAAAGCCCCGGGGGCCAAACGTCCTGGGTCGAAACCCCCCTAAATCCAAAATAATGTCACATTGTATGCACTATAGTCCACTCTGTACAGTCATGAAAAACTTTCACCCTAATAATTTTTAGCAAATACGTGAGCAAAGACCAGCCAAACACAAGAAAGAAAACTTAAAATTGTGCTCCAAAAGGCACATTAAAGTAAATAATCTCATCAAACACTGAATGTGTAGCTCTGTTTTGTGTGTGTGTGTGTGTGTGTGTGCTTGTGCACGTGTGTGCGCGTGTGTGTATGTGTGTGTTTTGTATATTTTTCTTCATAAATGTAAGGGCTTCAAAATCAGAATCAGACCAGGCCCAAAATTAAGTTACTCGAATTTGGATCAGGAAGTGATTTTGATCCCAATATAATGGGTAAGCCAATTAGAATCTACTTGTAGTGCGAAACGAGCAAATTGAAAGCCAATGAAAGATCTGTCCTCCTTTGACACTGGGTTGATACTTTATTCAGTCTTTTTTCAAAGCAAAAAAAATTGTCACTTCTTTTAGCAAATGTATGAAGAAATGCACAAACATGAGATTTAATTTGGTGTGTGTTTTTGGATGTTGTCCACATTTTACAACCCTAATGTTCCGTATATTCTGAAAACACCATATCAGACAGAACTGCTTTATGGGCTCATATGCATGTTTAATAAGAATAAGAATATTGTAGTTGCGTTTCATAATTCACCAAGGTTTATTTGTGTTCTTTTAATAATACAAGGGAATGTTCTGTAATGTTGTGTGTTGCCCTTTAAGGTTTGTGAGTCTGTCTGATGACGTCAGGATGACGTATGCGTTTTGCGCCGAAGTTTTTCGTTTTCCTCATTCTGTTTTGTGGAGTCCAATAAACGACACTCACACTCGTGCGTCTGACGACTGTGCCAATTTATTGGCCTTTCCCACACTGGTGACCCCGACGTTAGTCTGTTGGACGTTTCCACAGCACCTACAATGACCGCACACGCCGTCACGCTTAAGTTGCCCGAGTTTTGGGAATCCTCCGCGTCGGCGTGGTTCGCTCAGACGGAAGCACAGTTCGCGTTGCGTGAAATCACCGCGGACACCACGAAATACTATTACGTGGTATCTTCATTAAGCAGTTCAACAGCGGCCAGAGTCGTCCATCTGCTGAAACAGCCGCCTGATACGCACAAATATGCAACGCTCAAAGCGCAACTGTTGCAAGCTTTTGAACTCTCGGACGCCGAAAGGGCCAACCGGCTATTTTCACTTCAAGGTCTGGGCGACAGCAAACCTTCTGAGCTGATGGACAGGATGCTTAATCTTCTAGGTGAGCACAAACCGGATTTTCTCTTTATTCAACTATTCTTGCGTCAGCTTCCTACTCAAGTGCGCGCGGCACTGGCCAACACGATGCTGACAGACTGTAGGGCACTCGCTGAAGAGGCGGATAAATTCTTCCTGGCGACCCAACAACCCTGTGTGGCTGCTGTTTTTCCCGCGCACGAGGCCGCTGCACACACTGAGACTCCCGCCCTTTTCGCTGCGACTTCGTCACGCCAGCAGCGGACTCACAGCTTGTGTTTTTACCATGCGAAGTTTGGAGCTAAAGCTAAGCGCTGCGTCCCTCCGTGCACTTTCAACACATCGGGAAACGCCAAGGCCGGCGCTCATTAGTGGCCATGAGTGTCGGCCACACTGACGGGCTACTTTTCATTAATGACACCTTGTCCGGACGACTTTTCCTGTGTGACACAGGCGCACAAAGAAGTGTCCTGCCAGCGTCCGCGCTAGATGTTGCCGCCGACAGCCACAGTCCACCTATGGAAGCTGCCAACGGCACCACTATTCGCACTTATGGCACAAGACAGGTGGACTTGTGTTTCGGTGGACAGCGTTTCACCTGGACTTTCGTCGTCGCTAAAGTGGCTTTTCCGTTGCTCGGGTCGGATTTCTTGTGCGCACACGGCCTGTTGGTGGACATTAAAAACCGCCGTTTGATCGACGTGTCAACATACTGTTCGTACGCATGCACTTTTCGGGTTTGTGACTCTGTCAGGCTTTCCGGCATGTTTCCTGCTGCGGATGTATTTCGCTCCTTGCTCACTGAATTCCCTGCCCTCACACAACCCACATTTTCGGAATTAACGGCAAAGCACGGCGTGGAACATCACATCACCACGACAGGCCCTCCGGTCTACGCCCGTGCTCGCCGACTGGACCCAGCCAAGTTGGCTATCGCCAAAGCGGAGTTTGACAGCATGGAACGTTTGGGCATAGTTCGGCGCTCCAACAGCCCGTGGGCATCTCCACTCCACATTGTCTCCAAACCCGGCGGCGGGTGGCGCCCTTGTGGTGACTATCGACGACTGAACGAGGCAACAACACTGGACCGTTACCCCATTCCACACATACAGGATTTCTCGTCTCATTTGGCAGGCAAAATCATTTTCTCCAAAGTTGATCTGGTCCGAGGTTACCATCAGGTACCCATGCAACCATCGGACATTCCAAAAACTGCAGTGATCACCCCGTTTGGATTATTTTAATTTCTTCGCATGCCTTTCGGTGTCAAGAATGCTGCTCAAACTTTTCAACGCCTGATGGACTCTGTGTTGCGAGACCTTCCTTTTCCTTTTTGTGTATCTAGACGACATACTGGTGGCGAGCGACTCAAAAGCCGAGCATCTGTCACATCTCCGGATGCTGTTCGAACGGCTCAATCTTCACGGCTTAATTGTGAATCCGATCAAGTGCCAGTTCGGTTTGTCATCGATAGATTTCCTTGGCCACAGAGTCACCAAAGATGGTGCCGTTCCGATCTCGTCAAAAGTCGACGCAGTTACACAGTTTCCACGTCCGCTCACAGTCAAGTCACTGCAGGAGTTTCTGGGCATGGTGAACTTTTACCATCGTTTCATCCCCCGTGCGGCCTCTCTCATGCAACCGCTATACGGAGCTCTCAAAGGTAAAAGCCCCAAACTCACTCTGGAGTGGTCAACTGACACAGATAAAGCATTTGTGGACACTAAGGCAGCCCTCGCAACCGCTACCATGTTGGCACACCCTTTGCCCACAGCTCCCATAGCCATCACTTCTGACGCTTCAGATCATGCTGTGGGTGCCGTTTATGAACAGTGGGTGGGTAGTGCGTGGCAACCACTTGCCTTCTTCAGCCGACAATTGCGACCTAGCGAAATAAAGTACAGCACGTTAGATAGGGAACTACTTGGCCTCTACCTGGCCATCAGGCATTTCCGCTCCCTGCTAGAAGGTCGGCCTTTCACTGCTTTTGTGGACCACAAGCCACTGACCATTTTGACCACATACTTTGCCATGGCCAAAGTATCGCAGCCCTGGTCCGCCCGCCAGCAACGTCACTTGTCCTACATTTCTGAGTTTACTACAGACTTGCAGCACATTTCAGGGAAATGCAACCATGTTGCAGACTGTCTCTCTCGAGCTGTGGTGGGAGCTGTCCACCTGGGGTTGGATTACACCCGCATGGCAGAAGAACAGGCCACCGATCCTGGGGTGCTCCACCTCAAATCCTCCATCACAGGCTTGAAGATCGAGGAGGTGGTTTTTGATGACAGAGGCACCACGCTTTTGTGCGACGTATCCATCGGCACACCGCGACCGGTGGTTCCCACGCAATGGAGACGACCGGTTTTTAACACCATCTACAACCTGTCCCACCCTGGCACTAAAGCTTCACAGAGGCTAGTGGCAGCCAAGTTTGTGTGGCCTGGCCTCAAAAAGGATGTGAGAGACTGGGCCAATTCTTGTGTGGATTGCCAGCGGGCCAAAGTACATCGCCACACTAAAGCCCCTCTAGAACCTTTCAAAGTGCCCGAACGACGCTTTGATCACGTAAATGTGGATCTCGTTGGACCCCTCCCCAACTCTCATGGTTACACCTACCTGCTGACCATGGTGGACAGGACCACGCGTTGGCCTGAGGTAACCCCACTGTCGGCAACCACTGCTGCCGATGTGGCAAGGGCGTTTATTGCAACCTGGGTCGCCCGGTTTGGCAGCCCTTCTGACATCTCCTCCGACAGGGGAGCTCAGTTCACGTCAGAGTTGTGGAACGCAGTGGCGGAGGGCCTGGGCGTGAAGCTCCACCGCACCACGTCTTTCCATCCGCAGGCGAATGGGTTGTGCGAACGTTTCCACAGGGACGTGAAAGCGGCTCTCCGCGCCAGTCTCAAGGACAACAACTGGCTGGACAAATTGCCATGGGTACTGCTCGGCATCAGGACGGCCCCTAAAGAGGACCTCCAATCTTCATCAGCCGAGTTAGTTTACGGCCAATCGCTACGAGTCCCAGGAGATTTCATGCCCATCACTACGGCCCCTTGGTCTGCTGCGGCTCAGCGTGCCAACCTTATGGACAAAGCGAAACTGTTCGCACCTGTCCCGACGTCCCAGCACGGCTTGGCCTGATCACACATCCCCAGAGGCCTTCAGTCGGCTGGTTATGTCTTCATTCGCCACGATGCACATAAGAGTCCCCTACGCCCACCCTATGACGGCCCATTTCGGGTTTTGGAGACTGGCACTAAACATTTTGTGGTGGAAATGGGTGGTAAGCATGAGCGGATTTCTGTCGACCGCCTTAAACCGGCTCATTTAGACATTTCTGAGCCACTCAAGCTAGTGGAACCCCCGCGGCGGGGACGCCCCCCGCGTAAACCACACGGTGGACTCCGCTCTCCCGCTGCTGTTCCTGAGGCGCCTGGAGCAACGTTGCGTCAAAGCCGCTACGGCCATGTAATCCGCCCGCCCCCACGTTAGCGTTCGTTTTTATATGGTGAATTCTGGGGGGACGTGTGTAGTGGCGTTTCATAATTCACCAAGGTTGATTTGTGTTCTTTTAATAATACAAGGGAATGTTCTGTAATGTTGTGTGTTGCCCTTTAAGGTTTGTGAGTCTGTCTGATGACGTCAGGATGACGTATGCGTTTTGCGCCGAAGTTTTTCGTTTTCCTCATTCTGTTTTGTGAAGTCCAATAAACGACACTCACACTCGTGCGTCTGACAACTGTGCCAATTTATTGGCCTTTCCCACAATATTAAATTGAAGAATATTATATTAAAATAATAAGAATAATAAGAATAAGAATAATAAATAATACGAATATTAAATTGCTTTTATATTCTTTATATTCTCTTTTATATATACTTCTTATTTATTTTTTTGCATTAAGTGCCTTTCGTTATCTATACATGTATCTGACGTTTTTTGTCATAATTGGTTTAGCGTGAACAGGTCAATATTTGTTAGTCCTTTAAAGACAATTCAAACCATTTTGAAATGCACAAATTAGTAAGTCCAAGGGTGTTAAGATTAAATGCAAAAGTCAGGTCAACATTAAACCTCCCTGTCCATGATCCAAAGTGCAGTTTGAGTGGTTATTGTTTTGCTTGTGTTACAGAACACGTTCGCCAGTGTTTTTCACATGGAATTCGAGGAGCTCGCTGGATCTGTGGATATTCAAAAAAGGTGCTTTTTACTGCAAGGAAAAAGACACTTCATAATGCCAGACAATATTTCTTTAATAAGCAATTTATAAATGTATTAGAATGACTGGCTACACTTACCCTCAGTTGTAACCAGTGTTCATTACTTCACCGTATGAAAAAGATTAGTGAACTTATTCCTCAGAAGGTCTTGATCTAAGAAGCACAAACAATTACAGCACAAGACCTTTCAAATCGAGCACAGTGCCGACTTACAAGCACATTGAAAAACAGTTCTAAAAAAGAAACTCCTTTCAGTGAAAATGTTCAAAAGCCCTGACAGAAGCACACTATCAAACACTGGAGTTTTACAGAGACATCAATAACACAAAGATATCAGACACAGACATACAATAAGAAATCAATATAGGGTGTAAAGGGTGGTGGTCGTGAGGAGACGGCCGACATAGCGATTCGCATCTCCGTGGTGAGACGCATCTGGCGGTGGTCCGTCTCGAGCCACTGCGAGCATCCTCCGCCGAGATACGGTCGGGAAAAAATGCGAAGTAGCGAGGGATTTCTGTATTGCTCAAAATATATTTTCAGATAACATTTGTAATATATTTTTTCTTTTAAGTTTAATGAAGATTTCTACATCTTATGATTGAACAGGGAGTGTGATGTCAGCCAGATTAACTACATGTACGCACAGTATGTTAAGAACACCATGGAACCACTGAACATCACAGATGTCACCAAGGACCAGAGATTTCCATGGACTGTGAGTCAAATTTCTTTTTACTTTCTTTTCTTTTCTTTTCTTTTTATAAACTTGTTTTTTGTCATTTTTTTATTTTTTTGAATTTACATTTTATCAACTGTATTTGTTCTTCTGAAAGGATGAAAATGTGGAGTCCTCAAGGTGTCAAACCAAGAGTCTTTTGTGCACACCTATAAGGAATGGGAAAAAAGACAAAGTTATAGGTTTGTTTGCTTTCTTCAGATTTTAACAAAAGTTATCAATTATGTTCACTAAAAGCTATATATATATATATATATATATATATATATATACACATAGACATATATACACGTGTATATATATACAGTCAATACAGTATATATATATATATATATATACACACACCTGTCCCGATATATACAAACATTTTACATTGGCCATTAACGTTTTAACCTTGATTAAAAAACATTCTGATCCTGGTCTCTACCACACAATGGTTTTGACATTGATAGCTGCGCCACCGTGCCGCCCCCCGCCATTTGTTGTTATTATTATTGTTGTTGTTATTATTAATTATTTAATAAAATATTTTCATTTCTCCACAATGTGTGTCACATTACTTTAGATACTTTAGATATATACATTTATATAAATATAAATACTTTAGATTTAGATAAAAAATGTACATTGATGCTCCTTGCATAAAAATTGCACGGTTAGAAACTAATCTAGAGATTACTCAATTAATCTATGCCCAACTATAATACGGGGTATATATACACACACATTAAAAAATATAGTTTTATTTATTACATGGGAAATCAAAATGAAAAAGTATTATGTTCATTATTGCAGGTGTCTGCCAATTGGTAAACAAGATGGATGAAGCTTCTGGTGAAGTCAAAGCATTTAATAGGAATGATGAACAGTTCCTGGAGGCTTTTGCCATCTTCTGTGGCCTAGGAATCCAAAACACACAAATGTATGAAGCGGTGGAGAGAGCAATGGCCAAACAAGAGGTCACACTCGAGGTGAGAAACTCGTACTTCATAACGCAATTCTCTTCTTTGTTCCTTAAGGACCACAATGTTTGTAGCTGTCGACGACTAAGGGACGTAAGAGCACATGATTTTGGTTTATGAAAAATTTAAATAATCTACTCTTTTTGTCCCACAAACTGCTTAATTAAAAAAGAGTGCATTGTCTACTGCTTTTAATAGTATTATCCCAGCATTTTTTTAAGAGCTCAGTAGGTTGAACACCACGCCAGCAAATAAAAAATAGTGCGATTAAATTCCAGTTGAATGCATAACTTTGGTTTTTATATCGAGATTTGATCAACTTCTTTACAATTTCATTTGTAAATCCGTACAGCTTCTATAGTCCAAGACGGCCATGTAATTCAAGCATGTTCATTTTCCACAGGTTCTCTCATATCACGCTTCCGCTGCTGAGGAAGAGACACGGGCGCTCCAGGTAACGGCGGTAAATTGCATTTTTACTTTCAGTATCTGTTGTCACTGTTCATAACATTAAACAGACATGAAACAGTTCCTTTTCTGAAGCGTAAGCAGCTGTGACAAATGTCACTGTAAACAGTCTGATGGTTCAGTGCTATTTTTATACTGCCCTGTTATCTGTTGCTCTGTGGTAACCTTTCATATTAAGGCCGAGCAGTTCCTCTTCTTATAGACATCCACCCCCATCCCACCCCTTCTTTACGTAAGCACAACTGAAATTGTGTCAAAGTGTGTGAGCATCATTTTAGATGTGACATTATCATTAACGCCTCACTCCTAGAAGCACTTATCCAGATTAACCTTCTAGCCCAGTTAACACCAAAATGACTGTAATCTTACAAACACTGTATTTAAAGCTAGATTAAAATGTTATGTTTAATTAGAATGTTGAACAAAATTGTGACAACGCAAAGAAACATAGAAACAAACATGACCATACCCACTTTCTCTATGTGTGATCTTTGCTCATATAAAGTTGAAAGTTTAAATTTCAACAAGATGTTAATAATAGAATTACTTCAATTAATATATTAAAAAGAACCGTTCTTCATAAAACAGTTAATTATTTGACAAAAATATAAAAGGTAATTTACTTTTGTCTGACTAAAAGAAATAACATTTACAGTATATGAACAATTACATTTAAATAAATTATTGACATTTAAATTCTCATAATAAAATTGATACACAAGTTTGTCTATTTAAAATAAATTGCAAAAGCATGGCGTGAGTAGTTTTTTTTTTTTTTATGTATTGAAATTACTTTGTATGTATAACCTGTTTTTAGCTGCAAACTTACAACCCAGATTACTCGAGTGGCCTGATCCAATTACTTACTTCAAAAAATGTTTATGCAATAGATGGGAATTTCACACATCCACTACGTTTTTCCACCTTTAATAAAACAGAAACTGGAGTCTTGTTCTAGAAACCATTTCCTGCAGACAAAAGAGCAATAGCAGCATTAAGTCCCATCTTGTGAATAGCAGCTCATTGATTATTTATACCCATGATCTCTTGCCTTGTCGTTATAGTTTGTGTTGAGTGATGTTGTTCAGAGGACAGTGTTTATGGAACTAATGATTATTAATAAAAAATTGTATAAGTAAATGATTTGTTCCCACTACAGGCAACTTCTGTCCCTTCCGCTCAGACCCTCAGACTATTGGACTTCAGCTTCAGCGATTTTGACCTGACGGACACTGAGACAACTCAGGCTACCATCCGTATGTTTGTGGATCTCAATCTGGTGCAGAATTTTCAGATGAAATACAAGGTACATATTCAAGAAAATTTCAGTTTCATAACTTAGAATGGGAGACATTGTGAATCAAGCCTGCCACATTTTCACTCTAGTTCAGGGGTTCTTATGATCAAAGTGGCCCGCAGCTCATTAAAACAAACACATTAACTTCAGCCAGTCCAAATCACAATTTAGGTTGTATTTAATAACTATATGATGTACATATGCAATTTTGCACATTCTACAATGAATTAGGCAGTTGCTCTTATTACTAGTAATCTAAAATATACATTCTTAAAACACCAGAAATGCATATAAATAAAATTAGCAGTGCCAAAAATTAACCAAAAACCATGTTACATAATAAATGCGTACATAGTGGCTGGCAAAACCACACTGCAAAAAATCTACATGAAAAGATGAGAGAATCAAAATGAGTTTAAAAAATGTTATGGGTGGATTACATTTTACTTGGTAAGACACCATAAAACAAGACACAGAATCGTGTTAATCAGTAGATTTGTTTTTTAATTTCAGTTCTTGTACTCAATGGCTTCAATATTAAAAAGTAGCTAGTTAATTAAATTGAGAAGCATTGTGTTATTAAAATAAGAACATTTCCCTTTACATTTCTATGTAACATCTCTATGGACCAAAGAATTTTTACATGTTTCAGGAAGTTTTGTGTTAAAACATAATGTCTACTTTGAAAAAGGTCTCAATTTATTGTAAAATATCATCAAAATTAGCATCTTCTTCTGAGCAAGAAAATTCAAGTCCTATTTTTTTTTCAAATAAGCAAAGTAATCTTTCACACTTATTTCTAAGCTAGTTAATTTATTTTGTACGAAAAAACAAGATTTATTTTCTAATTTCAAGATTTGTTTGGCTTCGCAAGAATTTATTTTTTTGCAGTGCAATTCCTCCGTTTTAGTGAATGTTTAGTGAATAGAAAAATGTGAAAACGAACATGTGAAGCATTTCATAGAAACTTACGTTTGATGCCTTTTTGTTTGTAGAATGTTTCCACCTTCACCTGGGTTCCTAACGTTTGAATTGTTTTAGAACAATAGCCAAGCGTCTCCATCAAAGCCAAACGTAGAAAACTCCATAACCTGTGCAATGATAGGTTTAAATAATCAACTCTTGAACAAAGATTTTTAAATTAATATGCATACTTACTGGGATGCGAACATCACATTTATGCAAATATAAGCACCCAAATTTCCAATTTTAGATGCTCAACTTGTGGATGGTTATATGTGCAATTTAATAAATGCAGTGAACATGTACGTATGCGTCATTTTCCCACATTTCAAACTATTGGAAAACGTTGTCTTTATGCATTGCATTGTGTCTTTTATTTCTTTAAATAATGGTTCTGGAGGCAGACATGAAAAAAGGATTTATTGGCTGAATAACAGAAAAATAGTAACTATTAGCCACACAGTGACAAATGGCAGTGTGTAAAGAAAGTATTTGAAATAGAAATACACTAAATACAATAATTAATATTGTAACAGACAGAGACGAATATATAGGAGGCAAAGGTAAATGGCTGGATGTGTCACGATCCTTGGAGCAGAACAGGAGAGCTGGAGAACGTGGTGGACAAAAACACACATTTAATAACAAAAACTCACATGAACTCGGGACAAACTCAGAAACAGGCTGGTGCAACTCAAACACAGGTGGCAACTTAAATACAAGACTAACGAGAAGAACAGGTGGAAACAATGACTGCAAACCCAGGAAGGGAACAACACACAGAATCCTGGCTTTTGTAGTCCGTACACTAGTCCATGAACGTGACAGGATGAGGGCTATCATCTAGAAAACCAAGTCCTTAGGCAGCTGAGGATAAACAATTTATCTAGATACATTTTAATTAGATTAGATACATTTTTATTAGACAATTTAATTAGATAAATATATATTAATGACTGTACACAAAAGGGAGCAGAATAACATTCAGTCTCTAGAGAATATTCATGCATGACGGTGTGGAACAATTCTAAGATATTCATCCTCACTGAATTGATTAAATCACTTTTTCCCCAGAACTTTTTATAGCACTTGTCTGAAAATGTAATAAATGCATCAAATCAAGTTTAGCTAAGAGTTTCTCTTTCTGTTTCTCTGACTGTGATGAGTTCCATTTATGACATTGAGTGCAAGACAAGCACCTTTTGGACAGGATATACAGTAATCTGCTTTTATTGCTTTTACGGGTGAGACGCTCCTGACCGCGAGAATACAAACTGTCCTCAGCATTTAAGCTTAAGCGGCTCAGATAAAGCCATACGTATATATCATATAATCGTATAAACGTTGAATCTTGAATGCATTACAAACCTCATTTGAACTGCTCATTCAGGTTTCAAAACTATGTTCTGCTTGGTCTATGCCAAGATCAGACAAATTGTGTTGAGTTTGATCCTTTTTGTTTGTTTGTTTGTTTGTTTTCACACATAAAGGGGATTATGTGATAAGGGATTTGTCTGTTGTTTCAATTGAAATGTTTATTGTACAAATAGAAAATCAATTACGATAATATTGATTCAACTCATTTAATCATGTCACCACTTTTTTTTATTATATTACTTGATTTTTCTTAACAGCACATTGTGGTAAGACATGAAATATACATATGGTATATTCCAGAGAAATAGACCAGATGCATCTATTTTCTCTTTTCAGCTTTTTCTATAATTGTTTAAAGATTCTATTTTTAACTTGGGGTAAGCCACCCCTATCCAGACATCTTACATAGGGCCATATCGCACACATTTGAAGGCAAATCTTTGACATATACCTTAATTAAATTTTAAGTTTTTTGTCAGTATACTGTACATTTTAATTATGTCTGTCTGGACACAATTTGTTCTTCAACTTAAGCGTTCTCTCTTTAGAAATGAACTATTTGGCTTTAAAACAGTCCAGTGTGTGTGTGTGTGTGTGTGTGTGTGTGTGTGTGTGTGTGTGTGCTTTTAAGAATGCATTTAGGCATTTAAATAAAGTAAAGATAATTTGTCACATACATTTTATAGGAATATTTTTCATTAAAAATATACTGTGTATATACCTATATATTTACAGACTCTTTTGGTGCAACATCTTTTTAAATATACTTGAAAATTTTACTACTTCAGTATTTGCATTTTACCAAATCAGCATTCGGCTATTGTGCATTGCTTCTTTAATGTAAAATTATGGCTGTGATTTCTTTTCAGAGTCTGTGTCAATGGATCTTAAGCGTAAAGAAGAACTACAGGAAGAACGTGGTTTACCACAACTGGCGGCATGCCTTTAACACATCGCAGTGCATGTTTGCTGTGCTCAAGTCTGGACGAGTTCAGGTCAGTTAAAAAAGCAAACTCTATCAGGGATAGAGGAATCACATGTCCAACCAAAACATCTTCAGATCTTTATCATGCTGGTTAATAATTTACATTTATGTTCTTGGCCTGATTCATACTTGTACTTGAGCAGTTTTTCCACTAATTTTTTTTTTTGAAGCTTAAGTTCAAGTTTATTTATATAGCACTTTACTCAGTCCCAGACGAACTTAAAGCAGCTTTGTGGAAATCAGAAAAACATGGTCATTAGAAAAGAAAAGTGTCCCAAGCTAGGTCACAACAGTGGCTAGGAAAACAAACCATGCTCTAAAACAAATATCTCTAACCATGTTTTTAAATTGAGCAAGTTAAAATCATTTTAATTCCTTCGCATTCATCAAATGTCATTTTGTTGCAATTTTGCACATTGCCACTCAATGCCACTGATCCATAAAATGCAATTTTGAGATTTTACCAATAGGTATAGTGAGATCTTCAGTCGCACGATTTTTCATTTGAAATAACAAGTGACAAAAACATGACATACTAAGCTAAATATGGGAGCTAAAAGGGAGATAAAATGTTTAAATGTTAATAAAGCATTTGTTATTATTATAATTTTGAAAGACACACGAGTGTTTTCTTATTTTTCATTTTTTTGTTTAATTATCGTTATTAGTGCAAAAATCCAATAATTCTTCAATTTCGGCTCAACAAACATTCAGTTTTGAGAGTTCTGTGAGCCGTAATCTATTACAACAAATTGTAAAAAAAACAACAACAAAAAAAGAAACAAACAAAAACAATGTTGAACAAATCCACCATTTAAATGTTGTTGAAATGTTGATTGAAATCATGTACTTTTCACAGAATAATCTAAGTGATCTGGAAATATTAGCGCTAATGATCGCAACCCTGTGCCATGATTTGGACCATCGAGGCGTTAACAACTCCTACATCAAAAGGTGGCGTGAGCAATACGTATGTGGAAGGATGTATGAGCTGAAGATGTGAGAGTGATAGCGTGTGGGTTGTGTGAGCAGGAGTGAGCATCCTCTGGCCCAGCTCTACTGCCACTCCACTATGGAGCACCATCACTTTGACCAGTGTCTCATGATCCTCAACAGTCCAGTAAGTTAAACATATTATGCCCAAAATACGACTGTTGTCTGCTTGTAAATTAAATACATGACGAATAATGTTAAAATGTGATGTCATTTTTATTGTAAACAACAGCCTCCTGTGATCTATTTTAGTTTTAGTTTAGATTCCATTCCTGTTTTGAGCTTTACACACTTCTGACAATTTGCAGATGAAACTCAGCAATTATTTTTTTTCTAAATCGAACACGTCTTCTCTCTCTCTCATTTTTTCTTTCTTCATCCCCTCACGACACTCACTTTCTGTCTTCCACTTTTTACCATCTTGCTCTTTCATTCACTCCCTCGTCCTCTCTCTCTCTCTCTCTCTCTCTCTCTCTCTCTCTCTCTCTTTGTCTTTCTCTCCCTCTGTCACTCTCCCTTCCTTCTTCTCTATCTCTATCTCACTCTTTCTATCTCGCTCTCTCACTCTCTATTCCTTCTTCTGTTTCTCTGTCTCACTTTTTCTATTTCGCTTTCTCTCACTCGTTCTCTTGCTTTTGGTCTGTCTCTTTGTCTGTCTCTCATTCCCCCCTCCCTCTCTCTCTCTCTATCAGGGTAATCAGATTCTGAGCAGTCTCTCTCTGGATGAGTACAAGGCGACACTGAAGATGATTGAGAAGGCCATTTTGGCCACTGACCTGGCTCTCTACATGAAGTTGGTACCAGGGCTCACAGGAGTTTTCTGGAAAGTTGAATAAGAAAGCAAATGTCATTTTCAGTTGATTCTGTCATTTGTAATTTTGCAGGAAAAGAAGTGAATTCTTTGAGCTGGCTAAGAACAGCCAGTTCATCTGGGAGGAAGAGTGCCACCGCGACCTGCTCAGGTGAGGAAGGCCACGTCGTGGTGTTCAGACCATCATCATGATGTCTCGCTCTCCTGTAGATCAATGCTGATGACAGCATGTGATATCTCAGCCATTACTAAACCCTGGCCAGTGCAAAAGAAGGTAGGTGGTTTTTACGTATTCAAACTTTTTCACAGACTGCCCCTAAACATCTATGCGAAATTAACAGAACTATAAAAACATTTTAACATTTGAACATTTTGAGCATCAAAAACAAATGTTTGTTTCATTTTTTTCTTTTCTCATACTGTTTAAAGAGTGAAATACACTTGTTATTATCATTCATCCATATGTTTATACATCCATCTGCAGTATTTATCCCTCCATCCGTCATTCATTTCTGTCCTGTCCATCCATCTAAACATACTTTCAATCTGTCTGTCCATCAATCAATTAGGTCTTTATGTTCATCCATCCAGTCTATTTGGCAAGGCATACCATTCATCTTTTTTCTGTCCGACCATCTGTCTATCCTTATTTCTATCCATATAGTCTTTCTGTCTATATCCATTCATTCATTCATATCTCTCCATCTATGTATCTTCCATTTATCCATCCATCTATCTTCTAGTATTTCGATCTGTCCTTCCATCCAGTCTTTCTTTCTATCCATCCATATTTCTATTTGGACGTCTCTCATCCATTCATTCATTCAAGCTCAAGTTCAGTGGATTTGTAAGGCGCTTTGCACAATTTCAACGTCTCAAAGTGAAAGTGACATGTGAAAATGTAAAAAACAGAAGATTGTTGCATTTTATTTATTGGTTGTGGGTGTTAAGAAAATGGCTATGATTATTACTATGACTATGATCAGTGAGGAAGCACATATGCGACTGCATTATACAGTCTATCCATTCATGAATCATCCATCCACCATCTAGTATTTCTGTCCATCCATCCATACATCCATTCATTCATTGATCCATTCATACATCCTTTCATCCATCTAGTGTTTCTGTCCATCCATACATTTCATCCATCCGATCTTTTGTCATTTTCTCTATCAATCATTTGGTCTTTCTGTCAGTCCTTTCATCCAGTCTTTATTTCTGTCCATCCATATTTCTATCTATATAGACTTTCTGCCCATCCATCCATCAATTCATCCAAGTTGATCTGTGTGTCAAGTGTTTTCCACTAAATGTTTTTGCTTTTGATTTCCTGTGACACGGATCAATGTTTCAGACTGCAGAACTGGTTGCCACTGAGTTCTTCGAACAGGGAGACAAGGAGCGAAGGGAGCTAAATATTGAACCTATCGTGAGCTAATCTTTCACTTTTTCTTTTACTGATATTGTGTTTTATAATAGCGGGGACAATTGTTATCTCTCATCCAGGATTTGATGAACAGAGAAAAGCAGGACAAAATTCCCAGCATGCAAGTGTCTTTCATCGATGCCATCTGCACACAGCTCTATGAGGTAAAGCTGCTTGGTGGCAAAAGTTTGGTGGCTTTTACATTCAGTGTATAATCACTCTACGACTTAACGTATCTTAATCCGTGTAGATTTGTTTTTTTGGACAAGTTCCCTTGTGTGTGTGCAGGCCCTGACCGGGATCTCAGAGTCCTGCTCCCCGCTGCTGGAGGGATGCAGGAACAACCGGCAGAAATGGACCGTTCTTGCAGAACAAGGAGACGAGGCTTTGCTGAATGAGGACGTGTAGCTTTTCTCCTGTTGCATCACTTCTTTCTCTCCATCCATCTGTCTATCCATCTACTCTAGAGGACATGAAGTTTATCTCCTGTTCTTCACGTTCAAGACACATGTTTGTCATGTGGTTTTTGAACATCTAACCTCTCGACTGGACTTGAAAAAAACTTTTGATACTAGGGATAATGAAGTTAGTGTGAAATAAGGTGTGTGGAAAATGAACCTTTGTTTTTTGACAGTGGAACAGAGAGTAAATTATTATTTTTAAAGAAATACATTGGCTTCACCTGCAATGGCTGATGCTCCACAGATAATACAGCACACAATTTGACTAAATCACTTCATCTGAACTTGATTTGCAATAGAAGAAGTTCTAGAAATTACACGGGTGTGTGTTTAATCTGACATGATGATCTAGATTTTACTAGATTGCACTTCTCTGCAAGACTGAAAAATGTTTTTGTATTGTTATAATATTTATCCTAGTTTAGACTGTACATTTTACTAATCTATTTATTTTGAATCCTTTTATTTTTTTTAATACATCAATTATATAGTTTGTTATTTGTGAATTCATTTTCCACAGTTATTCATATTGTCTTTTAATGTAAAATATTAATTTAGAAGCCACCAAATTACATTTACATTAGTGATTCCTGCCAAAGATTTTACAGTTGTTGACTTTTCATTGTTAAAATACTGTGTGTTTATATTTACTTGCTCCTTTTAAATGTGGTACAGTAGCTGATGAGCACTTTTTATCTTCATGTTTGACTCACAATGGACACATTTTTATGTGTTTTGTGATCAGATCTGTTTTTTTGTAATGTATGTGTCTGGGTTGAAAGTTTTCATACAGGCTCTCAACATTTTCCGAGGTTAAATAAAACAAATCCCCCTTTGTCATGTAAATAAAAGCAGCAGGTATTTCTCTCATGTTTGTACTGATCCATCAGGGACGAAAGACTGTCTTTGATGTCCATAGAAGAACCAGTTCAAAGCTTGTGGCAGCCTCTATTAGAACAAACACATCAGCAGCAGGTAATTCACACTAACGCTCCATCAGCGCGAGGTTTCAGAATGTTACATTGGGATTTTTATACCGTTTGTCTGTATGTTCTATGGACAATGACGTTTTCATATTTATGGTCCTGTGAATTACAATGAAGTAAAGAAATGATGAAGTGCAGTCTTGCAAATAAATTTGTGGGTATTTAAAGACTTTTAGTTTATTTTGTCCTTTAAGAAGAGTTTTTGCTTGTTTTTTTTTTTTATCCATTGGAGGAAAGAACGGGGAAAGCATGCAAAGTTCGAACCAAAAGGGCATCGAACACACCTCGAGTCTCGAACGTGTCCTTCTTGTTGTGAGGCAACATCGCCACCTGCTGCTGATTATAGTTTAGCGGAACGCGCGTTGAACACATGCAAACCGAAAATGTGGATATCCGTCTCCCTGATATGAGGCTCTTCTAAAATTATTTTTGTTTAACCTGAGAATTAAAATATATATATATATTTTTAATTGCCTTTCAAGACAATTTGGCTTTGACGCCGGTTCATAATAGTTATGTCATGCAATACAATCAGAACACATGCTCATACTACATTAGAGAATATTTTGTACATCAAAAGAACGATGATTATCTCTCGACCTTTCTAAACGAATTTTTTCATGAGTGTATGTTGTAGGTTACGATGGGTTTTTCAAAGTAGACACACTAACTGAATTGGCAGGCTTCTAAGCATTTTGTTTAAATGATTCTAATCTGCAAATTGTTTCGAAAATCTCAATTTCAATTTCAGACTATTTTTTGGCTGAAAATACAAACATCAAGCCTGAATGTCATTGCATCAGTTAGTTTGTAAAGTTAACTAAAGTACATATAAAAACTTTTCTGCTTCAAAGACAAACAGAACCACTCCATCAACAGTAAGAAAGGGCTCCAAGTACCAGTCCACACACGTTTTCTTTAGTAACATGTCTTTCATAAAGGCCATTGAGTTTAGAGAGTTGAGAGAAAACAAAATGAAAATATTCCTACATTCTTGGAAACAAGATGTTTATTTTGTGTAACATACATTAAAAATGATAGGAACTAAGAAACACAGACTTTCTAGAGATATATACAGAAAACAGAAATGCTGCAGCAGAAATCACATGGCGTTGGTCCTCTTGTAAGCCACCATGCTGTTGACCTTGTGAATGGAAGTGGTGAAAGAGCGCAGACGAACTTCCTCTGACTGGTCGATGAGCTGAGGGCCAGACTCCTCCCACTGCTCAGGCACCTGCAGATCTTTGTCCGTGTAGATCAGTAGGTCGAAGGCACCTGAAAGCATCAGTCAAAGAACACGTTCCGATGATATACAAAATCAGGTGCCATTTCAAGGATCAACAATGTTTTTTTTATTTATAATATACTGTGTAAATCACACACAACTTTATATTCTAAAATTTCTATATAGCAAAAAGTCTAGAAATAAAGTCAAATTATTTTATTTTAGCTAACGACTTTCTAAACTAAAATACCGAACAGAACAGTCTGCAAATTTTTATGCCCCTTCTTTGAGAAATTGCAAACATGTAATTTTAATTTTTTTAAAACTTTTTAAGTGTGATTTTTAAAGATTCTTAAGTGTCAACTGTCAAGTAATGGTCCTACGTTTAATGTGGTGCAGGTTTAAACGAGTAGAAGAAACAATATGGTCATAAGACTTGCATTCTTTGGTAACCACCAGAGGGCAACGATAGATCAGGTTTATGAGTTAATGTTTTAAGACTAAGATTGCACACAGTGCTCAAAGATTGGTCAAATGCTTCAGTAAAAGGTTGGTAAGCAAAGAAGCTGCAGTATTTGTTTAAATGGAACATTATTTGGCACATGCATTTTTTAATTTTCAAATCTCTTTTCCTGTTGATCTGCTACTTACTGGGTCTGTCTCACAAACACTTCAGGCAATCAAAGTCTGTGCTCATTCCAGGTGAATAAGCAAAGAAATACAAACACTAGAAATCGTATGAGAACATAACGTTTAGGGTTACTTGTGTAACCTTGGTTCCCTAACAATTGACGCCCCTGAACGAGACCTCTGTCAGATTGACTGACGATGAGTGATCGGACGGTTCAGATTCGATACAAAATGCAATACAAAATGCAATACAAAATGCCAATGAACGTCAAGTCCATGGCTGCATGATATTTGCAGGTCACATTTGAACCTGATCATGTGGTTTAAAAGGGACGCACCCGCCATGGGGGTTTATGTACACCACCGCAAATACACTGTCCGACTTTACCAGCACGTGCTTCAGGCCGAGGTGCACGGCTAGTACCAGCCATCGGCCACTGGCCCCCACCCACTGTTGGATGCAGCCGTTGTGACCACAACATGGCGAGAGATGGAACCTAGGGGAACGTCAGCGCGCAGGAAGATTGTCACCGACTTAGTGGGGAGCAGGCGGACGCACTCGGATGTGACGAGGACCCGATGACCTGGACTTTGTCCTGGACCAAAAATGCAGGGGCCGCATGTGAAATTTGTCTAACGGGGTCACCGTAGAGCAGAGGTGTAAATGTACTTTGTTACTTTACTTGTACTGAGTATAAAAAATATTAGCAACTTTTACTCTCTACTCCCCTACATTTGTGACTGAGTAACTGTACTTCTCACTCCACTACATTTGAATGGACACATATTGTTACTCTGGACATTTATGATAGTGTGTAATAAACGATTTTTACCGTGGTTAATTTCTTGGGGGAACAAGGCGATTTCTCAATCTGTAGTCTGCTGAAGGTATTGGAAGCTAATTGTGTCTTAGAAACCATGTGAACGTGAATTAGAGGTGTGAATATTTACCAGGTTTAAAGCGACATGGCTGACGCCAGTTATGAAGCAAAAGCAGCACATCAAGCAGCAGCAGCACGGACAATCATTCATGAAAGAATGAACGACTCTTACAAGATGCAGTGTTTGCGTTGTTCACCGCAGACAACTAAAATAAGCACCTTTATAAATTCACCGTCAATTATAGTAAGGTATTCGAGTCCATTTAATGTTAATTTAAAGTGAATTTAATGTTAAGCTAAACTATACAGGTCTACCCTGACTTTACAACGGTATTGTAAAGTTACCAAGCCTAATATGGCAAAAAACACTGACATGACTATATTTTAGCTTAATTTTTTGTGTGCAACAAGAATAAATGTAATGTCTATTGTAGACTGAGAGGTCACTGAGAATTAAATCAAAGTAAGCTCAGAATTGTATTTATTTTTATTTTTACACATTTGAGTTTGATTGAAGCTGACTTTTTGTTCTTTATTTTGTTTTACCATCTTTGAAACATGGGGGTGTTAAATATCGTTTCTGTATTAAAAATGAATAAAGTTTCTTAATTTCTTAAAGTAAAATAGTTGTTCTTTTAAAATTCGATACTTTGCTACTTCGACTCAAGTCTATTTTATATTGGCGACATATTACTTTGTTTTGGAGTAACATAGTACGTATCCGCACTTTTACTTAAGTATGGTTGTCTGGGACTTCTTAAACCTCTGCCCTAGAGGCAGACACCATGTGGTCCAGGATCCTCTGGAACCCAAGACTGAGGCGTGAGACCTTCCAACTGACTCTGGATGTTGGCGGAGCCCAAGCACATCTGCGCAGTCAATGTTAAGCCTGATGAAAGAGATATGCTGGCAAGGGGTACTCTTCCCTCGGTTGACATGAAGCCCCAGTTGGCATGAGAGCGAGCCACAGCATGTCTGTGGGCGATCAACTAACTCCGCAAGCTGGCTAACAGCAGCCAGTTACCCAGGTAGTTTAGGATGACAATACCCCACGCTCTCAGGGGAGAGAGGACAGCCTGCGCTATCTTTGTAAAGTGAAAGTGAAACTCTCTGCCTTCAAAGGCAAAGCGTTTGTGTCGAGGCAAAATAGAGACATGAAAGTACGCGTCTTGAGGATTGATAGCGGCAAACCAGTCCTGGGGCTGAACTGCCCTCTGACCGGTATGTGGGACTGTAATATAATTACAGAATCTGACCGGTAGGTGGGAGGATCTCGCAGGTTCCCGCCTGGGCTCAGAGACAGCCGGGGGCTGCCTGGCATTCGGCCCCACATCAGACAGGGAGCGACCCCCAGTTTGAACCTGACATTTTAAGAAAAAAACGTCTTATTTAATCGGCTTCAGTCTCGCTCCGGAGCCGTCAGCCATCTTAGTACACCCGGCGGTGCGCGCTGACATCACGCCCTCTGCTCATCGATCCTACCATAGGATCGTCAGCAGCAGGTGAGGAGGACGTTGTTGTGAAATCATTCAAAAAGTTTGGCATTAGTAATGCCTTGGATGGAACAGAAGGCAACGTCTTGTTTGACACCAGTGAGGAAGAAAGTGATGACAATGACTGTGTGGATCTGTCCTTCCTCATTTCTGATAGCAGCAAAGAAGAGGAATTATTGGGGTTCGAATAAAAACATTACAGCCTTATTTTTGTTACTTTCACTGTTTACTGACTGTTTATGTTACATGTTTGGCATACAATTGTTCTTAAACTGCTGTTAACTTTTATACAGTTGATATAAAATATTTTACTACAGTATTTGGTTCAGAATCTTTTTTTTTTCTAGATTTTCCTCCTTTAAAATTGGGTGTGTCTTATATGGCGAAAAACACGGTAAGTACAAAAGCAAAACTGGTATTTACAAGTTAGTAGTTAAAGTGAAATAAATGTGTTTTATTTACTTTTACTTTTAAACATTAAAATAGAAACACCGTGAGGACACTTGGGACAAAAAGTACAACTATATAGTAGTTGTATATAGTAGTTATACACTGTATATAGTAGTTACATGAGTAAGTGTTAACTTCAAGGGAGCAATAGAACATTAGATATCACGCCCCTTCTGATTTATTTTGGTGATTTAAAGGCCAAAAACACTGTGCTTAAATTAAATCGGCAACTCAACGACAAAAAAAAAAAACCAATGAAACCAAAAATTCTAAATGTGTGAACTATATCAAAATCTCATTGACTGAATGCATCGCATTTGCGGTCTACTTACAGGCTGTCTCCAACAACGGCAAGAATGTGACTGTAGCAGTAATCTGCCTGATTACAGAGCGAATTTCCTCCTGGATGGATTTCTTTGACTTCTCTCTTGGCTCGCTGATTCAGCCAACACAAAGAACAATGCACATAAAGCAATTGCGTTCCTTTTACATTGTGCATTAGTTGAATTGTGTACCTGCTCTCCTTCGCTGATTTATCACACTCAATGTCAAACTGCCATCGCTCCAGCACCTCATTGGTCTCCAGACAGGTGATAACCACCACCAACTTTTGAACTGTACATTCAAACAGCCATTCTGAAAGTAGAAGAACAGACAATAAAATTTTAAAATAACATCCCTATCTTGAGTGATACAGAACTAACAGTTTTCACCAAGCTAATCTGAAGTGACTTTGTCAAAGACCCTTGAGTAAATTCTTGAATTGTTATAGAATATAACTATTTGCTTTAAAGCAATGGTTTTTTTTTTATATCCTTTATTATAAGGCTTGAATGTCTAGAATGGTGGCCAACACAACACTTTCCAAACTACTTCACCAGCTTACGTCTTAGGGAAGAACAATAAATGTTATTGGTCTGCTAAAACATACTAAAGATTCTAACCAATTCAAGTTTAGTTCAATGTAGTATTTCATCTACTGCATCTATGGATGTCCACGAAGAATAACATTACATAAATAGCCGAGTCCTGCTCTTGATAAACCACCATCTTAAACAACGGGTCTTCCCGTCATGTTTGTGTAACTGCTGGTGTGTAGGCTTGACCTTTGAGTTGTGAGATGACATTGGCGAGGTAATTCTTCAGCTTGTTGTCTGTGGTTAGTTGAAGACTCATGTCATAATGTGTAACTCTAGTGAAGGTTTCCGCGGGATAAATCCCTCGCTGGTATAAAATGCTGTTGATACCAAATGCTGGACGACAAGAAAGAAGCAAACAAATAATGCATAATTGCACGATGCATTTTAACGATATTTGATTCAGATATTACTCTTCCGGTCGCATTTCGCTTGTTCATGTCACAAACCGGCATTTTACTACTTACAGAAAAACTCCGCAACAAGTTCCGCGCTGCCTTTTAGCGTGATGCCTTTTAACGTCTTCGACATGTCGAGTTAGGATTGAGTACGTTTAGCGCACTTTGGTTTGAGTGTTACTCGCTTCGCTTCGTGTTTGTCTTAACCGCCAGTCGGTTTGAATCCAGGCGGTTGCGTCATTACGTACGTACGTGCACACGTGATCTGTCTACGTCATCACGCCGCCTTCTTCCTTGTTTAACTTCGGTTGGCAGCCATACGAATGCTGTGTGGGTTTTACGAAGGAAGAAAAAAATCTCAACCCTCAATCTTTTAAATATTTGATAATAATACATGTGTTTCTTTTGCAAAAGTTTACACCGTTTTGTTTTCTCTTTTCTCCCCTCTCTGCACAGTGTATTCCCTCTAACTTTGAGACAGTTAAAACGGTGAAAAGCGCCTTACAAATACTCATTATTATTATTATTATTATTATATTCATATAACCGTGAACTGTTCCCCTATTTCTCTCCGTCTTTCTCTCGTGGCCCCCTTCTGCTTCATATTTCCTGCATTAAGTCTCATCTATTTCCTAACGCCACTCATTTCTTATCCACTCTTCCTTTTATCTGATGCAAGTGTCTCCATTTACGTTCCGTGTCCCATTTATCCTACCACATTTGAACCATTATCTATATTATGCACTAGTCGATATTTTTAACTCTCTGTATCAACGTGGTTTCCTTTGACTGCTTCGTCATTAAAGCAATAGATGTCGTGTAAAGTCATGTCCCTAAACATTTTTGTTATACAAAATGTTAAATGATACTTGTTAATTTACTCTTCGATGAGGAGTAGAACAAAATGTTTACAAACACGTTTAATCGGCTTTTAAATAAAGTTAGAAACGAAGCTCCTGCAGATGGCAGCACAGCAGTTAAATGACTTATAAGCCAATACGTCACTGCTTTTCATAGCAAAAATTACTTTACTTTTAAAACACTGTACTGTTAAATCAGAAACGTAAATGTTTTACTTTTGTTGATTTTTATTTGTTGTTCTGACTTTTATTTCTACAAAAAACAAACAAACAAAATAAAAACATTCTTTCAATAATATACATACTAATATTTTTGCACCTTCTTTCTGAAACTTTGTTCTTATGTGTCACTGGACCACTATGATTTGGACCAATGTTGCCATGATTTGATAAGAATAAATAAACTGAGAATGGTAGGCTCCAAATTAAAATGTACAATATGATTTATCAATCACTTCCACATATGGTAAAAACTGCCCAGGACAGTTACAAGAGTTTCCAGTTGTCAAATACTGTACAGTACGTACATAAGCCCCGTCCACAAACAGCCGCAACACAATACAATATCAATTCAATATTAACCAAAGAAAGGAAACTCCAACATTACCTCAACATTCAAAATAATCCTCTTGATTTTACAAGACAGATTAATTTCCCCGTGAAGCACACAGTTCAAAGCACAAGTTAATATCTACAATCTTATCTCTCTATTGATTCTCTAAGTCAAACATGCCCTGTCCCATCAACGGATCTGAAAATTTGATGGCATCTTGAAGGCCCTTATACAGAACATGGCTAAACGTCTGACTGGTTAAAGAAACAGTGAAATCGCACTCTGAAGCTGAGGCGGTGTTGATTCAAATCTGAATGTGATCCGCTAAATGCTTTCATACAAGTTTCTGGATTTTGAAAAGCTTGTAATAAAAGAGTGCAGATAATTTTAAATAATTTATTACAGATTTATGGATGAAATTAAATTAACATCTTTTTGTGAATCATAAGGTTGGAAGGCCCAGAAGGCTATTTAGATGCACTACATCCACATTGACACTAAATCCATAACAACTGCTCATTTGCAGTGTACTGTAAAGTTCAGCATGTTAAGAACAAATTGTTCTTAAAAAGGCCAGAACAGCATTAAACTTTTACTTAAAGGTGTTTTATTTGTTTCTTTCAGAAAGCAAAACAAACTCTACAGAAAACCAAGGCTGCTTCTGAATTTCAAACACAAACACAACATGGACATCAATACAGACATGTTACTAACATCTATTATCCTCCTGATTAAGATTTTCTAATCATTTAAGAAACATTTTCAGTAATTTTGAGTCTCTTAACTGTTTAATTCCTCCTAAAACAATTGTAAAATTCAGAATAAAAGCAGTTTAAAAAAAAGGGCTATTAGCAAAGTAAATGCTAAAGCAACAACGTTTCACTACAAACTACAATATTAATCAGTCAACAAGTAAAACAATAAAAACATTACTGCCCACTTACCATCTTAACAAATTTACATTTAAAAAAAAATCTGTGATAATATGAAATGCTATGCACGTGTAATGCTAATATGTAACGCTCTGTTTATATGTGCTAATAGAAATGCTTTCATGAAACATTCAATAAGCTTTAAAAGCAGTAGGGCTCTACATGTAGTCGAGCAGATCAACAGCACTGATGTGAATTTAAAAGGGCAGTGAGATCATCCATTCCAGATCCCAAAATTCCTGGTGGTTATGTTCTGCTTATGAGCTAGGACGAGAGCGAAGCTGAGGACTCTGATCGCCCAGAGTATTTTTATGCCTCTTTCCTCGTTCCTCTTTCATGAACAACTCGACAATGAGGTTTCTCTCCTTGTGAATCTGAAGGCTAATGTCTTTCGGAATGTCAGGGATGAGCCAATCCACAAAGTCACTCATCAGCATCACAACATTCTGAAAACAGAAACAAAACATTACTGATTCAATACAACCTAATCTAAACGCAGCAAAGAGCATTCTGACCATCCTTTGTCAGTAGAGCACTTTAAATACATATTAGTACAAGCAGCACTAACTTACATTTGAACATTGGATGTGAAAAACTGTGTCACCTCCATCACCTGCACCTTTTTTATTACTTTGCAAACTAGATATTTATAGGTAGCAAACATTTTTGTAGGTTACAGAGTTACAAAGGTAGTATCTTATCTTTAAGCAAATGAAAAGCATAGACCCATGCCAATAGACAGGACAACTAATTAGGCTATTAAACTATCTATATTGACTACTTTGTCAATTTACACATAACATATTTATAAATGATTATTTTTAGACTATTAAAACCTATATTATATGTGGTTTGATATAAATGAATTAAACTACCGTATTTTCCGTACTATAAGGTGCACAGGATTAAAAGCCGCACCACTGACAAACGTCTATTTTCTAATCATTGTTTTTCATATTTAAGGCACAAGTTTTGTTTTCGGCATATAATGTTTATAGATTATAAGACTTGTAAAATAAATTCGGTTTTGTGTTCATTTTTTTGATAAGATGCAATCTCACAAATGTCGAGAGACCGGTGTCAAAATGGCACGTTTCGACTGAAAACACACTTCCCGTGTGTGTTTATTACTTTCACATTTTACTTTTACGCTTGACATTCCAGTTTAAATAACTCATTGATTTTGTCTCAAACTTTACCCTGATATCAAGAAGTCGGCATAGTCATAGTATATGATCTTAAATCCCGACTTACCTGGAAGACAATAACAAAAGATAATCGGGCAGCCAAAATGGTCCAGAATTCTCTTGAGAACTCGTATGGTGTGTTAGACCATGGAGGATCTCTATAATCTTTGTATCTAGGCATAGAGTAAACATAAATAAGTGATGTTTAATGACAAAATAAAATCAAATAAACAAAAAAACCGTTATGAACTTTACCTGCAAATTTCCACTTTGTATCCTAAATGCATCGGCTCCATGGGTTCAGTGCCAGGCTGAAAGTGGCTAACATTGAAAGATGCGAGGGTGTGGTTGATAAAGCCATGTAAAGTCCCATCAGGACTGTACATGTACTGATAAACCAAGCGAGGGATGAAATCAGATGTGAATGCAATCACAAAAGCCTGTGGAGCGACATGAGAGAATTGTGACTTGAGAAATGCACAAGGTGAATATAGAGTTTAAAAAATGTTTTAGTAAGCAATTTCAGTGTTTCCTTATTCAATTTGGTTCAGGTCAATGATAATCATTTACCACCTTCTGATATCATACTTAATGATAGATGGAATTGGGTGGGAAAATGTACTTTAGATGAAACTGCATGCAAAATTCACTGATAAATTATTATTCCAAAATATCAAACAAATCCAGCGTATAATTTTGAAACCTACATTTACAATGACGGCCACTTTGCTGAGTCCTCTGAGGAGAGTGTACCAAATTCCTTCAAATACAAAAAGACATGCTAATAACCAACCATTGCTTAAATAACATTCTTCTGGGATTTTTGTGATTAAAACATTTGCTCATTGTACTAAAGGAAGCTTGGGTTTATTTTTCATTTAGCAATAGCTAATTGTTTTTTTATTCATTTATTTACATACTGTAGATGGGACTTTAGCCATCCCTCTTACGGAAAAATCCCTTTTTATTATGTCATTATTTTAAGATTATTATGTATTGCATTAACGGACCATTGTGTATAATTATAAAGATTGTAGAGTTACATTTTTTATGGTCTGGTCCCTCAGTGCTATGTTTTTTAGCTTTTTAGTACAACTGATTATTTTATATTTAATTTATTATAATTATACACTTATTAGTGTCATATGTTTTTAGAAGATAAACTTAATGCACTTGGAATGACTCACAAAAACAGTTAACAGGCCGTTAGTAAAGGTTTTCACAAGTTAAACAGAAATATGTGAGAAGTAAGCGTTTATTATAATAATAATAATAATAATAATAATAATAATAATAATAATAATAATAATAATAATAATAATGAGTATTTGTAAGGCGCTTTTCACAGTTTTAACTGTCTATTATCACGCTGAAAAACTGTTAGACTAGATAGTCTAATCTATATGCTTTATACATTAATACAATAAGTATTTACTATATATGTATACTCAATAAATTAGTGTTTACTAAAAAGGTACTTATATACCGGTACATAGTATGCAGCTATTATAAAGAGCTATTTTTATAGTAATATTGAGTTATGTTTCTATATCATAAATATGGTTCATAGTAGGTTTAGTCAACCTCAAAATTGGTCACATTATGTGGTCACCTCACTTTAACTGAGGTTAAAGTGTGTTCAATACTGAACCACAGTGACCATGATTACCGAATAAACTTCAGTTGGACTTGGACCAATTTTGTCTCTAGTTATCATATCACAATATAAGACTATAGGACAATTATGTAAATGAGGATAACTTGCAAAACTCTTGTTATTGAGATTCAACATTGTTTAAAAAAATACAAACAGAAAATCTTTTAAAAAATGAATTTTTTTTTCAATATACTGACCTATGTCCTTTGCTCGTACGGCAATAGGTCGTCTTAGCTCCGTGACAAATTTTTTGGCATCAAGACGGATCTCTATGATGTTGTTCAGAAGAGCAAAAAGTGGAGCCAACGGAAAGGAGGCCACGAACAAAGTCACCATTCCAAACTGAATGACTGAATTAGACATGGATAAAAAAAAAATTCAGGTTGAAGAAAACTCCACACATATGCATTTTGTTTGACGTTAAAGTCACAAATTAGTTCATAAAACATTAGGATTTACCACTAATAAGACCAAAGCAAACAGAGAAAAGAGTCTTGGACACAAATAGCACATGATATTAAATCACGTCTCCCTCAATTTCATGAATGATCCTTTTCCTATAAGAAATTACTCAGAATTGCTTTGAACACATCATAATTCTTAAAAGAAAATGTGTTTGGAATTAATACAAATCTGTATATGTGAGTGAGAGAGTTTTAAGTGGCTTACTCATTTCCATATACTCTGGATTTAGTCCAACAAAAGGCCCAAGAAAGTGATCCTTCTCATAGCGATGAAGAGTTTTATTCAGCTCCTCCTGCTGCTTTTTGTCCATCTTGCGCCTTCTGAGAAGTTTCTTAATTTTCCTGTAATACAAACATAAATCACTCGTTTTACCTGTAAGCAAATTGGTCATCCAAAACCCGACTTATAAAGTTGTATACAGTATACTGTAATTTTATAATTGTTCAGTTTAATGAAAAATTCAAAATAAATGTGTTCTAAAATGCCAAAGAAATCAGCAAATTGGCCAAAAAAACTACAAGTGACTTAGCTACCCAAACTTGTGATTTTCTAGATAAGTAAATAGGTTCCAACAACTGACATTTCCCCATGTTTTTTCTCGGGTGGATGTCAAATTCAGAGATAGGTTTAAGTGAGTCATACTTTCACATCCCAATTCTACCGCAACAAAGACAATTTGTACCTTTGGTTACTTGTGTATCCTCCTTTTCCCGATGGAGGGAAGAGGATGCTAATCCAACTGCCACTATTGCAACTACTGTACAGTACTAGGCTTCACAGTGTGTATCAGACTTTTAAATGCCGCTTCCTTGTGTAATGTAATGCAAAGTGCGAAGGTAAGTAAATGCAAATGTAAGTGTGTACTTTTCCATGGGTTTTAAGAGCATAGTTAATGTAAGCCATCAAAATATTACACAATTAGTTAAAAGGTTCCCCATCTGTTAGTCACTTCTTAAATAATGTTCCTTTTCAACAGCATTACTCTGTAGAATAGCATAATTCTGAGGGTTTTAAAGCATGAATCAAACCATTATAGTAGTATTCATTAGGTACTAATGTCTAACAATGTAGCAACAATGATTTATCAATTATTAACTGATTATTTACTGATGCTTTACTAATGGCTCATACGTAGTTACTATAAAGTGGTACCCAAAATCGAAAAGAAATTCTAACATTGCTATTTACTTGTCAAACCTTACAGCAATTAAATGTGATGATTGTTAGGTGAATATAAAAGTCATAGTTTATAATTAGTTTATATATGAATACATTTTTAAGTGTAAAGTTAAATCACTCGCAGTATTTTCCATGCAATACATTTCAACATTGACATACAGATTTTTTTGATTTTTGTCATGACAAGCAACACACAACAACTTTGTAATTCAAATGTATTAAGTTCAAAGTATCAAGTAAAAACAACTGCCTTAAATGTGTCACGAGTCACGACCAATCACATTGCTTGTCTTTCATGTAAAATCTGAAATATAGGTCATCAGGCTAGTCTAAGCCTTTCTGAGGAATGTTAAGCAAGTGTCAACACACTTTGCTGCATAACACTAATGTCTTATCACTACTGCTCTTCACTGTTTGAACATAATTGTTGTGTGGTTTCATGTACTCACGGAACACCAATCTCAAACAGGTTATTCTGGATGAGCTGTTTGCCAAGCATAGTGATGCAAAGTTGAATGCACAATTCCATCAGACAGCCAGCATGAGCGCACTGCAGGTGCAACACACAAAGAAGCCAAATGTTGAGCCAATGAAACCAATATAAATACATATTATAAAAACATATTACTTGTGCATATACATGCTAGGTATAGTATCAATAATCAATAATAGAATGTGAGAAAATGTTATATTTATGCAAACCTACATCTTTGGTCAATTTACTCAGTCCGATTAAACAAATATAAATTGTCAAAAGATAAACGATCTTGTAAATTCATGACATACCGGTAGATAAATACAAACATACAAGTTCTTAGTATGAGAGCTAAATTTAATTTAGCAATTTTGATATTCTGATATAAAAGTCAAATATGATTAACTAAACTGTTTTTCTTTAAACAAAGACAGCTGGCAAAGCAAAAGATGCATTACTATGAAGAATAAAAACAAGACTAAAAAATAAGATTTCCATAATGTGTTTACTTCATGTGTAATGTGCTCTTTTTAGTAAAAAGGTTTTAATTTCGCAAAAAGAACTCGGAGCTGTAGCTGGGAATGAGTGTGTGGGTGGGTGTGGTGGGCAGTTTGATTACAGAGTCTATAACGTTCAGGGCTTGTGTAAACACATAATGTAACTACTTGGTTACACAAGAAAAGTAAAAGAATTTAGAACCTTTTTTTTTTTTAGAATAGTTTCATAGATAACATGATTAATATTAATATAAAATGTTTTTTGCTCATTTATTCGGTTTATAATTTTTTTAAAATCTCATTAGCCTTCAATGGCTGCAAATCAACAAAGAAAAGAAAATGTTTACCTCTTCCATTCGATATGATCCCAACACATAGAAATATTTGCCTGGGCGTCCAATTAGCCTGGATAAATGCATTAAGAAAGTCATAAGTTCAACAACAACTACACGAGTTCATGTAAAAGATTGTTGCATGGACATGTAAAAGAAATACAGTACTGTTGGGCATCAATACAAAAAAGTAACAGCAAAGACGTACATTTTCTGTATTTACATAAGTAAGCGTCATCATGTCTTCCTGGCTGAAGTTTTTTCATTAGGCTTCACATGTTCTCTATCTCGCTTTCATACACACACACACACACACACACACACACACACACACACACACACACTTTTTTGGGGGAAAAAAACAGCTCTCTCTCACCTGCCTCTGAAGAATGCCAGGTACACAATAGGGGTAAAAGCATTTGCAAACTTCAAAACAAATGTTTTGAAGATCAGTCTTTCCTCAAAACTTTTGTCGGTTTTTGGCACCTCTGATTTGTAAAAAAAAAAAAGTGCAACTTCTGTAAAACTTCCTTTTTTTAACACTGTGCAAATTAGTGTCAAACAAAGAGACATACCAAGAATAGTGAGCCAGCGTGCAATCGCTCCATAGATCTCGTCCATGATTATAATGATAATGAGGTTGATGACAGCAGCCGTGGTTTTAACGGTGGCCCTTATGTTAGAGCGAAAAGTGGCAGTTGAACTCATGTGCAGGGCAGTTGTGATTGATATCCTGTACAGCACCACCCCAAATATGATGACCAATGTCACACAGATCTTGTGTCGATGCACATAAAGACAGGGAAAAGAAAAAAAAGAAATATTCTAATGACAAATAAAAACAGAAATGCTCAACAGTTTGGTTGACATTGGTTTAAATGATTAAAAGAAAAGCATGCTTAAAAATAAACATATATACATTTTTGGAACAGATACATTTATTTTTAAATTAGAGCTGACTATGAAATTAACTGGTTCACAGCTATAAAATTAATGCATTGTATATCTTACCAAAAAAATCATCATTATGATTATCGTCATATATGCTGGGAATCTGTCTTTGCATGTCAGCTTCTGTTTTTCCATCTAGAACAAAACACCAATTATCACAGATAATTACACACAGCAGTGGGCATAATGACATTATGAAATTAAATAATTCGAATATGAAAAAAAGACATGACAAAATGGTATTTTGAAATAAAAATATATTATGAAATAATATGACATTATAAAATAAAAGTGTATTGAATTACATTGAAAGGCGACAGATTTCATAATTATAAACCCAAACCATTTTATTTATTTCATAATGTCATATTATTTTATTTACTTTTTGATAATTCCATAAATGCAGACATGTACACACAACACCATGTACACAATACTTATATACATGCACTTCACACACATGATGTGTGTGTATATATATATATATATATATATATATATATATATATATATATATATATACATACAGTATATTACACGGGACCAGATGAAAAGGTGAATGATGAAAATGCACTGGGTTGTATTTTTATGTTTTTAGTACATTTATTGCTGTTCGGTAGTAGAAATTCTCCAGGCTCCCTAACTTTAGAACGCATGGCATAGAAGACACCTTTTCTTAAACCAATCAGATGACGGCAATGTCATACATTTTTCATACCTGTTAATTAGATGCGACAAGTTTGACTTTAATAGCTTCCATTGAGACTGAAAGTCACTTTGTGATGGCACTGAAGAGCAAGGATAATTTGTACAACAAGTAATTTATCACTTTTTGTTATCCTAAACAAAATTGGCAGTTTGAGGATATGATTCATATTTGTATGCGCTATTGCGAATCTTGGGTGCACAGGAACAGACATTTGCTTTAAAGAAATACAACTGGAAGATCTTGTAACACTGATCTGCATAGTGGCAGTGCACCAGAGAGATATACGTACAAATCACAGGTCATAACCATTCAGACCTTCAGCTGTGACTATCATATTTACTGTAACGCTGTCTAAGATGTACAACTCAAAGTGCCAGAGAAATTGAAAATCATGTGGTCAAAAGAACTGCCTGAAGAGCTCAGAGACTAATTCTGGCAAGGCACATTCTTGCCAAGGTTGAAACAATGTCTCCTGCGTTTAAGAGTCTTAAGACCTCTATAATCTTTAATTGAAAGACCTTTGGAATAACCACAACCCATGTTTGAGCTGGTTGTCAAAACAATTGTTGAGAGGAGTCTAGATGAGCGAGGTAAAGAAGAACCCAACAATCACTGTGGCTTTCACTTCCCTCTAAGTCACTTCCTGCTGCTCCTCTGAGGAGACACAGTGGTGATCCCAGGCCAGCCAAGCAATCAGCAAATGATACCCAAACCATCTCAGCAGACTCTTCTAAAAACCAGAAGTTCCTCCTGGGTGTCTGAGCTCCTCACCTTATCACAGGTGAGCCCAGCCACTCTGCAGGAAAAAAATGTTGCTTGAAAATACCTTGGTGGTTCTGTCATGATGTTGAAGCACATGATCAAAATGGCAAAAGTTATCCAATTGTAGTGAGTTGGACCTGCCTGCAAAGCGTTTGAAACCAGGTCCAGTAGGTTCTACAACTGAGTGGTCCTGAGCAAGACACTTTAGGCTGCCCTCTGTTCCGGGTTTGTGTTTGGTCACTCCACTGTGTGTGTAACTTAATTTGATGGGTTAAATGCAGAGCACAATTTTAATATGGTCCCTAGTGTACATATTGACAAATGCACACATTTTACTTGACTTTTCAAACAGTTAGGGTTAGAAAATTTATTAACTGATAAATTGAGAGCTTTCCCGTTAGACAGGTCATTCTTCACCACAAAAATCATATACAAGACCCCAGGACATTTGAACTGCTTGAGTCAGAATCTCTCCTCTGGCCTGTAGAGATCGAATCCCCTTTCTGAGCATAAGAACCATGGCCACGGATTGTGAGGTGCTAATTTTAATGTCAGCTGGTATCGTATCAATCCTGTTGACTGCTACATCGCATCTATGACTGCTCTAGGTCCTGAACTGAGAAAGCCAGCAAGGCAAATCATGTGGTCCAGGATAATACAAAAAAAATAACAGGATTGGAGACACAGGGCAGTCATGCCAGAGTCCAACATGCACTGGGAACAGGTCTGATTTTATACCAACAATGCAAACCAAACTCCTGCTTTGGTCACGCAGAGGACGCAATTGCATTATTAGAAGAAACCCCTTGCAGACACACAAACACGCACACACAAATATATATGTTGAATCGTAGACTTATAGTTAGATAATGTAATGTCCCAGTTCTTATTAAAACACGCAGCTTAACTTGAGACTTATACTGGTCTCACCTTTGAGGCGTGTTCTTTCTTCAAGGTCTTCTTCATAACACGAAACTCATACTCTGCTCTGGGGTGACTCTGAATTCACTCAGACAAAAACAAATTAGAAACACATAAACAAAAATACAACTAGAAAATTATGGAGCCTGATGACGGCGAAACACACTGACATTTCATGAATGCATACACTCACTGGTCACTTCGTTAGTTACACCTAACCATCATGGTTGTGAACGCAGATTTCAGATTAGCCCATCACAATGCAGTAACTCGGCATATAGATATAATCAAGACTATTTGCTACAATCAGAAACAGATCAAAGGGGGAAAAAGGTAGATTTAGGAACTTTGAAAGTGGCATGGTTGATGATGCCAGACTGCAAGTTTTTCAGAAACTGGGATGTTCACACAAAACCATCTTCAAGGTTTACAAAGAATGGTCTAAAAAAAAAAAAAGGAAACATCAATTGAGCTTCATTTCTCAGAGGACAAATGATTTGCTGATGCCAAAAATTAGAGCAGAACAAGAAACTCAAATAGACACAACCGAAATCTGCAAAAGAACATCTCTGGGCGTAAGCCTCAAACCTTGTCACGGATGGGCAACAGCAGCAGAAGACCACTTTGGGAGCTTCTCCTGTCAGCTAAGATCAGGGAACGACTACAATTTGTACAGGCTAACCAAAATGTAAAAATAAAAATTTGGACAAACGTTGCCTGGTCAAATCAGTCTCTACTTCTGCTGCAACATTCGGAAGGTGGGTCATAATATGTCAACAAGCAAGGGTGAATTAATCTACATTGTTTAGGTTTAGGCTGGTGTTTTAATGGTGTTAGGGACATGTTTTGGCATCCTTTGGGCTAATTAGTTCTAAATGAGAATTGTCTCTATGTCACAGCCTGAGTAATGTTGCTGACCATGTCCATCCCTTTATTACCACAGTGTAACCAACTCCTGACTCTAGCATGTCATTTTGCACTTTCCATCTCTCCATCTTAAACCACCACAATCAGACCAAAATCCAATAGAACATCATGGATGTGCTGCTGAAAATCTGCAGCAACTCTTAAATGCATCATAACAAGATGAACCAAAATCTCCCTAGTATCTTGTTGATTATATGCCTGGAAGAATTAAGGCAGCTCTGAAGGCAAAAGGGTGTCCAACACGGTGCGAGTAAGGTGCATCTATGAAAGTGACCGGTGAGTGTACATATTCACTCAAAGTATAAATATTAAAATCAAAAGCTCTCAGCAGCACAAAACACATTCCTTTCCACATTTATCAGTTTTAGGCTTTTCATACTGTATTCTGTGCATGATCTGAGAGCTGAAAGTAAGCGAGCAGATTTTGACACATTATAGAAAAAGAAATAATCTCCCAGACAGGACTCCCAGATAGATTAGTGCTGGTGGAATAGTTAATCCCAAGCAAGAATGTGACATGAATGTGATGTAGAGAGACAATCATTTAGAATTGTTTAAAATATGTGTTAGTTAGCTGAACTGCAACTGAATAAGGTTAAACATGTTGTGTTAATACTGTGAATAAACTAATTCCAAACCTTTTGTTTTCCCTATACAAAAAAGGGGAAGAACACAGTAAATGTATGACATTGAACTAATATGAATACAGATATGTTTACACCCTTTAGATTTACAATAACTGACAGAAAACATATGTACCTCCATTAACGTAACAAAATGTCACATAATGAAACATGTTTCGTAGTGTAATATAAATGTCATACCGTGACTAACATGTTGTACAGTGACTAACATGTCATACAGTGACTGACCTCTCCATCTTCAAAGCCTGTCAGGTCCCACACGTAATTCAGTCTCATTTGTCTTCTCTTCCAGTGCTCCATAAACATGGTAGCTAAAAGCGCAGAACACACAAACCCATTTTTATTTGTTGCATAAATACAAATTCGCATTTGCACTTGTTTGTTTATGCTTGTGATTTGAATGAAGTGTATTTGAGCCTGGCTACTCAAATATTTCAAATATTTTGTGGCCACCCACCATTCGTTTCTATTCATTTGCATTCACTCTTAGTCAATTTGACTGAACATTTTCTTCTCCCAATGGCTTTTATGTAAATAAAGAGTATAACAAGATGAGACTGAAGCAGAACACCACAGCAAGGTCAGTGCCATGCTACGATTAAGGCCAGTTTTACAGTGGTAGTAGTTTTAGAGTAGTAGTAAAACATTTTGTTAAGTAAACAAATGAAGTTTTTAATGTTTAACAAATGATGTTTTTAATGTAAACTTACACTGACAGGCAAAATCTGAACGGCAAACAAATCTGTCAAGCAGCTCAGGAGAGGATCTACTGCACTATGCATTATGATGATACATGTGCTTCTTGTGCGACATACTGTATTTTAAGGTTTTTTTTTTTTTTTTTACCAGTGATTATTGAAATTACCAATATGTCACATTTTAAAGCAGACTTATGGACAATTATTTGACACTTTGCAAAAAGCTTCACGTCAGCAGCAAAAATTGTTCTTCTGGCTAACATTAGATTGTCTCACTGGTCATATTTTTATTACAATAAAAGTTTCATTACAATAAAATGTTTGATTTCTCACACAAACCAGCTAGCTATTTGGACAAAAGTGAAAGATGATCTTGTTCTAATGTGGGCCAATTAAAAAAAATTGATTGCACACACACACACACACACACACACACACACACACACGCAGACACACACACACAAATAAATTGATGCTATATATTATCAACAATACCAGTCTTGGAAAAAATGGAAAAGGAAAACTGACCCCACAGAGCCATAAAGATTGAAAAAAAGACGGTGGCTGCATTGTCAAACAGATGACTCGCCCTTGCAGTGCCACAAGCTGAGACCAGTTTCCAATAGCTGCAGGCTCGGTCACACATTGGGCACATGGTGATGTTGTTTCTCTCGTCACAGATCTCCATACTGAGGACAAGCACACACGCACGCATGCAGACAGATTAGCATCTAATTAGCATTGAAATTATTCAGTTAATAATAATGAATTTGTTCATTTGTGAATGCTTTTATTGTCACTGTACACTTTTAAAATGTAAATTACATACATTACGGCATGAAATTAAGAACATTTCACTATTCAATGCAAACATGCTCGAGATATTTATAGTGTTGCACAGTGAGTGATCATATATGCACATCCCGATGTGACTGCACATGTAAGGTTAGGGTGCTGATGGCTTGGGGGGAAAAAATGTGTATTTTTTTTTTTGTGTTAAAGAAACAGAGTCTGATTTTTTAGTTAAGAAACAGCGTATAAAAATAAATACCAGTATGCAGAAAAAAATGTGAGTTAATAACAATCTGCAATGTCATTTTTTCAGTAAATACTTACTTAAAATATTATAAGGTTGTCCCTGTAGCTTAGAGCAAATCAATACGCCTCAGTGGTTTCATACACCCCCACAACCATACAGTACTCAGTGAAATAAGGCTGCACTCCAGCAGCTGCCATGGTTTTTTCTAACACAGCAATAGCTGAAAACGTTATTGTTCGTTAACGTTATTGTTCGTATAACGTTATTGTTCCCTTCTTGCCAGTGGTTTTTAATGCCATATTGGCCAGTATTTTAACTGCCATTGGCCACAACACAATGTTCAATGTACCAAAGAACAAAATGATTGACAGACATACTGACTAATCAGTGTTGTCTGCTGAACTATCCTACCTCCAGAATGTTATTTTGAGTCATACACACGTGATCTTTAAATTAGTTACAGATGAAGATACATAATCTTGAAAATGTGCAAATATTAGTTGTTTATACATGCACACACCCCCTTAAACTTCTATTAGAAAGCCACCTTGGATTGTGTGTGTGTGTGTGTGTGTGTGTGTGTGTGTGCGTTAATCTCTAATCCTATTAATCAAGCATGACATGGATGCAGCTATGAAGATGCTCGAGTTTCTTCCTGATTCTCAAGCAAGCAAGCGTTGCAAAAGGTACAGTGCGAACTACAGTGTTGGAACTAGTCAGGAACACAGCTGATTCAAGTTTGGTCCTTGAGCCAAATATATAAATCTGTCAATCAAATCCTCTGTTCTTTTGCCAAATATAGAGCGTTATTTCCTGGTTACTGTTGACTTGTATAAATCTTTCAACGGTTTTGGGGAGACTTCACTTGCCAGAAAAGCGATTAAAATATGTAATGTAAAGCTAATGAAATTTACCTGGGTATGTTGTCGTCTACAGTCACACATCCATATAGGAACACAATAACACCAACAATTGCTGCTGGAATTAACATTTGAGTATACACACCCAGCCAGGCAAAGTACAGGCCAACTTTTTCACCAAAATACTTTCTAAAAATGGAAAAAAAAACAATGAATAAACATAAATAAACATGAAAAATACTTAAGATATGTGCTTGCATCAAATCTATACTTCTCTTAGTAAGATTCTGTTTCTAACAACACTAGCATTTGTGTGTGTGTGTGTGTGTGTGTGTGTGTGTGTCTGTCTGTGTGTGTGTGTGTGTGTGTGTGTGCGCGTGCGCGCGCGTGCGTGCGTGCGTGTGTGTGTGACATTGACAGAAGACACCTAAATGTCTTTGAGTCTATAACATAAGACGTATCTCAATGTGTTCTGCTCAAATTGTCATTTTTAAAATATTCTTAATATACGCAACAATTAAATATAAAATCTACAAGTAAGCAACAAGTACCTGACCAGTCCAATGGGTTGGTATTTATAAAAAAGGCTGTAACTTGCCCATTCCTCTTGTAAAAGCTGCAACAAAAAATATATATATTGTTAAAATACACACATGGACAGGAACAATATTTGAGTTTCACAGTTTTGTTATTTACATCAACATCATAAACATTATCTGAAATTACATTGTGTTTTATACACTCAATTAGTCATACACACAAACTATACACACATTCATTCATATCTACAATTTAGTGTCAAATTCTATTTTTTCCCCAAACACTTTATTGAACACAACTGCTTTCCATTGTCATCCAAATTAAAACAACTCTAAATTACCTGTTTTTGTTGAGACAGCTGTATATGTACTGTATACCCACACGTTGTGCAAACATGGTGATTGGAGTTACCGTAAAAACACGAACACACAAGTTTCACCAATTTGGTTTGTGCTGTTGCTCCACAAAGGTAGTATAAACAGACCAGGTGTATGTGATAAGTTTCCCTTGAGCACATTAGAATTACAAGTTCTCATTATCTTGCCCATTGGTGCTGACCAAGAACGGCACTTCGCAGATTCTTCCAGATTCATCAGACAAGACCCTCCATAGACTCTGTTTCTTAGGCCTACTTGTCAGAGGAAATTATACGCCATCTATCAATTGTGCTGATACATCTCACATTTTGCCATATGGTAGGCAGGGTGTAGCCTTCATTGTCCTGCAGAAGTTCCCAGAGATGTCAGGGCCAGTTATAACTAGACTAAATTATCTGTAACACAAAGAAGACAGTCCTTTCTCTTGTTTATGATGGGATGTATTCTTCTGCCTATCCAGCCTGCTTGTAAGGACATGTCCCAGGGCCTGTCGGTATGAAAAATGTGCTAGCTACGTTGAGGCTTGTTATCTAGGATTTTTAAAAAAGCACAGCGACTCCTAGTATATGTCCAATTAGTGCCAACACTACAAAACATAACATCTCATTCCTTCAATCAGGAAAAACAGGCTGCGCAAGCGTTTCATTAAGTTACCTAGATTCACACCAAATTAGACATTAGATAGTTGAACATTAGATAGCTAGATATTAGATAGCTGAAATTAAATCAGTTTGAATGTATTATGGAATACTGATGCATTAAATTACAGATTTCTCCACCACTAGTAATAAGAAACTAACAAAGACTACTGTATGACATGAATTATTCATAAGAAATTTATTTGCCTTTTTTAATTTACATAACTATGCAGAGATCATTTGTAAGCTCTTTATACAAAACTGCAATGCATGTACAGGGTAAATAAATTATGTTCATTATATTTTAGAACAAAAATGCTTTTCATGTTCAACATACAATTATTATTTTTAATCTGTACGAATACGCACATAAGTATGGCATATATTGATAAATAAAAAAACGAAATTACAGTCAACAACTTGTATACCGTGATTTAAGTAAAATAAATCTAAATGTTTGCTTTAATCGTTAGAACAATTTAGACACCATTATCTTCAGAGTCAGTGCTGGCCATTTCTCTATAATGAAGGCTGCGTTGAATCTGCAAAAATTTCCTTGTCTTAATGATCTGATGTTCTCTATTTGTCAGTCTACAACAGTATAGAGATGCAAGTGAGTTTGATTTGCTTTTGCACATTCTAAACTGCCAAAACAAAAAAAAATATTACGGAATATTTTGCATATGACGCCATTCAACAACCTCTGTGTTGAAGCTGATCCATGTTCAATGCTAGTTTATCCAATTCTATCTTGCAGAAACGTGCAGTTGGACTTAGTTTAGTTTTTACCTTCTACCACAAAGCATCACAAGAATCCCTGTGTACTATACATCTCAAGTTTCTCAATGAGAGAGCCTCTACGGTGACATATCTTTGTAAAGACATGCAAGTCTCTGCGGTACCTGTATGTCTCTGCGTTGTGTTAGTCCATCTATCCCCATCAAGCAAATATGAAAACTGAGTGAGATGTTTGAATGTGTCGTATCCGAACACAGCGCTTGTGTCGACCTTGTGCCTTGCATCCAAACGCAATGCAAATGGTGACATTGCACATGAGACAGCTGTTCTTCTTTAATGGTTAGTCTGTGGCCCTTCTCTGGTCTCCTGAATAGGTAGTAGTGTTGGAGAGAGACGGTGGACGATGTGTTGTAATCGCCCTCACCAACACTTTTGAGTTTTGAGTGAGATTCAGATTTGAGTCAGATTTGTTTTTAAATTTCACTAACAATGAACTTTCAAATATCAACCTGTGTTGATATTTGCAGGCTATATTGGATATCCAAAGTGGAATATGTGATTGTGTTTTCTCATTATTACACAGTTTGTGGCTATGCTTTCACAGATAGCTCCTCTTCAACTTCGTCATTTGTGGTTTGACAATTGAAATTTGGAAAATCAGTCCAGCATGAAGCACCCAAGGGTGGTGCACCCAAGTGCAATATGACACGTGGCACCATTTTTGTCTAGAACTCATAATTCCAGCATGTCTTTCCATGCTTCTCCCTGGAGAATGTTTTTTGTGTTATGAGGTGCTCGGTCCAGTTAAACACACTGGTGTCCGCTGCAGGCTGGCTTCGCCACACAAAGCTACATCCAGACCAGCTCCCACTGCTACTCTTCAAAAGAGCCCCACTGCCAGAGCTGCTGTCACAGCTTCTACAGTACATTGCCACAATGGCACCTGAAAGCCGAGGTTTTAAGTGCAAATATCTACATGCTGTTAACATGTAGAATACCATCGAAGTGGTGCTACAAAATCAACAGTTCACCAGCCCTTTATTAATCTACTACACACTTAAAATAATAAAGGTCTTGCTTTGGAGACTCGAGGTGTGAATTTGAATGCCGGTCTAAGCCTTTTTATGTGCAGTCTGAAAATTGACCATATGTATCCGTGAATGTGAATGTGTGTGTCTGTTTGTCCGAATCAGTGAACAGTTGGCCACCAGTACAGAGTGTGGTTCTCTCCCACTCGCTTCAGGCTCTGGGTTTCTGAAATTGGCTCCAGTAACCCAGAAATGGGTTGAGTGGTAGCAAATAGATGAATACTTTTCTTGGTGTTGTGGAAGATTTATTGTTGTGGTTTTCACTGAGGTAAAAAATATTCTAATGATGCACAAGAGACATATTCTAATCTTATTGCACAATAAAACTGTAATACATTGATATATCAAATTATATATTGCTTGAGCCCTGTCATGAAGAATGTTGCTATTACAATGGGCAGGAGAATAAAACGTCTACAAAATCCAAGAAACCATTTTTTTTGTACTTTTTTCTTTAAAAAAAATTCCCTATAATAATTTTCATTTGTTTTTACATTCATTGTTTTTATCATTATATCCTAATAAAACTATAAAAAGTATGTACGTATATACATATATATATATATGTGTGTGTGTATATATATATATATATATATACACACACACACACACACACAGCAGTGAGCTGATTTAGTCAAGATCACACAACAAACTGGTTTTAACATTTGCGAACAAATATTTTGCCTCCTACTTGAAACTTCAAAACCTCCTGTCATGTTCATTTGCGACTGAGCTATTTGGTAATAGCAATTTATATGCTTTATAAAAGCAGGCTCTAAGACATTACTGATATGAGCTCACATGCCAGTGATTATTATGCTGTAGAACAGCATTGAGGAATAAGAGCCCTACTTCGGGAAATAGATAAATTATAACGTTATGTTTAAGGACAAATTATATTTATAGCTGTTAAAATGTGAAATACAAATTCCATTATAAAAGGCACATTTTCAAGTTCATTGTACAGTTTGTATCCAGTGACAATAAAGATTATTCTTTTAATAACGTGAAAGCAGATAATAGTGATTCTTTATAGCGATTTCAATATTGTTTACCTTTCTGTCATTCGGTTCAGCGTTTGGACCACTGATTTCTCCCTGTGAGAAAAATGACAAAGTACACATAAAATGTAATGACTAGTGTAATGAAAACTAATCAAGTTATGTCTAATCAAGAGTAAAACTGCATAGACATATTTATTTTTGTATTTTCACACCAAAAGTCACAGAATTGTTGTCTTCAAAATAGCTCAAACATCGATTAAAAAAACCTTTAAATAAAAAAAGACCATTAGAAAAGGTTGGAACTTATAGACCATTAGAATATATAAAATCTCTGACTAAAATGTCAACCTTAAATGTCAACCTAAAAATGTAAAGCCTAAAAACGATTAATAAATAGGATTAAGTAAATGTTTGAATGTTATGGAAAGTTGTTTAAGGTTTTGATAGCAATTGAGAAAAACTATTTCATTCTTTTTCAAGAGATGTAAAGCACCTGCGTGTAAATGCACTTTATGGGTGGGTTAAATAATAATGAGTATTTGTAGGGTGCTTTTCACAGTTTTAACTGTCTCAAAGCGCACATGTAAATATGTAAGGAAAGTGTTACTTTTTATTTAATTTATCGTCTGATACAGATACAAATACAGAACACAGTTTTGATAAGGGGCCTACAGTGAGCATCTGGTTCATAGCCAGTGGATTTCAGTGCATTTAACCTGGTTAAATGAATATCTCAACCATTAGAGTGACACTTACATCATGCAGGGGGTAAGCTGCAGTATAGATGCCATGGCCAAGTAAACTGCTGATTCCTGGAAATATAACACAACTGAGAACAATGAATTTTAAAATGAACATATTGTACCACTGTTAATGTTTAATGTATAGCAACACATTTATGACTACAGCTATTGAATCAGTTTGCTTCCCATTCAAATGCAATATCACATTTCATGTGCCTTTTAACAGCTACATGACTTGGTTATTTTCAAGTGTGAAAGACTAAGTTTATTGTGATCTTGGACTTACCCATGTTGTACTTAGCTCGTGTACACTTGGTTCTTTTTAAAATCTCATAAACCTAAAAAAAATATTTATAAGAAAAAGATTAGTTAGATTAGTTAGATTAGTTAAATTCAAATACAAAGACTTGACTGTCCTTAATATATAACAGGGTACAGTCTCGATCAAGTTCTTGATCTGCTTGTGACTGGTACTCTGGCAGTCCCTGAATCCTTTTGTTACCCGTGTTGTGTTTATTCTTTTAGCATGTCTTGTCATTGTTTTGGTTTGTGTTATCCCTGCTCTTTGAATTTAATGTTTTTTTTTTACAAGTTGATTGTTTACTTTGAATTCATTGTTGTGGTTAATGAATTTTTGTTATGGCCTCATTTTCTGGGTATGTTTTCAGTTATAGATTGCTGGTTTTGTATTCACTTGCATCACTTGTTTTTTTTCTCACCAAAAATGTCCACCATTTGAACTCCCACGTCTGCTAGGCAGAATGGTTTTTGGTTTTAAATAATTGTAGGAGCTATGTTGTTGGGCACTCAAAGCTCCAGGTAGGGTTTCCCAAATGCTTAAACAGTATCTTGGTGACGGTACAGATTAAGAACACTTTACACTAAGAACACTAAGAACCTTAAGAAAAACAAACCAAGACAATGCTATGTCTCCAGGATTGCCATCACCAGTGCACTTCTCAGGAGCAGGGTTGGGGTTAAGGCTTGTATTTGAGCTTGTGGTGGCACTCTTGCAGAAGGGGACATAAAGTGTCGGTTCATTGTGATCTTTCTTATACTCAGGAGTTGCTCATGAAGCGTTGTAATGAGCCGGAGTGGGCTTACTTGTGGCTCCCCAACTTAGTCCACACAAATTTCCTTGCTTTCATTGGCAACTGACAAGTGCAACCCTTAAACTTCCAAAAGGGGAAAATTGTGCGCTCTACTTTTAAGCTATCTACTGAAGCGTGTATACACACAATGCAGTGAACATACACAAGCTTACAGTAGTGGAATTTCATCTTCTGTTTTCATCCTCGCACTAGAACCGATAATGACACTGGGTCGTTTACAGGATTCAAGTATCTAGGGGTTTTGTCTACGAGTGAGGGGAAATAAAGAATAGGCAAAAAAAAGGAATATCTCTCAGTTTACTGGTTGATCTATGTTCCAATTATCAGCAAAAGTCTGGGCATCACTGTTCGAGTTGTTGCTCTTGTTACACAGCCCCATAACAGAGGTAGAAGACGGATGGATTAAATTAAAGTGTTGTCCTGAGAATGAGTTTGTCCTTGTGATATCATTACAATATAAATTGTAAGTAAAATAAATGTGTGTGTGTGTGTGTGTGTGTGTGTGTGTGTGTGTGTAACACGTTTCCTTAAGCTTTGGTACTTACGATTGAGCTTCTTGTTTTGCTGTCGAAGAACGAGCTTTGGTCTGACAAATCAAATCTGCACACAAAATGAATTGTTGAAGTCATTGAGTAGAATTGGTGCTATTACATAGAGAAACGGAAATAGAGCGAGTTAAAGCGGTTTCCAAAAGTGAAACTTGTGCTGAACTGTGCTAGAGTTGGTCAAGTTGGTCACAAAGGCCAAAACAGATACAGTTCTTCCAAAACTGTGTTCAGAGACTGTAATACTTGCATCATATAAATGCTGTAGTCACCTGCGCAGTGCTGAATAAGCAAAGAGCAGTTTATGCAACCATAGTTGAAAACAAAAAGCTTTGTGATGTGATTCCGCAATCTACAACTGAAAAGGCCAGACATGTTTCTCATTGACCCATTTTATGCTGAAAAGCACTGTTTGAAAACCTCTCCAGTCACTAGACGAAGTGGAGAGAACCAAATGAAACCTTTAAGGGAAGGGACTGTTCGTTCTGTAAGTGTACCAAAGAAAAAATACCCCAATGACAGACAGGCTGCTCTTATAATAAGATGTGTGGGTCACTCTGAGTCATTTTTCTGCCCTGAAACATGTGAAAGCATCTGTTCGGACTGATTTAAGGCAAGGGATGCTAGAAAGCAACAAGCAGGGTAAAATGCTGAGAAAGACATGTACTCCACAACATATGTAATCGCATACATTATCTAGCCATTTCTCTCATTCTGTTTTTTTCATTACAGAGGGATCATGAAGAGCCATCCTCTTCATTAAGTGAATTAATGTTCATTACTGTAGAAGGACATGGACTTTTACATCTTGATGGACTTCCACTCCATTTGGTGAGTCAGTGTCTGTCATGTCCTTGTTGTCCTGTCAAGGATTGTCTTCTTCACTTATTTTTGACCCTATTTATTTTTGTTCGCCCCACCTTCTTTTGTACTTCTGTTCTGTTCTGTCCTGTTTTGTGTGGCACCAGGGTATCGAGGAAACATTCCCTCATTTGACTGCGTATTGCTATGCTGCATGAGGATTAGATGACAATTCTTGAGTCTCGACCCTTAATCGGTTCATCCAGAGCTGCTGTAATCATTTAAAATAAATCACACAACACGATAGGTAAAGTTAATCAAAATTACCAGGGAAAGGCCAGATTTCAAGACTACTGTTTGCTATCCTTCTCCTTCAAGTCTCTAGAGCAGTGGTTCCCAACCAGTGTGCCGCGGCACTAAGGGGTGGCGTGAGATATTTTGAGGGTGCCAATTTTTTTTTTATTAAGGCAGAATCAGTGTAAACAGTATTCTCATAGGACTAGGTATAAGGTGTTGTTGCATGCAAACTCTCGAAATGAAACAAATAAATAAATAATAATAATAAAGCTACGGAGATTTTAAATATCTATTTCCTTATAAGGGTGCCGGGAACTTTTGAAAGGCTTTCCAAGGGTGCCTCAAACAAGAAAAGGTTGGGAACCACTGCTCTAGAGCTTCTGCGCGCTTTCCCCGGAAGTAAGTTTATTTTTTATATCAGAAGAGGATGTAAAGTTTTAGGCTGAGAGTTACGACCAGAGAGAGAGAGAGAGAAAAACAGACCAATCATCTGCTGTTTGGTCTATGCGCGGGGCCATCTCGCAAGGTTCAGATTAGACTTTAGTGGCTGGACCAGACTAACACACACACATATGAAAACACGTCAAACTGACCTCTCTTCGTATTTCAGGCTTATTCAAAATTAAAGGTTTAAATATTAAACCTAACAACAATAAAGCTTCTTTGACTTTGATTATACCGGTAAATTTGTGCGTGAATTTGGTTGAACCAAGAGTTTGTATGTGTCCAAAATGTTCATTGTTGGAATTCACTGGCCTGTGGTCTTAATACTATCATGTTGCTATTGTAAATGTGTGATTATTAGAAAAAATCTGGCTGAGCTGTGTTGCGGTGGGAGGTGAGAAAGAGACTGTGTGAAGAAGTGCGATGTGTAGGAAGTTAAAAAGGGCGCTCTTGGTGTCTTGGCCACCCCTGAGATTTGGCAAAGTGTATCCTCACACGAGAGAAGGGAAGAGATGTGTGGAACGTGTGATGTGAGCTAGCAGAGTCTGATAGGAGGGTGGTCCTTATTGCTAGTATGTCAGAAAAATTTGGTATTTTTGAAAAGTTGAAAAAGCGGCAATTGACACGGTTACGCTTGCTGAACTGGTCCCACACTTACTGGTCAATTGCTGCCAATTCTCACCAGCCAGTCAGAGTAAAGGAAATACTCTGTATACGTGTATCACTCCATAAGTGAAAACGACAAAACACAGATTTGAAATGCAACTAAAAAGCTGAAGCAAAAACTAAACTTTCGAACAAAAATGTCAGTCAGTCAGTCATCTTCTACCGCTTCATCCTTTACAGGGTCGCGGGGAGCTGGCGCCTATCTCAGCGTCTTAGGGCCAGAGGCAGGATACACACTCTGGATTGGTGGCCAACCATTCGCAGAGCGGACACACAGACAAACACATTCACACACTCACTCATACCTATGTGGTCAATTTTCCAATTCCAATTAGCCTGAAGCGCATGTTTTTGGACTGTGGGAGGAAACCGGAGAACCCGGAGGAAACCCACGCAAGCACGGGGAGAACATGCAAACTCCACACAGAACGGCCCCGGCCGGCCTTGAACTCACACCTCAAGTGTCAAACGGAACCATCTTGCTGTGAGGCGACAGTGCTAACCACTGCGCCACCGTGCCGCCCGAACAAAAATGTGAAGCAATTAAAAAAAAAAAGCAATTCAAAATGTGATGCATTATTGTTTGTTTCTTTGAAATTTATCAAATAATTTTTGTGATTCCATAGCAGCTATGCATATGTTTGCGAGAGAAACACATCTTGAAACTTCCCAAGCGTACGCTTAAACCTAAATGGTATTTTATTTTCCAATTTAGGTTTCTTCATATGTTTAACTCATTTGACATATCAGGGAACATCATTCCAAATAAATATTGTTTTAATTTTTTCTGAAAAAAAAAAAAAAAAAAAAA
>CM051499.1:4460733-4578786 GCA_028031935.1 Paedocypris micromegethes | reverse complement strand
AAAAAAAAAAAAAAAAAGCGCCTGACATAAGTGACAGACTAAGTCACCCTGACCCTTCCATGGAGCAGTGGGCACTAATCGGGGCCTGGGTTTCAGCAACACGTACAAATATACAAACTCAAATAAAAATGCCCAGTTTGTGTCCATGTTCTCTCGAGCTGCAGATGACGGTCTGGAGCAGATGATGCTGCACCTGTTAAGATGTTTGCGCTTCAATGATTGATTTAGCGGCTCAAGCCTGGTGTAAAGCCTGGCCAGACATTGCCACACTGCTACCATTGGAAGCCATTGATGTGGCTCTACTTCACAGTAGCCATCCGGGATACGCCCAATGCCTTCATTGTTCTACCACCCAAGTACAGGTTCAGTTTCAACTTACATTTTTGCTTCAATGGAAACAGGTAACACATATCCAATGTATACCTTTATTGCCCATTTCTCAATTTGCAGACGTTTTCCCTTTTGTTCAGCACCATGTACAGCTGTAGATTACCAACAGTTAGGGGACTATTTATGTTCCCTGTTATGCCAACAGAGTTTTTATTGGCGAATGACTGCTGCTTCTACTGTACTTTGATTCCTTACACAATTGATTCCTGTGTTTTTCCAAGAAACAGAAACCCAGTATGTGACTCTGGCTCATAGTCGATTCAAATTTTTATTTTGATATGGTCACGGACTCTGGCTCATAGCCAATTTTAACTTTTATTTTGATACTTCCGGTTTAGTTTGTTTACTCAACAGTCTGTCCTTGTTCTTGAAAAATGAAGTGTGACATTTCATGGAACATGCAACATTTTCTAGGTGACCCCAAACTTTTGAACGGTAGTGTAAAGCACCAGCTCGTCACTTCTCTGCCAGACTGTCAGTGTTCATTGCCTGACATCTAGCCATCTTATATCTTGCCTTCTCCATGATTCTTGTATCTTGCTTTGCACGTGTTTTGCTTTGCACAACCGTTGCTCTCGTCCTGATTACTCTGTTGCCAAATGATTTTGTCTCATTCTGATAGTGATCTCAACTCGTGCTTGTTCTCCTGGACTGCCTTTGCCTTTGCCGTCAGCAACTCTGACCCTTGCTGTACCTGATCTTCGTGTACCGACCCCTGCCTGTCCGACCTTGATTTTGGAATTAAAATCCGTGCTGTGTACGTGGGTCCACCACCCAGCACCCTTGATAGCCTGTGACATTACGTAGATAGAGTGTCAGTAATTAAACTGATAGATGGAGAACATATTGGCTACTTGCATATCCTGTATTCCCTGATGAAAGGGACTTTGGGAACCCTTGACACAACTGGACTGTTGCTGTACAAACACAACTACTCATTTGGTTTCTCCAGTGGTATATTTTTCATTAATTCAAACTATTCTTTTAAAAAGAATTTCCAATATATATTTTCATGCTTTGTGTCATTTTATCCGCCGTTCTGAGATTTCTCCTTGGCCTATAGATAAGTGCAGAAGTACAGTAAATGGGTTCAAGGTGTTCCCCTATTGTCAGTACTGGACACAACATCTTATTATCATTCATCAGATTGCTCAAGTAACCAAGACAATACATGAGACAATACTATGAGAAAGCAAGAAGCCAATGTGACCAAATCATAAAAAAATACAGAAATGGAAATTAATCTGTTTTACTACCGATGCAGAATGTGGGATGAGAAAACAAAATAACTATTAATTGTAAAACGCATCAAATATCATCCGGTCAAACACTTACAGATGTTGCTTTTCTCTTGAAAATGGATATGACAGATGCTTCTCATTTTCCATCCGAGCATCCCCAACGTTGGTCTGCAAAGGTGCAGTTACTTTCTGCATAAACAAATTGATCTTCTCCGTAATGCTGCTACCTCGGCTTATTTCATATTTCTGGAAATTAAAAGAGAAGAGCATTAGAACACCATGTGTGTAAATGTGTGTCTTTTTGGACATACATGTGGGTGAAATTAAAGAGTATGTTAAAGCAGTTACCTTTATTGTGGGCATTTTGAGTTTCATAAACTCAGCCTCTCGACAAAGAATTTCCCAGGGTGCATGAATCTTCAAAAACCCTACTCCAGATATTTTATTCTAAAAAAAAAAAAATGAAAGACAAAACATCACTTCATAACAGCAGCACGCTATGAACAATAAGTTCAATAAATATTCAATTGAAAAAGTATAAAGCACTGTTCCTGCATTAAAAAAAATAAAAAAAAATAATAATAATAATATATATATATATATAAATAATCGTCATTAATTAACAAACAATAATAATTTTATTATTTATTAAGTATAGAGTCTTGTAATATTGAATACTGAAGTGTAAACTATAAATGTTAACTCAACACAAAATAAACCCTTAATATACTGTAATATACCGTTTTTGACTAAAGAAAACAATAGGTAAGCCGTGACAACTTCCAGCTTAAACTGCGGTTCTTTCAATCAATCATTTGGCAGACACTTTTATCTGAAGCGTCCGCGCGGCAGAAAACCAACACGGTCGGTGGTGCCGCTCTCGTGAGTCACGTCACTTCTCTCCTCGAGTCAAGTCTGACATATGGTCTGTGCGCAGTGCGCATCGTTTGAGAGACGTGAATAATTGCATTGCATTTTATTTTTTATGTAGCTCTTATGTAGTTCATTGTGCAATAAGATTAAACTCAACAGTTATAGTGAAAACGGTTTTCTGACATTGCAGAGGTTTATTTTTCATGCTATATCAAATTGTTCATTTGTTGTATTTGTACTTCAAATAAATGTTTTTAAGTAATTTGCTTCCCGTTTGTTTTTTGTTCTTTTTCTGGGTAATGACAACCAATTCTTAAAACTCCATTATTAAATGCTTTAAGTGAGGTGGGGTGATTGGCAATATGACCACTATATGGCCTTACTGAATTTGTGCACTGCGGTCAACTCTTCCAAGGGAAGTGCACATACAGCACACAGTGAAGTGAACATACACAAACCCGGTTGACTAAGCCGGGCAGTCTAAACCGAAGCACCCAATGTCTTGCCCAAAAACACTCAGTTGCAGAACCAGGCAGAGGGAAATTTGAACGTGCAACCTTTTGGACACCAGTTCAAGTCCCCTACCCCTGGAACGATTTAGAAAAGCTCACAAAAACTGTTAACAGACAGTTAGAAAAGCTGTGTGAAAAAGGCATTTATAAATACAAAGAGTAACAGTTTGAATAAGCTTCGTTTGTAAATGACGTTATAATAGTGATTATAAATTACATACTTAATTACTTGATTCTTTACTGATGCGTAACTATTGGTTTAAAGCATGCAGTTATTACAAGGTGTTGCCAAAAATGTAAATAAGAAAATTGCACTTTATTAATTTTTAAGCTTTCATATACTGTAATTGTGTTTCTTCAATTAATACTATGAGCATCTAGGCTGACCAATCAGAACCTAACTTGATATACATTGTCCACACAAAGGTATTGTATTTCTGGTACATACACAAGATAAATGGACGGTACCGTTTAAAAGGAGGTTGGTCTGTTTAGATTAGCTGACATAATAAAAATTAGTTTTTTCCCCCAAATTTATTTTGACCTTGCACTTTTTTTAGTATAATAAATAGCGTGAGTTTGAAAATACGTACTTTTCTGTATTAACTACCCTTAGCACTTGTATATATTTCGTTCTTGTGACCAAAAAAAAAACTGCAAATAAATCACATTATTCATGCTGTTTTGTTGTTTGTTTTTATCATTTCCGTTATTTTGTTTGTTTGTCTTTATTTTTTACAGTGTATTCCCACCAAGTATTGCCATCTGCAAATCTGAACAAGCTCAATTTATGTTTATCTCATTTTCCCATACTCTTTGACCTCTTTTCTATCAGGGGTCTTAACAGTCTTTCTAAAATTACAATTTGTAAATTCTTAATCTAGCTCTCATGTTTGAACTACAGTGAAATATTAGGTGAAACACGTCAAAAATGGTCTAATTAAAACAAATAATATCACAAAACTATTTTATGTTTCCTTAGACAACAAAAAGGATTTCCCCCCACAACTGATCTTAGAGAAACAAACAATCTCCTGCCAGAAGCACAAAGATAATGGCCCCACTACATCATGAGTTATGTAAGCTTTGCTTCAAATAAGCCACTCTTGCTATAACTCACATCCCACACAAGGGTCTGACCCAGTCTGTTCAATCGAAGCCACTGTCTTCTGTGGAAAAACAAGTTAAATAATGACCATTCTTGCACTACATTGATCACAAGAAAATACAAGCCAAATGTCTTATTGTTCCTAATGACAATGTGTTGTGATTATGACATTAAATGGGTTTGCCATGACAGGCCAACTTCGTCTGTGCTTTTTAAAAACAAACATAACGTTTGAAATTTTCGAAAAAAGTAATTACATGCATCTTATACCACCACCAAATGCCAGTGTACATTGGTGACCAACAAGCAGCTCCTTCAAAGACTGGTACATCTTTAAGGACAAAACAGGGGATTTTCTGCTTATATTCTTTTTAAACCAGAGCTTTTCCCAGCTGACATTCATTATTTCTATATTATTATTTCTTGTTTAGACAAATTGCTTCACTTGCTCTTCTTTGGAAAAAAGTGTCTGCCAAATGACCGTAAAAGTAAATATTGTGTCACATAAATGTTTGTGCTGCATATTTTATATACACATATTTTATACTGCTGTTATAACACATTTTATACTGCTGTTATAAGAACAGTTTTCCTTTAAGTTGAACATGCATTTTGGATTTCTACGCTACTGGTTAAATGACGAAACCTTAAAAACAAGTTTTATTACGATTGAGCAGCCGATTTTACGATTTTAGCATCAGCATCTGGCCATTTTGCAACAGTCTTTATGATTGTGGGAGTTATATTCTCAATCGAGGCAACAAAGAACACACAATGACTCGACAGGCCCAGGGGTGGTAGTGGTTTGGACATGTAGCCCAGTTAGATCTTGATGTCGACTTCTCCTGTGTGCTCTTTCCTCTAGCACATGTAAAAGTTGAATCACTACGTTAGCATTAGCACCCAGAGAAATGGGCACATTTATGACAAAAATGGCAGTGAACTCCTAGGTATTAAATTATTGGTAATTGACAGCAAGATATTCAGATATGTCCTATATACTGCTGTTTTGTCATGGTGCTGTATTGTGTAGCCTGCTACCTTAAAGACAATGAATGTGCTTCTGGAGACATGCCTCGGTAAAGAGTGGGATGCATGCTTCCTACTTATAAAGCTTTAACTCTTTGTCCGTAACAAATACAAATCTCAAGTGTCGGCTGTAGACTGTTTTCTCCCAGACTGTTAATAAAACTAACAAAACAAGTGCAACAGCCACCTAACTTCACACTGACCAGTGTACATTGCCATCTGTACCATCACAAAATGATACATTAGAATCCCTCTGTCCCAAAGAGTTTAGAAGTTACAGAGATACACATGAGTTTTTTTTAAATATGCTAAAAAGTCTATACCTCATTTGCCCACTCATTTCACAAATAAAAAAAAACTGTACATAGAAAAAACTTACCTGTGCACTTACAGTACAATTTTTTTTCAGCAAGCATTGATCGATTGGAAAAGAAAATGTAATGACCTCACTAAATCAAAAGCAAATCAAAATAGTTCAACATGGGCATACCTCTTCATCTTTCTCCATTTCAAGTCCCATCTCACGTAGATTCTCTTCAAACTCTTCTCTGCGGAGATGCTGATCATCTTCCTGGTAGTCTAGTCTCTGCTTTTGGGCAGCAAGTTCCGGGTCCTCTTGTACTGCTGGTTTTGGCGGTTCCCGATTGAATCGACAGCACAGCAATTCTCTCAAACTCTTTACACAAGTGTTTGATTTTTGCTTGTGCGCACTATGGGGCTTCTGAAGATGATATGTGAGAAGATAATCTATTCGTCTCAGGCCATCCCGGAAGTATGGGCCCTGTTCCAAGTGCTTTTGTTTCTCATTTGACTTCTGATTGTTCTGGACCTGAAAAAGTCAATTAAAAGTCAGAAATTTTAAATGTATGAGAATAAATACCAATTATAAAGCATCTTTAAATTTAATTACATTTTATTTTATTACATTTTATCTGAGTGCATGTAATTTGTTTTAATCATGATTTAGAGATCAAATAAACTATGTTTTAGGCCTAAAAATCACCAGCTTTTTTTTTTTTTTTGTTAAATTACAGTATATTAATATATTAACACACTTTAAACCTGCACCAAGTTAATATTATAAAAAGTTATTAAAATCTCACTATGAACACACTTTTAAGTGCACAAGTATTTACATATAAATCAATCTAGTATATAATACAATTATTTGAAAGACTTTAAACTGCCAAATGGTGTTTACAATTTAGTTTCCAGTGAAAACATATTGGTTGTTAACCATATGAACACCAAATATATTCATATTATAATTATATATTAATATCATACTCTTTAAAATTTTACTAGTCACTCATAGCTGTAATCGATAATTGGATTCGTGAAATATACTTGCTAAGTATATAAACTCAGATAATTAATGGAATGGGTAATGCAATGTTATGCACATTTTAATTTACAGAAATACTCAGAACTTGAATTGTTTTTTGTTGTGTATGCCCTTTAGGGAGCACCTGAGGTTATGACACTTATGTGACAAGAGAGACTGAGCTATCAAAAAAACCAAATACCACCAGCTGGAGAATTGGATCAAAACAACAAGTAGGAAATTGGCAAACCCAAAAATAGTATAAGGGCTTTCAGAGAACATCTGACCTGAATTCTCTCAGAAATCATATAGGGCTTTGACCAAAAGAAATTGTCAAAATTGAATTTGAGTGGACGGGGATGTTGCAATTGTATATATTTTCAATATGGCTGTCCAAAGCTGTGGCCATATAAGGCATGTGGTGCTTTGTTACCAAGGCAATAGCCTGATGTCAGACTCTTGAAGTAAGGGAATGATTAAGCTGAAGGAGGCGTCTCATCAGACCTAAATGACTTGTGAAAAAAAGGGCTGTGAGAGTGACAGATGGCAGCAGTAATGCAGTCAATATACCGTCTGTTATGGTAAAAATAGCGGAGTTGAAAGGAAAAGATCTCAATTTCTTTCAATTAATTTGTTTTAAACCTCACTTATGGTCATGGACTATTATTTATGCATGTTTAGTGTATCCTTCAAAATGCTTGAAGATGAACCTACAGTACTCAGAATGAGCTTGGAGTAATGTTTCCCTCAATGTGAAATTCACATTCAACAAAACCACCAGAGATGACTGACTAGGGACTGTGTCTGCCAGGGGTGGGCAAACTTTTTGCTTCGTTCTAACATTTAGAATTCTATCATTCTGCCACATTGAGTTCCAACATTTGACAAAGAGGCAGGACTGGGCTCGGAAAAAAAAAAATACACATTTTGGGATATAGAGGAAATACAGTGATACCTTGGTTCACTAACGCAATTTTCAAATTTTTGTATTTCATTTAGTATTTAACATTAAATAGTATTTATTTGTATTTAAACATGCATTCAAAATAAAAGAAAACTTATAAACCAAAATACAAATAAAGTGATTTAACACTTTAACTCACCAGGGAAGGTCCCATTATGATATTTGAAAATTCTTTTTTCATCAAGAATCAAAATGTATTTATTATTACGTTATTACGCCGCTCAATGTGCCAGAAACGTAAAATGCGCTGAGCCACTTTACTCTTTTACTGGTTCGTAATAAAGCATATATCTATATCTTAATAAAATAATAAAACTATATCTAGGACCGTGATATGTTTTGCTTCTATACAGTACTTGATTTAGAGAATGTAACCGCTAAAACGTGATGTTTTATTAAACTTTGCATTTAGAGAAAATAACCGCTAAAGCGTCAGACTATTGCATTTAACATTGCAAAAATTAAAAAAAAATTTACGATCACAAGATTCTTCATATGTTTGGCTGACTTTCGACAGACAGATAACACGCCTAGTTTTGCCATCACTACAATAGTGTGTACTCTATAATAATAATAATAATAATTTTAATAATAATCATTATTATTATTATTATAAAAATAATAGTCACTCACCTTTAGTAAGGCGAGTGCCTAAAAATTGTCTGCTACAAGAGCGCATGCAGGGAGATTCGAGATGCGAACATGCAGCCTGTAACGTGCTGCCTAACGAAAATGTGAAGATTGTGAAAAATATAAAAAATTTAAAAATAAAAATAGTAATAATAATTTAAAAACAAAACAAAAACGTGAATAGTTTCCGTATCATTTTTTAAAATACATCCGTTTACGTTTGGCACTAATCGGATTCACTTGGGCGGCCCAGTAACATTTAATTCACTGACAGGCGCTGGTCCGCGGAACGGAGACTGGGGACAATGGCACTGTGCTGCGATTTGTGACTTTCAATAAGCGTTTTGCCCCAAAAATCAACCCATTTGAGCGATTACTCTACTGAACTCCCTTGATCCCATGCAGTAAAGAGAAACGTGGAGGAAAGCAGAAAGCGCGAAAATGAATACAATGAATAAAAATGTGCAGAAATAAATGCGAGAGCAAGGTTTTAAAATAAAATAACCATTGAGCTAAAGAAGGAAATTATAGAGAATCACGGTTGTGGCATTTGTCTGACTGTTCTCAGCTCAAGTGCTGGGTGGAGTTTGACATAAACGTATATGCGCAAACCTTTATTGTTTTGTGACTGACAGTGTAAAAATAAATGTTAAAAATATGCTAGTACAATTATTTTATGTACATTTTGTGTATATGGTTCTGCTTTTTAAAATGTGTTCCTAAAGAGAGTAAAAAAAAAAAACCTTCATAATGAATTAACATTGAAAAAAAATATATGATTTTGATTTAATTTTTTACAAGCTCAGCGGGCCATATTAGAATGTTTCACAGCCGCATGTGGCCCGCGGGCCATAGTTTGCCCATGCCTGCTCTAGGCTGTACGTATAATGTCTTGATGTTCCTTTAGTAACTGAAGGCTTCAGGAATAGGGAAGATATGGCACCACTGCTCAGTCTTCTGTTCTTGCAAATTGGCTCCAAATACAGTGGAAGAAAAATGGACTGATATTTTACTTGGCTTCAAAAGATATAGAGCAATTGCAACCAATAAAACACAAGACATCAGGCAAAACAAGGAACTAAAAATCAAAGCAATGTCTTGCATTCTTACTTACACCAGGCTGATGATGAGGTTGTCCAACATCTTTGGAATCATCCTCAACCTCTTTTACTTCCAGTGGGACAGATTCATAAATGTCATTTTGCCACATTCTGTCCATTTCTGTCTCCTCCGTTCTTGCAAAATCCACACTTTCCCCCCCTGTTCATGAAGCACAAATTTAAAAAGTTTTAATAAAGTTTTAACATTTCTAAATTTTAGTAAAAAAATCTTTTTTTTTTAATACAAAAAACAACAACTTTTTATAAACAACAAACCGAAGCAATGGACATTTTTCTTTTCTTACTCTATTCCCTAATTTTTGAGCACAGATAAATAATGGAGATTTTTCTTTTTTAAAGACTATGTTTTCCCGCATAGCGACTTTGCGTTGATCTCGAACTAAGAAAAGCGCTTTTAAATAAACTTGAAACTCGATTTGTCCACTTATTTACATCCATGATTTGTCCACGTTTACATCCACAATTTAAAAATGTATGGAACATTGAATGAACTTGCCGTCTACAGCTCTCCATGTATGAAACAACAACTGGAAGTGGCACAATGCAAACGGTATCAAAGTAAATAAAGAAACTTTTCTGTAACAATGATGGTTTATGATTTATGATAGATAATGTAATAAACAGATCTGGCTGATTTGGATCATACAGTGTCATTAATTATCGATACTATGATGTTATTACTAGGGCTGTCAAAGTTAACACATTAACTCGTGCGATTAATAATATTTGTTAGTCGTGTCAAATTGTATTATGGGCGTTTATCACTTCCGCCCCCCCCTCCCACTTCTGTTTTTTTACGCGCAATAATGGTTTCACTTTAAAACGTTGCTTTCAATATCGACTTTCAGCTTAGTTTTCTCCTTTGAATGTGTGATCAGCGTTCTGTCTTTTTGATGTGATAATGTGATCAACTTTAGTTAAAATTGTGTGATCAGCGTTTTCAGCTAGACTAGTTATCAGTGCCATACTTTTGCCACACAAATATACAAATACATATCTGTGTTCTCTTTTCCTCAATAAAATCTTTTTTTTTTTTTTAATTATGACTGGTTTACACATTGTTTTCTTCAGTCGAAAACAGTATATTACAGTATTTAAACAAGTGTTTATTTTGTGTTGAACTTACATTAATTTATATTTTACACTTCAATATTACAAACGTCTACTTATTATTATTATTATTATTATTATTATTATTATTATTATTAATAATAAATTAATGAGAATAAATTGTAGTTTTTTTGTGCTTAATTGAGATTAATTTGATTGGGGAAGTGCGATTAACTCGCTTGACAGCCCTAGTTATTACACAAACACAGTGGCGGTTCTAGGCATGGGCGAACGGGGCAGTCGGCGACATTTTTTCAAGTTACGTGGGGGGCGCCACGGGCGCTCGGAAAAAAAAAATATTTTGTGTGTTTTTCTGTAAAGTATCATACGTTTGTGACGGCGACCCGTTTGTGTGTCATGGCAGAAAACGAAAAAAGTCTGGGCTAAACTACTGGGACGGGCAGGGGGCGGGGCTTCAACGCATCACTCATTTATTAAGGATGTACACGTCAATTACAGGATTAATTGTCACACTCCTAATAAGCAAACATGTTTTTTTAATCTAAATTGTGTCAAATGCATAAAAACATAGGTAATACAAAACAATCCAGGTGTATTTGTTTACACTCTTGACTTCAGGTCACTGTACAGTGTTGGGTGAAGGGATGTGGGATAAATCCGATGACTTGATCCCCAATTTGCGAAACAAACGATTGGGATTCGTGAGAGATGGAGAAAAAAAAACACAAAAGCTGTCAGGTTCACAAGTTCACAACATTAAAAGAAGATGAGGAAAAAACGAGCAAAAGATAAAGTTATGCAATCTCTCTAAATTTTACAGTATTCATGTAACATATTTCGTAAGATAACTTAATCAAGGAAGGCCAGAAAAGTCAGATTTCAGTTTGTGTTTTTTTTTTTTTTATTTTAAGGTTCTGTAGATATTTAACATATTTATTCTATATTTAATTTATGTTTTTATAATTTTTGTGTTATAATTTATATATATATTGGTTTTTTTTTAATGGGGAGGGGCGCCAAGGAGGAGTCTCGCCCAGGGCGCCATACAGTGTGGAACCGCCACTGCACAAACACTGCAAAAAATTACCAGTTGGTTTCATTTTGAACACATTTTGAGTTGAAAAATATTTTGTTCATACAATTCAAATTCAAGTATAATACTACAGTATAATACTAATAAAACTATACAATAAATACAATATAAATGCATGTTAACCCAAAACCATAACTTTTACAAAAATGTAAATCGCAAGAACGTTTAATTCTTTTATTATTGATCGTCTTCTTTCCAACTATGTTGGACTCTCTCTCCAACCACAACTCCCCTTCTCATCAAAGACATTTATAAAGCACAAACATATACGTATTACAAGTAAAGTTCTCAGCTCTTTTGGTTTGGAATCTCAGAGGCTAACCGGGAGCCTATGGCGTATGGCAAAGAACTGGCACACAAATGGCTCTGTGAATGGTTAGCCACCAATCCAGTGTGTAACCAGCCTCAGGTCCTCAGAGTTTCTGTGTTGGCACCAGCTCAGTGTGACCGAGAAATAGAGTACAAAATGAATGAATGGAATTACACATTATATAACAAAAAAGGCGTAAAGTGTTGACACAGACCAGCTTTAGCCAGTAGGCTATAAACAATTTCAGAAACTTGAAGGAGCATTGTGTCATTTTAAGCATTTCACACAATTGAATTTAAATGTTGAAACTTGCACACTTTTTTTGCCCAAAAGCTCAGTCTCTACTTCAGACATGTGACAAAAGCAGTCACGTTTAAAACTGGAAAGATTATTTATTTTAACCCTAAATATTACAGTAAAATAAATAGTTATTGTGACAGTCTACCGCAATATTCATGATTTAAGTGAAGATTACATCACCCATCCATGCACTAGCCATTTTAGAACATCATTATTGCACAAAGCTGTTCTTGTCCACACCTTTGTATTATTATGTATTTATTTGTTTATTAATTATGCATTACCCTGTATTTATTATGACCTCCGAACCCATTGCTCTGCTGCATATAGTTGAAATTGCATTAAAGCTTCATTGACTTGATTTTAACAAAGTATATGGAGCATTATTTTTTCTAAAGAGTTGATGTCTTCACCGGGTGACAGAACCTGTTGGTCAGTTGGAGTGAGAGGGTTAAATATGCAGTGACCTGAATCTGAATGGACAGCATCCTTACTCATAGAAAACCACATTCTTGTGCAAGGTGTGCAACGAACGTGGATTACTAAATAGCATAGAATAAAATCTCCACAAAGAATAAATTATCATCCACTTGTTGGGCATTAAAAGTTCCTCTTCAGTTCTCCTGACTGAGGCTGCTGCCCATTCATTCTGGCAGGTTGTTATCTCGAAATTCTCTCTATTACACCTCACAAACCTTGTGACAATTGTACTGGACTGTTTACTGGTTTCTTTTTTTTCCTTCTGCTAATGGTCCGCGCTTACTCTGCAGTGCCTCTGCGCACCCCCTGGCGGGCGCGCCCCCCATGTGTAACTACAGTGTAACCAATGCTGTATCAATAAAACAACAAATGTGCATCTGTAACCAAAATGTAATAAAAATGTAACCAATCTGAAAATTAACGTACTGTATGATATATACATAAGAATAAAAAATAGTTTAAGGAGAAAAAAAGAGGAGATAGAAAAAATAGAAGCACAAAACAGTGCAACAGTTTTTTTTGCCAGTACATGTACGTATGTAGGTCAATCTGGGATGAACATTTTGGTGATTGTGTCCATACTCTCTCCCTCTCCCTCACTCTCTCTCTCTCTGACTGACTGACACACACACACACACACACACACACACACACACACACACACATACACACAGCAACTGTCATAGTAATAGCTGCTTAAATAAAAATATGATAATGAAGACAATAATAACTATTTCTGCAAGCAGCGTTGTTGGTTCGGCCATGATTTGTTGATTTCCATAAGTACAATTTTTCGGACATTCAATCAGAATCTGTATCTTAGCTGTGAAAATCAAGAAAATATCACAATATAATAAAAAACATTTAAGCAAACAAGGTGCAATTTCAATGACATTGCATTTCTACAGATTTCCTACAGCGCTCTAGATCTACTATTATCAATGATCATGGTTTTGCTAACTTTTACTTTTGTTTCATTCAAAACTACAGCATAATTGCATAACCATTAACATTAAAGTTATATGGCCTCCTGAACATAACGTAACTCAAGCTAAGTTTTTATTTGTAGAATTTGACCAAGTTTCTCTGTGCTAGCTTAATAATAAAATCACTTTTGGTAGAAAACAAGAAGTTGCTATCTATGAACGATGTACCAATGCAGTTCTTATGCTTCAGCATAACACAGAAAATTAAGTCTGTTACGAGTGCAAAACAATAAACAATTTCAGTAACTTGATCAAAACCACAAACCTCAAGATTGATTTCCAGTCAAATACATTTTAGTGAAACCTGCAAGGCAGCTAGATAAATCTAGACACCATGATATCAACAAAAGTCACAGCCCTCCAGAAACTCTCAACCCCATAGAATAACTCGGCACAAAAGTTCTTTCTTCATATGGGTTTTTGTTTGGAAGACATACAGTAGTATCAAATAGAAAGATGCACTTTACAAGTTTGCAGGGAATCTTTAGATATCTTTCCAAGTAAGCTTCAGATCAGTCTACCATCCTCAATTCAACAAACCAAAATGAGATCAAAATTAAATTAAATTAATGAGTTCAAATAAATTTAATGAACGTTACATCAGGTTCTAATATACTGTAGCAGTAAGCTGGTTAAATGTTTTGAATTTGTTTACCGTTTCAATGTTTCTCAATTCCATGGCTCGGGGAACCGTAATCAGTAGAAGCCAGCTGGATAAGACGTAGAAAGAGGGTGGAGACAGCGTCCATTTCTGCTTATAAAGACCCACAATGACTCAGGAACTTTGGGGCAATAGATGACACTGTCTTCACACTTACTAGCAAATAGAACATGTCTAGCAGTCAAATAAGGGATCTCTGTCTTTGACTACCCGGCGTTAAGCTCTCACTATAGTATGTTAGCCTATTTAAAATCAGAAAATGATAAATGAGGTCACCTACCAGTTAGAGCCTCTAATTAACTGTCTTGTCTCCTTTTGCTTGCATGTGTTTCTTTCTCAAGTCCACCCGGATACTGACCCCACTGCTAAGCTTCATGAGTTCTCATCTGATTACCAACTGCCATTACTCTCTATGCTGTTTCTCTTTCTATTCTTGCTTCCTGCTTAACAGCAACTTTAACATCACTATTACAAGAACTTGTCACAAAGTATTGGTAGCTCTTAGCATACAGATCTTTAATTTGTGTGTGTGTGTGTGTGTGTGTGTGTGTGTGTGTGTGTGTGCGTGCGTGCGTGCGTGCGTGCGTGTGTGATCAGGGATTATTCGCGTTTGGATTAGTTTGATGGTTTGGTCTGTCTTTCTGCTCTGCCTGATTTTAATCTTCTTGGTTTTTTTGGGATTTTCCCACCAGAGGTCGCCAGAACGAATCATTTTTTAATGATTCCCATGGTTGTTTTTGGCAAGTTTTACACCGGATGTCCTTCCTGACGCAACCCTTCATTTATCGGGGCATGGGACCAGCACAAAAGTCACTGGCTTGCAACACCCCGTGCCTAGATTGTTATATCTGATTTAATGCGTTCAATAAAACGTAGCACGTGTAATCAGACAAATAGAAAATTTAAATACCAATTGTAATGATTTATAGAAAAGCAGACCTAAAAACGTTTCAGCAAGTATACTTATTTAAGTGAGCAACAGGTTTGGGGACAACACACCAGATAACAATCTTGATGCATAAGCAAACTAATGTGCAAACTGTAATTTGCATACAAATGCGAAAACACTGTGTGTCACACGCAGTTTGATCAAGTCTTGTAAATGATTCTCACCAATTTACACCTTGTTTAGATCTTTTTTCTGTGTTCATTCTTTCCACAAAACTAGATATTAATCGAACTGAAATGTTGTTGTTGTTGTTTTTTTATTATTTGAAAAGCGTATTTTTTTGTAATTTAGATAATCTTGACACGCGATTCTCCCAGTTTAAAATAATTATATAATATTTATATAATCCAGTCTAGAAATAGTTCACATTTCGCTGTCTAGATGCATAAATACATGGTAAATCCCTCTGCCAACGAGGAAATTCGCTGCCAAATCGGTTTCATCTTCCTGTTACTGCTGTCACGAATTATCTTCATTTGTTCCGTGTCCTACGTGTGACTACAGAAAAACACAATCCACACTGTTGTGTAGATAACACAAGGCAAATGTCTTCCATACAGAATTAAATTAAACTGGTTTCAATTGTAGAAAAAAATTGTAGACGCACGATTTAAGCTCTTGGAAATAATACAATAATGCGCGATGCAATCTGTGCATTCGTCACTCAGAAATGAAATATTAACGAACAGATTAATGCGCCTCTAACTGATTGACACGAAATTCAAGCATGCGATCTAGCGTTAGATTTCAAACGGAGAACTCACCCGAACCATCTGCTCCATCTCTCCTCGCAGTTTTTTGATCGTCTTCACCCTTCATCAGCGCAAATCAGCTTTTTGTCTAGTCGCTCGAGGAGAAAATAGATCGCTTCGTAAAGGAGATGACCGTATATTATCGCTTGTATTTCATGTGGTTGTACTATCGATACAATCATGTTCAACTGAATCAACCACACATCCACATAACACTAACACATAACACGACCACCCCCCCCCTCCACCAAAAAAAGAAGTGTATATAAACACCAGATGAATGCGATACGAACACCAGGTGAACGCGAGATGTTAATTATCAATCAACCATCCAAACAACCGTGTTTGACGATTATATATCATATAACTTATTGTAACACGCCCGCGCGCGTTTTTTTTTTTCATAGTTTTCAGATATTCTAATTACAAGCTGTGTTGCAATTACATACAAATTACACATTTATTAAATAGGTTTGCATAAAAAATAATAACAACAATAATAATTAATATTAATATTAGGTATTTTTGTTGTTGTTATCATCATCATCATCATCATCATCGTTGTTGTTGTTCACAATAATAATCAGCATCAACAGACAATACATGACATGAATACAAGTACAGTAATAATATCCTGGTGGAGCAGCCGCAGCCAAATGTGCCTGTGTGTGTGCAGATACATATGGGAAGATTCCCTGCTTTAGAAAGATAAAGTATAGCGAGCAGCACACATAAAGTACAACAATGTACACGGACAGGGTGTTGGAATTATATGAAGGAACAGGTGTCAGTTCGCTGGAGTATTTTGTTTGTTGAGGCCGCTTATGGTCAAATCGTAAGACCAGGACTGTCTCAAACCAGTCCATTTGGTTGGCCTTTGACGGTTGATAAGACTGGACAGAAATAGGTTTGGCTAGGGACCGAAAATCTGGTAAAGCAAAAAATTGTACTAAAGAAAATATTAAAGCCAATGTGCCTTGGCAATTTTCTGGTTTATCAGATTTAAGACCCACAGTCCAATAACAAGGGTCTCAGAACTTACTCATTCCTCTGTGCATAAATTAGTTTTGACATCTCCAGCTCGGCCCAAATGTCTGATATCAGAATCATATGGTGATTGACCTGTTGCCCATTTATCTCATTCATCTCATGTATCTCATCCTCGAAATGGGCTATCATTGATGAGAGCCATATTAGTGTAATTCTGACATCCGCATACTCAAAAAATGTTTGGATATTAGGGTTATTGGGGCAGTCACATTTTCATAAACATTCTTTTTGTTTCATAGACGTTGTTTTTTTTAAGCCAACCGTTACAAGCCCCCCAAAACACAGTCCACTGCATGAATATGTCTTGTCACACATGTCACACAAGCACGCATGCGCACACACACACACAAACACACAAGAGTGTAAACAGAAATCAGGATTTATACAATAATATTCTTTTAGTTTTTTGGACTAGGGAACTCATAACACATTAAGCATAAAGATTCAACCTACTCTCTGTGAATGACTTTCTGTCACTCCGTTACAGCCATTGGCTTTGCATGTCATCACTGACAGCAGCTACTTAACTAAGAATTGCCTTGCCCTGCACTACAGACGGAGCGTTTGACGCATAGTTTTGATCATTGATCTGCCTGTCCCAACCTGCTGCCAGTTTCCTGGACTGTGTTAGTGTTCCAGCAGCCATTGCCCGAGCATGGACTACGTTTGCCTTCTGTTGATAAACGCTTGCAACATGGATCATGCGTTGATAGTTGCATCTGACTTGTCTGCGATTATGTCCTACAAAAAGCAACTAATACAACTTGGCCAATAAAATCAGCTGCTGCAGAAGGGCTAAAAAAACTATTCTCTACTAGCCTTTGGTTGAACACAATCTCTCTCTGTTCACCTGCCATGGATGGTTCTACCATAAATATGATGGATCCCCAAACAATTTTCTGTTTATAAATTTCTCTGTTGTTCAAGCCATTGTTACAGCCAAATCCAATTGACCCAACAGAACTTTTACGCTTTTATTTTAACACTTCTTACGCTTTTCTTTGAAAACTTAATGTTAAAACTGTAAGTTGTGTTCAGCAATTTAGTATGTGGAAAGCTAATAAATCGATACTGAATTTAAAACAAGGAGATTGAAGTTTGTGGATAGCACACAGTTATTATGGCAAATATCTCAGGAGTCGTGGTCTTCTAACAGAATCACACAAAAAAAGAAAGTATAAACTACCGTAAGACTACCATTTCAACCCTACTTTTATTTGAACACCACTGCGATTAAAATGGAAAGGAATGAAAACTGGAATGGCACCCTCTACTTGAACATAACGTTTGCGTGTCATATTGCTTGCTCGATTGCATCCTGCGTCTTTTGGGGCTTGCAATATTTTGTAAAGGACATGTTAAATTATGGCAGAATTAAGTGTATTTAGAACTGTAATGTATTTGCGTATTGTGCATTTAAGATACTGGGCAGCTGTAGTTACGCTGTTAACTGGAGGCGACAAACAAGGGTGTGGCTCGGCATCGTTTCTACTCTTGGTTTTTTTATTTATGTTTCATTTAATTTTTTTGCAAACTCAAGCGTGTGTGCGTCCCAGGACTTGTAATTGATCCTTTGCAGAGACAAATGAGAACTTAAAACTTTTGGCGGCCATGTTATGCAGTTTCGAATTCTAATGTCAACATTACTTCAACACTACTACTGCCAAACTTACTCAGCAACTTGCTTTTGTTATGAAAAATTCAGAATACTAAATTTGCAACATTTGCAAAAATACAGTAGGGCCTAAGCTACAGGGTCAAAGTCCTAAATATATTTTGCCAACCTGGTTTACATTATATTGTACAACTCTTAATGGTTAGAGCATCCACCACAAACGCTACTTATGTGTGGTCTGATTAATGTACTAAACTACATTTTTTATTATTTGAGAAAAGTAACCCTAAAAGAAGAACAACATACATACATTCCAGCTACCACTTCTAATCATGTTAGGAGAGCCCCTAACATGAATTAATGTAGATTTACTGTGAATACTAGCTGCTAAAATGTATTTCCTTTAAAGGGAGGCAGTGTATCATAAGGGAAGTGGAGGATCTCTGACATGAAAAAATTGGAGTAGAGCCTGTTCTCCTCCACATTGAGCGGAGTCTGCTACAGTGGCTTAAGCATCTCTATTTAGAAAAATGTCCCACCACGAGGAAGCCCAGCAGAAGACCCAGGTCACGCTCGAGAGACAGTCGCCTCAACACCTTGGAGGAGAGTCAGGGTGGACATAATAATAATAATTATAATAACAACAACAACAACAACAACAACAACAACAACAACAACAATAATAATAATGTACAGAAATGTATTTAGGTTAATTTCTTCATCTTTATAGATTTATGCTCGAACATACAAAAGAAAAACAAATCACTACATGTTGTACTAAGTTTGTGTGATTATTTCGCTTAGAAATAATATTTTTTATAGGCTAATCAGCTTTTTCTGTAAATGAAAAAAATATATATTTTTCAAGGGTTTGTTTTATGTAAAACAAAATGTTAAATAGTAGATTTACCTTTGTTTTGTTTAGTTTAGTTTTTGCATGCCAGTCAAGCTTAGAAAAACAAACGTGCTCTGACAGAGATGTTCACTCTGACAGAAATAAAAAACGCAGCGATGCAACGCAGTGGCTGTATAACACTGGCAAATATAAAAACAAATTAAATACAATAACATATGAGGAATTTGCTACCTACCTCTGCCTTACTTCTTGTGCAAGTGAGGTACCACAACATGAAAACCGGGAATAACCACATATACTGTATGGACACAGCAAGTGGAACCGTAACACCCCCTACTGTAGATACACTATGCGATTTCTATAAATAATATCCAACCGTTACTCATTGTTATTTATTATTTAAGTAAAACAATATTGAAGTGAAATACCTATGGTGACGAGTCACAAGTTCGGTTTAATTTTAGTCAAAAATGTTAGGTGTATGGAATGTTAGAACACCAAGAAAGTAAAGAGCTGCTTATGTTTGCATATTACTGACATTTTTATTTAGCGCATGAAAAATTGAATGGTGGAAATTGTATGGATATTATGCGGACAACAGAGTAACTCATACATAATATTACACTTATGTTAAGTCCACAGGGTTTTCTCGAACCACTTTTACAAAGTCGTGCATCACCACACACACCATCTTTTTCCCGATGAAATAGAGGCAACTAAATGCACCTGCGTCTACTTTATCAACACATGTTTTTTGGAATGTAGAAACTGGAGGAAGCCCTCGGAAGCATGGGGAGAACATGCTAACTCCACACAGAAAACAGAAACAAAACTCACACCTTAAGTCACAAAACCTTCTTGCATAATCATAAATTATGTATGACAAAAACATAAACTGTCACAGGTACCTTGAATAAAATGAATTAGCATTATATGGATTAATGGATTCACTTTATCAGCAATCATGTTGATCATAATAAGCTATTAAAAAAACAGATGTGGACATTTCTGTAAAGTTAGTTCTTACCTTTATCCTCTAGTTTAAAATGAATTTTGCTAAATGCCTATGCAGTGGGCTGTTAATGTGCTTTGTTTTAATGTCATTAAATCTTGCTAATCACAATCATATCTGTATCATAATCTTTGCTAAATCTTAGGAAGTCTGTCATCATTCTCTATCTTTGGAACCAAACAAAGAACTGAAAACAGTATAATCCACAAACATACTTTGAATTAACCAAAACAACCTAGCAACATAAAGACTGGCCAAAAAAAAAGAAAAGATTGAGTGAATATCTAATAATTTAGATTTACATGTTTTCGATTTACTAGCGGAATGGCAAACATCTTATTTTACTGGCTAAAAAAACGTGTTTTAGTGCAGCGTCACTTTGAATCTGTAACACTCAAAACGAGACGAATATCTTCACTCTACAGCAATCTCCAAAAACAAACACGAAGAGACACGGAGTAATACACCGGTAACAAAATACACTTCGTTTGCTTCTTACTTTAGTGCAAGCGAAATCTCTCCAGCGCGTCCAAGTCTTCGAGATCCTTCTGCTCACCTGGCAAACCAGTTTTTAATCAGTCCATAGCAAATGTTTGTCTCTCGGGTGATTATATTTCCGGTAACAAGATGTTTTTGTAGAAAAGAAAAGCGGTATGTTTAGAACCGTAGGTTTCAACATGAAGATCGTTAAGATCGGTGTTTACACTGTTTGTAAGTAACGTGAGGACAGAGCTTGTACTCTGCTGTGTGACGTATTCAAAGGTGTTTCCCTCACATTTATCACCTCGGATCAGGAATGTGGGCAGGGATGAGCTGTACTTGCTTAACAACTTACTACTGTTTTAGGGCAGTGGAACTGTTTTTTTTTTGTTATTTTTTATTTATTTATTTATTTATTGCCCGTATTTTTACAAAGTAATATGAAAAAATAAAAAACATGTTTTTTATTAACCTTTCTGTGCTGCCTGCTCTTCTACAAGTATATTGTAAGACACTCAAAAACATTAAAATTCACTAACTTGGTAACAGGAAGGCGGACTGCAGCCAAATCAGCAGCCTCTATGAATTAGCCGCACCTTTTTTGCGTTTCTGTTACTGGCTTTACCTAGGATTTATGAGGATGTCAGATATTGAAATATATTGCTTAATTTAAAAATTATATAGAAAATACAATATAGTATAGAACTTAATATGGTATAGAATAAATATAGAATACAATAAAGTATAGAACTTAATATGGTCTGTTCCATCCAACAGCTGATTATTGTTGCTAAAGTTATATTGTTATTTCTTTTTGTTAAGATTCAAAAAATTTACTGTGTGATATTAGAGAAAATTGCATGCATCCATTCATCCATCTTCAACTTATCCGGGGCAGGGTCGTGAGGGCAGCAGCCTTAAGAGACGCCCAGGCTTCCACATCCTCTAGCTTCTCCAGGGGGACACAGAGGCGTTCTCAGGCAGCTTTAAGACATAGTCTCTCTAATGTGTCCTGGGTCTTGCACTGGTCTTCCTCCCAGTGGGACATGTTGGGAACATCTTTCCCGGGATGTGTTCCAAGGGCCTCTGAAATGTATACCCAAAATCTATTGTGTGAGTCAGTGCATGTAAGTGCAAATTCAAAAAGAATAATACAAAGCGTTTCTTCATGTCTGTCCTCTGACATCTTGGTTTTACAGGATTTTACTGTGGAAATTTTTCTAAAAAGTGTATTTACGTGTTCAGAGCAGAATGGCCTGAAAAGAGTATCATTTTTGTAAGGAGTTTTATTATTATTTGTTGTTGTGAATATTATAATATTTTGTAGCACCCGATGAGCGAGTGGGTTTCAGTGGGTTTCGAAACCAGAACCAGTCATCGTTGGAATTGAACCTGCATCCCTTCGACTTAACTCATCTAAGCTTGTTTAAAATAAAAGTGAATCCCTTTGATTTTGCCTCGACCTATGGAAGCTTAATTTTGTGAATAATTTAGATGCTTATTAAAAGTTGATGAACTAGTATTGAAATTTAGAAGCAAAGTCTCGCAACAGTTCATCTGTCATTCACCCGGACAAACAGATGAAGGCAGTGAGTAACCCTGTAATGTTCCACGTGTTCGCTTTTTTTTTTATTAATTTTGTTGCAGTTAGCATTTAATTTGTCAGTACACTATAGTTTCAAATTGCAGGTCAAAGAAATACATCCATATGTTTCAAATAATTTTATTGGAATATTTATTGCAAAATAGTTAGAAATCCAGCAGACTCACAACATCCTTTTTGTTTGGTACAAAAACCCCTGGGCCCTCCATCTGCCATGGTGGTTTTCACTTTCTTGTTTTTATTGAAAATGTATGTATTATGGTATTGATTTGCCTCATTCAAACTTATTTGAGATTTGTCTATTCAGGTTTGTTGTCTGTGTTATGTTAATTGTAAATTATATAAGGTTCTTTTATTTTCTTGTTCCCCCTTCAGATCAGATAAGGTGCTTTAGCTCAATCTGTTTAGGCGGGAAACTGGTCTATTCATTTTTAATTGAAAGGGATTGGTAGGTTGATGGCTCTACTTGAGCTCTTTTATTAGAGACGGTTGAACCAAAGACGCGTTAAACGTGTTTGTTAACCTTTCTTCCTCCATCAAGGAGATAGAGCTGGTTTGAACATAAGACGTTACAGGTCAGGTAAACCATTACTCCTTCTTTGAGATTTTTTAAATTCTATTTTTGTAAAAGTTCTTGCTTTTGTCAATAATGCTATAAATGCTTTTTGCTATAAATAAATACATTCACTCAATTTGGCATCTGTGTAGCTCCTACCACTTCCCCTTTGACCAGCTCAGGGCAGGTTCTTACAACCAGACTTTTAATAGAATTAACTCAAGAGTCTTTAAAGGAGGAGTACACAAACAATGAGTACATAAACCATAACGGAAGTGGTTTCAGCGTAACATTGCTTTTGCATCATTGACCAGTCAATTCCCCCGGTAAGATAGCAGTGCTTGAATGTGAATCAACTGTTGTACCGGTAATGAACCAGACGGTCATTAGTCCGTCACTGTGAGGAGCAGGACCATGACAGACACCACCAATGCAAATGCTACTAGCAAGTGTCAATACTACCTAAAAGAGTTAACTGTTTAAAACTTCGTTTTGCCACTTTCATTTTAGAAATTGAATTTCTCAATCAAATTTTCACCTAAGGGTGTTTTCACATATAGTTCATTTGAATAAAAGATAATATTTTAATTACAACTGTTTCTATGGGTTGAGAAGAGTTGCTGTTTAACGCTATCAGGTTTTTTTCCTCACTTATTGACAAATCTCCGTTTGGGACCAGACAACTCTGCGACCTGTCATGACATAAATGTTTTCTTTTTTTCCCAATTACGGCGACGTAACAGAGTGGCAGGTATGGAGGACTCAGGGTACACGCAAGGGAACAAACCACAAAACGGACCGGGACCTCGTTGCTTTCAAAGAACCGTACTCAGACTACCTCCGGTGTTTGAATATGGAACTCAGGTTCAGTTTTGGGGGTCTGAGATATGCACCCAGTTCTGGTGTTCTGTCCAGTCCAGACCAGACCAAGAAAGATGCTCCCTTCAGCAAGATTCCAACATCTATGTAAGTCAGGATCTGAAACAGAGCTCTGTTAAAGGCCTCCTGAAACAGTTTACCTGAACGTTACAGTACAGAAGGTGAATCCTGTTATTTTACTGAAATTCCGGATGAAAAGCAACGCCTGCGGTGCCTTACAAGAATCAGATACTGGCCAATGAGTGAAAGCTCTTACCTTAGTGAGATCCGACTTAATCCACTTGTAAGAAACAACAAAGCCCAGGAATTTAACCGACCTGGTGTGGACCTCCCACTTCTCTTCATTGATGTACAATTGTTTTTATAGAACCTGTTCTTGAACTGAGAAAAGTAAAGTATCATTAAGGTAAACAAAAACAATCATCAAATGAGTTTCATAAAAATTCATTTCTAAGGTACGGGATGCTGTAGAAGATCTCTTCAACTCAGGCTGAAGGAGAGTTAATTTACATACTCTGGATCAATGGCCAGATATTTGCAGAGCCTGTGTTCACTTTTACATTTCCAATTCAACAGAGGTTTTTGGACTGTGTGTAGAAAACTCGAGGCCCTTCTTTCTGTGAGGTCTCAGCACACTGTGCCGCCGTTATATGTGCTATGGGTATGCACACTATAAATATACAATTTATACAGCGTGTATGTACCAAAACCCCTTTAAAAAGTATAGAATTCGGGTACGGATCAAGAATAAAATGTAGTAGAATTGTCTAATACTGCCATCCATTGGCTAATAGCGCTCATTACATACATACATATGTCGTACACTGGCCTAAACGGAAAAAAAAATTACAAAGTACAAACATATTGTTGCGTTTACCTTACAAAAATGCTTTAAGACAAAATACTATTTAAACATATAACATATATACATTTTTAAACTGTTCGCAATGCTTTTTAACGTGATCTGGCAACACAGTCGGCGTTGCGCCTGTCAATCATGTCCATTATTTCCGCATTGCCTCCGCAGTTTTTAAAGTCTTCTTGTGATTGGCAGAGTTTTTAATACATCTCGGCTAATTTTTTTTTTCATTAGACACTTGACTTGAAGTGTGTGCATATCGCGGCAAGCTGATAACGGCGATAGACGATGTGTTTTTCATCCGTTTGCTTGTTTTAGTGACTTTAGATTGGTTAGGGCGGTCCACTTGGGACTAGTCAGTCATAGAGGCAACTTGGACCGAAGGTGACGTTTAAAAACAATGGCTGATTCAAACTACAAAGAGAATGAGGGCGAACGCGAGCCAAGTGGCGCTACATGTCCTGAAGGTAAGACGAGCCGCAATAATATTCTTGTAAAGTCGACTGTGTACGGGACCTTATACGAACTCTCGACGTAATCGTCTTCGAAGAAGTTTTTGCAGGATCAGGACTTTCAAAAACTTTTTGAAATGAGCAATGTCACTTCAACTAGGTTTTCACACATTGTTCGTTTGACACTTTTAAACGGTCCCGGAGCGAATCCGTGTGTATGAGTACACGCTTGCAGTCTCAGGTGAATCAAAGCGACCCCATTTGCGAACCGTACTCAGACCACATCCGGACCGTTTGTGGTTCCATATCTTCATACGTAAAAGAAAAGAGATCCCGGGCGGCTTCGCGGTTCGTTTCACCGGATGTACCTGGAGGTTTCCGTACCTGTAGCTCTGTTACGTCACTGCGTGTTAACTGGAACAAAAACTGATTAAAGTATATATTACTCAAACACATTCTTCCATTCATTTCTTTCATTCATTTCTTTATATTCTCACGTTAAACTGAGAATTGTGGTATTAACAACAATTAGTAAAACGTATAGTGTAGTGGAGGGTGAAGGGGTTTAATTGATGTTATATTTTGAGTTTTAAGTGTTCTTTGTTAGCGTGCACATTAATGCTCCGAATTATTCCGAATATTATTTCCGATTTTGTCACCTACTATTTGTAAACGAAAACTATGACAAAATGCCGTGATTTAGGAAAAATTATGAAGGACGGATGCCCAGAAGCCACAGGTTAAGGCTGCCCAAAAACTTTGTTTTCTCATCACGGTGTTTATTTACATTTCATTCAATTTTTAAATTCAGAGCACAAAGTCCAAATATGGTTCTTCTGTCCACACCTATCCACATCTTACTTTCACTTGTGGCCTTGCAGTTAGACTTGTGTCCAAAAGATTTGAATCGCTTTGAATTTGAATTGCTTTATTTATTTATTTATTTGAAATTGCCCTCAAACAGTCACACACAAAACACATTGGTTACTTACAAAATCACAGTGTAACATTTGCAGTTTTCTCAAATTGGTGGAACTGGTGGAAATATCTCTTTTGTTTTTGCCATTTAATATTAATACGTGACTGCTACACTGTCTGCTTTTAATACCTGTTTTTGCTCATGCTTGTCATGTCCTGGTCTGGTCTTGTTCGTCAGTCAAGGACGCTTCGAGCTAAGAGCTGCTTCATACTCAGATATTATGATTTAGCTTTATGAAACAAGTGGAGAGGTTTGGGTTTTCTCTTGGCTTCTTGCATTTCTTCAGTTTTTTCTCTCTCAGATGGTCTTGCTATATATTCTCTGCAGCAAGAGGACTGTCACACACTGTTTTTGTTGCACTTTCTACCCATCAGGGGCGGATGGGTATGCTGAAATTCCACTCTGTAAAACCAGTCAAAAAATGCAATTTCAGTTTTTGCTATCTAGTCAAGCTTATGATAATCTTAACATTGCTGACATTTTATTGCACATTTCACTGCAGACCAAAACATTTCAGCTACAGAACATTTTAGCGTGCCAAGCTGACAAACCACTAATAATTTTCATTATAATTAAAGTGTCAATCGGAGCCTAAATTTGTGTTGGATGTTAAGGGACAGTCTGTTACTCTAGGTTTTTCCATGGAGGAATGAGTGGCCTCTCTGATCAAAAAACAAGTGTTTTGTGTTATTGGTCTTCTGTGCTTGTTCCCATCAAACATGTTCACGCATAACGATGTTAAACAGTGAACATGGCACCAAGACACTCTAGGCAGAAGGTATCATCAGGACTTTGGCTTTTGACATTTGTGTGAAAGACAAAACATTTCACTGCATGCCAATTTGTGTGAATACAATTTAATTTTCATCCATTCAAGAAGGAGAGATTAAGGGGGGGCTGAGAATCTGGGGACTTCAGTGGAAGTTCTATAGAATAGACAAATAAAACCTGACATCCCTCTGCTAAACTCTAGAGTATTCCAGTCTGACCAATGCCCCAGAAAGTGTCAGTCACTGTTGTCTGACTGAAAAACAAAACACAATAAAATCAAACACATAAAATATTGGTGCGCTTTTGTAAAAGTTTCCTAACAATTCCATTAATATAAATGCGTACAATGTGGTTACGCATGGTAAAACGCTATAATTATTTATAGTAAATGTGAACAATATTTATGGTTTATATAGTGACATTATAATTTTTTTAGAATTAAATTTGATTTACATTATGGAAAAACACTTTGATGATTAAATGCTTAATTATATTTGTTTCCTTTTTAGATTCTGTGGATGATTCAATAATTGAGCAAAGCGCTGTTCTACTAAGAGGGTAACCGCTGTGATAAATTACATATGTACACATATTATATTTTTTTGAAATAATTTCTTTTACATAATCATTTTTCCACACAGGTATGTTATAGAGCGAGTTACAGTAGAAGATCCAGCCATGCACGTGAGTTATGAGGATTTAGGGGGAAGGCATCAAGATGCAGAGGATCCTCAAATCAAAGATGTTGTTTGTCAACTGCTGAAGATTGCCGATGACCTAAACAAGAATGCAGAGCTTCAACAGTATGTTTTTCTTTTTAAATTTTTCCAAACAAACTAAATGTTTTTTTTATTGTATATTTTAGAGTACTTTATAATAAGTGAGCAAATGTCATTTGAGTGTTTATGATTGTCGTACCTACAGTTGCACACACACACACACACACACACACACACACACACACACACACACATTCACACACTATTGCAGTTTATATGATACAGCCAATTTATAGATATTTAGGTGGTGTCATCGAGTGACATTTATTTGCAAATAATGGCCACATGGGATTTTATCCGAATGACCACTCTGTTCACTCTGTGTGACAAATGGGTTGAATGCAGACACCCCCCACACCTGAAGCAGTGGGCCGCTGACACATCAAAACTATTAATTTTCTGCCCAATAATCTGCTAAGAAGTTAAGTGAAACAATTCACTTTGTCCAAAGACAGTTGGAATTAGGGCTGCACGATATTGAGAAAATATGCGATATTGCTGTTGAATATTGCGATAACGATATTGCTTGCGATATAACATATTCCCATATAAGAAAACCCAAAACTGTCTGAAAGGTAAAACTACTTATTACTAAAATGAAACCTCATACTAAAATAAACAGGCACTATATTTTTAATCGAATTTAGTTTAATTTGGGCTAAAACTGTCTAGTAGTGTAAACACTTAGACTAAAAACCTGGTGTTAACTGGCAATCTTGCATTAAGTCTTTGACTAAAAAGCATGACAGTGTTTGTGATGGCGTCTGTTGTTGGACACCTTTGTTGTAAAGGTGTTGATTCTTTCTGGATATTTTATTATTTTAAATTTTCAACCCTGAAAATCAGGTTGTCAAAAAACAATGTAACAACCACATATTATTTATAATACTTCAAATGTAAATACATTGAATGAAACACATAATGTAATGGTAAAAGTAATGTTCAATGATCACCATTGCACTTAAAAAGAAACATTCCAAGGTACAGTATTATGTACAGTTGAGGACAAAATTATTAGCTCTGTTTAAAAGCACTTTTGAAATACTTGGGGGCGCTAATCATTTTGTCCTCAACTGTAGACTTTGCTGTATGTGGTTTAATGAGTGTCATCTTCTGGTTTGAAACCGCAGTAAACACACACACACACACTTCAGAATAAAATCCGTTTTTAGGTTTTTCAGGAACATTCACGGTCTGAAGGTTATTAGCACGCGTGACCGCTGCTGCACGAAATAGCGCGCGGGTGTCTGTCACGTCCGTCCGGTGTCATCACGCCCATGAGATGCGCCCCAAAATACGACAGAATTAATGCAAGATTATCTTTCCTTTTATAATATTTAAATGATTGCGCATATCTAAGTTTTGCTCAATGTGCGAGCGAGCGCAGAAACAGTTGATCCTAGATCAGAGAGTTTCCTCTCATTGTGACCACTGTTTTGCGGCACGACTTTTACAGTCTTGATGCTTGAGACACATCTTCTCTGCGGAAGCCAAACTACTGCCAGATTTCAGAAGTGCCCTATTTTAGGCACAAGTTCGTCCCAGTTATCTTTTAACACGCATCTCCTTCTGCTGTTCACCTCCTCTTCTCATCTGCGTATTTCTCGCTCAGGTTCTCTCTTCAGCCGGTCTAGCCAATAGTATAACGTCTATTTGGGAGGCGGGCAGAATGGTCCCTTTCCATTAGTCAGATTTGGATGACGCAAACGCTTGACATGCCTTTTTTTTTTTTATCGCAACTTCCGAGACTTCCGCGATACAAGTATCGTGTACCCTATTATTGCGATAACGGTATTCGCGCAGCCCCAGTTGGAATGTGTTTGTGTTTTTTTTGTTGTTGTCTGTCAATCAGTATTAATAGTATAAAAAGCTTTAGCTATGTTTCTATAATTGGTAGGATGGACGACTAATAATTTTAGTGCCTTATAGTTGTATTTGTGGCAATCATCATGTAGTTCATTTTTTCTTTAGCTTAATTGGTTGGCTAGACTACTCTGCCAATAACAATCCTTGAAAAAAAAAAAAATAGCTTGTCTCTCAAAATAGCTTGCGGTGAAAGCCATGTTCAGGTTATCTGACTGCTTAAACTGAAACTCTTAAAAAATTTAGCCTACAAATATATTTACAATAGCATAGACAAAAGCACAGCTATTGTTAGCTACCACTATCGTTCTCTCCAACAACTTTTTTTCTTATCTCTTTTCTTCATTCTCCACATTTGTTAAAGCAGAAAACAGTCCATATATACTGCAGTGTAATAGAGCAATGTATTCAATTATTGTAAGGGAATATGGTACAGGCTTCCTAACGGTGCTTGAATAAAAAGCTGACAGACTTTGTGTTCTGGTACCTGATCGCACTACTTGAAATTGGATTGGGGCATGCCTAAAGGATATTAACGTTAAATATATACAATTGTTTTGTCTCAGGCTTATCAATACTGTGCAAGATAACTGTGCTCAGGACGTCTTCATGACAGTTGCTAGGAGCATTTTTGAGGATGGCATCAACTGGGGACGTGTGGTGGCGCTGTTTCACCTGGCATATAATCTCATTTACAATGTAAGAAAGCAATTTTTTTTATTACTCTTGTTATAACTGTTGTCATACTTTATTTTTGGAAAAACCACTTTTGGTTATTTGTTGTTGATTTGAAGTTATGGTGACACTTCATTATTAAGTAATAATAAGTACAATTTCAACATGGACAAATTATGTGATGATATTGGTGATCATGAATTCCTTTTTTTTTTTTCATTTAGGCTCTGACTCAAAGCCATTTTGAAACCGTTAGGAGGGTCATAAGCTGGGTTTTACAATTTATCAGGGAAAACATTTCTATCTGGATTAGACAACAAGGAGGATGGGTAAGTCATGCAATTTATTGTTATATTCTAGCTACACATGTCAACCCAAGCATTAAACCACATATGACCCACCACAGACAATACCGTATTTACACGAATATAAGCACCCGTTTTGTTCCAATTTTAGTGGCTCAAAAACTTAAGGAGTGCTCATAATCGCCAATTTCAAATATTCACGAAAATATAAACGCTCAATTCTTTAAATAATGGTTCTGGAGAAAGACTTGCATAGGAGTTTTTATTGGCTCAATAACAGAAATAAAGAAATATTAGAAACGCCACGACACGAGGGAAAAAATAACAGCGTAAGATGAAAGATGTGGGCTGCTTAAATTAGCGTAAATACGGTTTTTCTTTTTTTGGAGGGACTGAGGATGTCGCTGATAATATCAAAATATAGATGTTATAATGTTATATAGATGTTATATAGATAATAATGGAGATGCCTTCAGATTCTTGTATTGATAAATATGATATTTTTGAACTTTCAGTAGTGCTATAAAGAATTGATGATGTGTTCTAACATTATTTAGCCAGGTGAACTGGATTCACTCCTGTGCTTAGACTAGTGAGAAGACCCAATTTGGTTGCATGATTATTATATTAAAAATGGGACACTAATAACAGAAAAACTTTATTGAAAAACAGTCATTTCACAACTATTAATACCAGTATTGTTTTTTACTAAATAAGTCCCAAATGAACCCCATTAACATGGGATCCCATGGAGACATTTCTTCTGAAATTTAAATATTTGAAGTATTGCGCCGCAACTTCACTCTATGTTCTGTTGTGATTTTAGATTCAATTAATCGTCTAAAAATACTATAATCTTTGTGTTCAGATGTTTACTCCATTGATAATTTTTGCACCTACAGTAAAGCCACAATTATAGTTTATCTTCGTCCTTCAGCAATTAGTGGTCAGAGTAAGTAAAAAGTTAGGCTGATAGAACTGATAGTCAATTTATTGTCTCATATACCGGTTCATGTCAACAAGGAAACGAGTTTGGTACCAGTTTTGTACTTGGACTCTGTTAACATTCTATCTAGACTCTTGATGAATGTATCTTAAGTCACGGGAAAATCTTATCTTTCTTAAAACAAGTAATGCATCATTACTATGAAATATCATTAAAAGTTTAGCTACTACATTATAAATTATGTCTTTGCTTTCAGGAGGGAATTTTCCACAGCATGTCAAGATGGCGCACGGTGTCTTGCATTGCTGCCATTGCCTTCATTGCAGCTGTTGTTTACTGGAGAAGAACTCGCTAGGATAATGACTTCACTGATTATTAAGTACAAAAGGGGTTAAGTTATATTATGAGCAACACAATTAATGATGCTGTCAAACAATTATGTGGACCAACGAAGCTCTACATGCATTTTATCAAAACTTTTATCATAGAGCAATAATTTGATGTATTTGAAAAATTTTTTTCTTTAGTTCTGTTGAATAATTCTTTATGCCATATTTTATTTATATTCAGGGATTAATTTACACAAATATTATAGAGACAAACTACTGTTCCAAAGGTTTTTGTTTTTCTTCTACTTTTCTTCTACCCCTTCTACTCAGGAATTAACTTTTATTCCGCCACCCGATCTAACCACCCTACCTCAGATCAGCTCATTTCTGAAACCAAGTAATTTCTACCTTCTTACTCGTTTTATGTTTTAAAATGGGAATTTAAAAGGGCCTGATAGCAATATACCATTTTTATGTATGCAATTCAATTGATTTGATTCAAATGTCCAAGAACCAAACTAAAAGTATGTACTCATTAAAACATTGTCAATTGATCGCACTGTGGCAATTTGCTGTTGTTTACTCTTTCTTTGTGTGTGTGTGTGTGTGTGTGTGTGTTTACAAGATTTCTAACTAAGCCCCCACCCCCAAAAGAAACCTAAACTCCATTATTGTATGAGTGGATTATACCTTCTCTGAAAATATGTCATTGGTCTCTTATCATTCAAAAAAATTTTTTTACCTTAAAAAAATCAGTAAGTCGGTACAGTTAAGGGTACAAAGAGGTCATATGCTGTATTTACTACAAGACAATTACATTTTTCAAACACTTTGAGGCCTTATGGGATTTTTTTTAGCCCTAACAGGTTTTGTTTATATCAAAACTTGGATTTCCCAAAACTCAAATAATTGTTTGAAATATCAATTGCATTTTTTTATTTCTAAATAATTTTGACCCAAATTCTGATTTTTCAATGTTTAGAAACCAAACTAATTTAGGTCGATCCTCTGAAGCCTTATTAGTACGTATTACGTTAAAACATACATTTTTTAAAAATCACATATTTTATGGGTCAATCGTGTGGTTTGATCAGCTGGCTATAACGTTGACTCTTAAGAAAAGGATCTGCACCACTTCACGCTAGATCAAAACTCTTGTCACATTTTGGTAGCAATTGGGTCATATTTGTTCAAATTGTTCATCTTTTCATCAGACAATCAAATCATTTTAAAGCAGATGCCATCATGTAATTAGTAAGAGTTTGTGTTGCTTTTATATAAGGTTTTTAATATCATCACATTCATTAGCCTAGTTGAATTTATTTATATATATATATATATATATATATATATATATATATAATATACACAACACACACACACACACAAAATATATATATATATATATATATATATATATTATATATATATATATATATATATATACTCCTGCAATGTTATATAACGTCTCAAACATCTGTAGAATACTGTATGGAAAAAGAAATGTTTGATATTTAGTGGGTGCTAAAATGTAGGTGGTAATAGCACTGTGGGATTTGAAGTATACTACATAGAGCGTTATAATTAATTACAGCAGTAATAACTATTGTCCACAAGATGGCAGTATTCTCCATTTCAAAGATCGGGAATTTAACTTTCTTTAATCAACTTCATGATGGAAAAAAAAAAAAAAAAAAAAAAAAATATATATATATATATATATGTATATATATATATATATATATATATATTATTCATAAAACATATACCCAATTTAGGATTACCTTAAACTTGGATGGATTATTTTCATTTTTTCTTACTTTACGTTGTTTATACAGTAGTTGGAAAAATAAAAGCATGAAAATATGCTGAGATGATACCTGGATTATATAGCACACAATATACGTACACACTATACGTACGCTTCAGAAGATGTGACCCGTTGGTAATGTTTAGTGAAAGATGATGCGCTGCACAGCAGGTTATCTGCAGTACTAAAAATGGATGTTGGACCTCCTGTGGACTCCCAATGGACTCCCCTCTAATCTCTGTGTGGGTGGTGAGAAAGTTGCACACTTAACCAGCTTGAGTGAACCAAGTTGCTTTACAACCATGTCTGTTTGTTTGTCTAGATGGGTTTCTTACACTGAGCAGATTCACAGCTGGTTTTCACATGCCTCTTGTACATTAAAACAGTCTGACTCTCATTCTGCGTCACAGATGGCAGCATCCTGGTATAACGGCAAAGAGGATGCCTTGTATGGTGACCTCATACTGAGTCATTGCAAAATATTACCAACAACAACAATTTTAAATATAATCTAGAGATTACTGCAGAAAGTTCAGTAAGTACGTAGTAAGTCTGAGAGTACGGCACTTGCAGTTTAACTACAGACCATTTACTGGAAATTTGAGTGGACATTTTCTACGAGATTCCTTTTTATGTAGGATATCACGAGAATGTGAGAGACGATGAGCTTTGTGATGCGACAAACATTTGGCCCTGATATTTTATTGGTATTAAAAAAAAAGACTTCAGTTATGTAACATTAGAAACATTGTTGCTCCATGGAGATGAATGCAGTGATTAAAAGTGTTACAAGAAAACCTTTTATAATCCCAAAGTGAGGGAATTGCATACAATATTAATTGCATTGTTTTTATCCTAAAAAAACAGATAAACTACATTTGTAATATTAATATGCAGTCATGCAATACAGATAGTCTTGTTGATATGTTGACTTGTTACAACTGAGCTCGACTACAATTACAACTCGAATACACAACACATTGAACCTTGAGGTAGATGGGCAGTGCTGGGTGGGTGTAACGCGTTACTGTAATAAAAAAGTACTTTTCCACTGAAAAGTAGTGTAACTGAATACCTTAATTATTAAGTATTTTAATTACAGTTACTTATACTTTTAATGTACATTCTAAAACAATTGCATTATTTAATTTCATTATTTAAGTTTATTAATTTATCTTCTTATTGAACGGTCTGCTGTTTTAAAATCTTTGTGGTGCGCATGATTTTGCGACAGTAGTTTATAAAGTGTGAGACGTTAGAGTCGAACTCTGCTAAAGCTAGTGGCTTTTGAACGAAATGTCAATAATCAAGTCACGTCACATTTATGAAACAATTGGAAAAAAGCTTTACAGTATTATGTATGTGATCTATTTGAAAATACTGTCGGTGTCAATAGCACAAATGATCGACAAAAAAGTTCTTGACGACGAACATTTCACGATCCTTGTTCATCATTGATGAACTGCGCTGCACTGCGCAAATTCTCGATAAGCAGCAAAACTTGATTTAACTTTGACATTGCCGAAAATTACTTAATTTCTTAAGCTTAAAAACATTGCAAGGCTACCTTGTGGAAGAGATGCTGCGTCGTGTACAATCTCTGTCTTATAGGTGCATTTATTGTTTCTGAAATTTTTTTGTCCTACTAATAACTTAATTAATTGAATGTAATCAAGGTGATACACAAAGCTAAAAGGCTCAACTATTTTTTGTTTTACTGGTATTTTGTTTTTTAATAGATTATTTAAAGGTTTATAGGGATTTAAAATAAAAATATTTATTTAGGTTACTTTTTGAGTAACAAAGTTACTTTTTAGACACGGTAATTAGAAAAGTGTTTTAAATTCAAAATTCTAAAGGATCCAGCAATTAGAAATAAATGTTTTTATTTTTAAATGTAACTTACCCAACACTGCAAATGGGCTACAGAGGACCACACCAGGGGCCACTTCGATCTATTACGGGAAAATAATTTCTTGTTCTAATGTCCCAAGTTTAGGAGAAAGCCTTTCTTAAGTATATTATCTGCAACAATGTACTTGAACTGAGTATCAAAAATATAAGCAACTTTGACTCTCTACTCCACTACATTTCTGATTGAATATCAGTACTTTTTCCTCCTCTACATTTGAATGGACACTTGTACGTTTGTATACCATGTGTTTACCTTTATGAAGCAGAAGCCAGCATGTTAAGCAGTGCCAGCACAAACAATCATCCATGGTCTTATTTGAATGAAACGTTTTCTTTTGTAGAAAAACTGAATGACTCTTACAAGATGCAGTGTCTGATAAAATAAAATGTATTCTTTTTAGTACAATTATTAATATTGAGGTAAGAGTAAATGTAATGTTAATTTAAGTGGAATGTTGTCAAGTTAGTCAAGTCATGTCTTCCCTGAAATTACAAAGGAATTGTAAGCCTAAATAATATAATAAAACATCAGGAATAAAGATTTTGTTTTCACATTTCTTGATGATTTGTAGCGTAAATTCAGTGAGTAAAATACTCAAGTTCTTTTAAATTGTAGACTTTTTTTTACTACTAGTAGAAAGAGTGCTACTTTTTCCCAAGTCTTTCTGAAAATGGTTACTACTTGTATTGGAGTAATTTTTAGAGGAAGTATCCGTACTTCTACACAAGTAGGGGTTGTCCAGTAGTCTTTACCCCTCTGGTCCTTAGTGGTTTGGTTTAGTTTTGTGTTTTTTGGAAGCTCTTTCTTGTGGCTGCAACCATAAAAAGGTATCCGTTGCAGTGGCTACTCATATTCCACAGGAGGCACTCTTTCAACGTTCAATCTTTAACGGCTGAAGCTTTTTCTGTAATAGAAAAAATCGTTAAAAACCAAGTATAAAAACCTTTTTACATTGGGACGTGCTGACCCTGATCTTGGAGTATGTGACGATGCTTTTCCTGCTGATGGTGCTGCCACACATTACACCTGGCACTAAAAAGTACAGTTGGATATGAGTTGGTTGGTTGTCTGACCACATTTTTGTGAACAAGGCTTTCTTGTAAAAAAAAACGTTTGTTCTGAGTTATCATCATAGTGTTTTGAAGGTCATTGGAGAAGGAAATTATGACAGTGATTTGTAGTGTTTTGAATTACAGAGGTTTATATATACATATATACAATAAAGTTATATATGTGTATACAAACTTGGGACCTTACTGTTTCGTTGAGTTTGGACTGAGATGGGTCTCTTGGTTTAAATAGGTAGCCTGAAGATATAACTATCCACTGTGGAATCATTTAAATGAGTTTTTAAATAAATGTTACATTTCAGCATTGTACCGCCTGGTTTGTATGGGTTTTTTTTTTGGAATTAACGAGATGTCCCGCTGACAATGCCCTCGCAAAGGCGAATCACCAGGGGAACCAGAAAGCATTGGCACCCTCGGGAGCGAGAAGGCGGAGGACTGCTTGACCATTGAAGCGCTCCACGATGCTACGTTCATGTATTAGACTCTGTGAAGTCCCTTCTCTTTCGGAACATGCTGTGCGGTTTACACAAAATTCTGTGAATGTGTGTATGGTGGCCTCAAAACATTTATTATGTAAAAAAAAAATTGTTTTCAGGCTACTCTGCTTAAAATGTAAAAAGAAAAGTTCAGAACACCAACAATTTTTGCAGAACTTCAAGTAATCGCAACGGATAATTATGTTTCTGCAACTGTGTGTGTGCGTGCATGCGTGTGTGTGTGTGTGTGTGTGTGTGTGTGTGTGTTTGAAGTAAAAATACTAGAGAAAACCCTTCCTCAAAGCCCCTAATTCAAAAATTAAAGAAAGATTGTCTAGTCTTCTTATGTATAGAACTGTTTTGATTCCACTGGAAAAACTATGAACAAATAAAACAAAATATGAAAGAGACATTCAGGGGTCACTCTAAATTCCAATCTGACAGCAAGTGCACTTTTACAAACTCTGAAGAGCTCATTTAGTATAGACCTACAGCAATGTAGAGTTTAAAGAAAAAGGGTTTTTTCTTTGCTTTCTTTTTACCCCTTTATTCTTTGGCTTTTTGAGACTAGCGGTCTACAGCAGATTTTTATACAAAGTGCCTAAAGATGAAGAAAAGCTATGCTTTGAACATTTTAACCATTTGTGTCGCTTTTATATTGAACTTTACAACCTTTATACTGTACAACCATGAATACATGACACATTCTCTAAAGCAAATGCATTTGAAAAGATGTTCAGCATAGTTGTTTACCCGTTGTGTAACCACTAGTATAAAAACACACTGAATCTAATTACTTCATAAGATTACATTTATGATATAGTTTTGATGAGTGATTGCATTTCAGGTCATTTGCCAGTTTCCTCTTTACTATTAATAGACATTCCAACTCCTGAGCAAAAAATGTTTGACAATAAAATCAGTGTGGTATAATAGTAATTTAAAGGTTTCACTGGATGCAACTTAAGCAAGACATAGATCCGTCTTGCAGGGATTTGCCAAATACAATTTTGTTCAAAACAAGTTTATTGACTGAGCAGAACAGGAACTTTTCCACTTGAAGTAAACGGTTATCTAACAATCTATTTGTCATAGATATTTTATTCTGACTGGTCAACATTTACATCTGTTTCTGGTCCAGTTCTCTCTGTCTGATTGGTTATTAATGATTGGTAATAATACTGATGTAATGGTCGTGCCACACGGAATCACACAGAAGTTAATACATACAAACATGCAAATCTACTTTCTTACACAACTTGAGGCTTTCCCTGTGCCTGGAACAACAGCATAATCTTTTGCATACAGGCCCTACAAATAGATAGAATTCCCTCTGATAAGAGGAGAGTATCGTTATTCGTTTTAGTCAATCGGTGCTCCACCCAATCCTATTGATTCCTCGTTTGTATGCTTCCTCTAGGAGACGTAATCAGGAAACATTAACACATTTTACTGGTAAGCAGATGGACTCATGTATATCTCCACAAGGCCTAGAGAAATTTCGCAAATTTTGAATAAAGTCAATTGCTTTATATCTACCTTACCTGAGGCGCAATAGTAGAGGTTGGGGAGTTGGTATCCCTGGTCCTGTAGGTATCACAACTCAATTTCCTTCAGCAAGACACTTAGCCCCATTTGTCCACAGGATACCCTTAAGGATGCTCCAGATTTTTTTTTTCGATTTTCTTTCAAACAAATTACATGCTTTTCTGACTTTAAGATTACTGTTCTTCTGCTCAATTTCATTAATTTCCAGATAGTTGAGAATTTCTCGCAAGGCAAAACATTGTCGACAAAGTCCCTTTGAGATGCCTATAGGTTTCATCATATAACATCACAGCATGTTATTTGTCTGGACCTTGACAAGATCCAATGAGTTTAAAAGTTTTTCAGAATAGCTTATTGCTTGTTTCCTAATGCTTAATTGAACCTAATGGTGATCGAAACAATGTTGAAATAAAAGTGATTAAATGTGTGAAAATAAAAGCAGTTACAAAAAAAAAAGAGTTAGATGATAGAGGAAATTTGAGGAAAATGACCCATTATTCAAAGATAGTGAATGGCTATTTAACAGGGCACATGCTTTGGGAAGTATATGAAGTGTGACTTTCAAAGCCTGTTTTGCACAAAACTGATGTGCCTCTAAAAGGCCTTTTAAATTGACAGTTCAAATTTTTTCTTGCTCTTTGTTGTCTCGGTCTGAGCCATTAGACACTCATCATTGAGCCGTGATGGCAGAGAGAGGCTCAACACTTTGAAAATGCACTGGGTTTCATTTGTCTGCTTGTTGCAAGAAGACAATAAGAGGGCCACCAGTGAATTGGTCGGTCTCAAATCAAATAGCAAATGACTGTCGATGCAGAACTAATCTGTGAAGAGGTCTTTCCTGTGCACTAACCAACCTTACACTGCTCTTCACCACCTCTAAAGAGCAGTGCAATTTTTCATTTAAGAAAATGTGGCGAAGTTCCCAGTCTTTCTTGTTCCAATGAATTTGATGTGACAGCAATTAGTGAAAGAATTTTTCATGAAGAAGATGAAGCAGACAGCTTCACAGTACAGTAAATCTACTTTATGGCAAGCTATTGTTTTTATATAAAGGATAAAGAATGTTACTGATGTGACATCATTTTGTACCCCCTTTGGAATCACCACTCAGATAGTAAAATGTTTTTGCACAATATTTGCACAAAACAGATTGCTTGTTGAGCGGAAAGGAGTTGTCCAGTTCTTAGTGTTCTGATTCAGACACAGAATGGCCTGCTCCAATGCTTTTTCCTGTGCCTGGAACAACAGCATAATCTTTTGCAAACAGGCCCTACAAATAGATAGAATTCCCTCTGATAAGAGGAGAGTATCGTTATTCGTAAATCTCATGAAAGCTTCTAACACAATCCTAAGTGCAATCCTTGCTCCTAATGATTCCCAATGTTTTTGCCTGAAGCTAGCATTGACACCAACAAAGAACAACACTATTGGGGTGGTCGGAGTCTTTCAGTATGTTCCTGACTTTGATACTGCACTGCTTGCTCTTCGACAGACTGATTCCAGGTCAGGTATTTCAGTGCGAATGGTTCAACCAATCCCTCAACAGCTTGGTGATGCTTTGGGACATGTCCTGTGTGTTATAAACACCTATATACATGAAGCAGTCCCATCCATTCTGATCGACTTCTTGTTTCTCCGTGTCATGCTGAAGTTCACAAACAACTTCTTCGTTATGCTGCCATACATTTATTCAATCTATTGTTTGTGTGGATTCTGTTCACATGCTCCCCTGGTTAAATGTTATTTTTGTCTGGTACTTAAAACTGTATAAGACTTTATAACTTGCTGTTGTTCAATAGTCTTAATGACTTGCATCCCGTGCAAGAATTTAAAACTTGGAAGTTAAAAGTTCAATGAATTTACAAGAAAAAAAAGTTGCAATATCTTTAATCTTTTTAGTTGCTACAATGCATGCAAATGTGCTCTAAACAAATATTCAAAGCTATCATACATGTGCAGTTTATTTTGGAAAAGTCTTCCAATATAAAACCTCGACAAGACTAAAGATATTTGCACCGTGTTCAATGGTGAGTTCATTCAGTCTCAAGTACCTCTTAACCGCAAAGAATCCATTCACTAATGCGGAAAACGTCAATATGCTACAATTAAATATTCATTTAGAGAATCATTTGATTAATCTTGAATAATTTTGATTCATCAAAATTTTAAAATTAATATGTATTAGTTTTTAAAGAGCATCAAATTGACTTGGCCAAATAGAATAGCAATGGCATTACTAGAAATGTTCTTAAACACAAAGACATCCTTGCAATCCTAAACTGTGACCTAGTTAAACCCTCTTAAATCATTCAGACTCCAATTAGCCAAAATAATAAAAGAAACAACCCAATTGGAGAGGGATCAAGACAGGGCTCTTAATCACATAATGAAAAAACCCTACTTCCTTTGGTGAGTTTACAATACACCAAGCACAGAGCTCTGAATTTGTTTTTGCTCTTAGATGCGTGTGTTAGAACAGCTGTGTTATAGATAAAGAAGAAAGTCTATTATAATTAGAAGTGCATTTTTCTTTAAAGTACATCATTATTTCTGATAAAACATTCTGATAAAGTTATTAAACAACCTCAAAGATTGTAAACTACCGTACAACACTACCTCGCTTTGCAGTATTTGCACTGTATTGGTATTGCACATTTCATTTCTTGTTTGTATATAGTGTATTTTTGGTGATGTTGCACTGTTGGCTGAGGGGTGTCTAATTTAACTGTGCTGTACAGCATATGTGCCAATGAAGTTGATTTGACTTGACTTGAGTAACATGCCAGATTGAACAATGATTCACAATGTTACATTGGCACTCAGTCATAAATACATTGCTTTTCAATACCTGCTAACAATCAATATGCATGCACATGCACCAATTCACCGGCTGCCTGACGTTCGGCTGCCAGGATTGCACTGTGCGTGTAAGACTGTGCAGTGGGTTGTGGGGCTTGATGTACAGTATATGATCTTTCTTGGGCTCGAGGAGCATTACAGAGCCTACCACCGGAGTCTCCTGGGACTTCTGGTTTGTCAAGAGGCCTGGGTGGCATCAAACGTCCATAAAAAGCTCCATGACAAAGAGTCCGGGCACAAAATGATAGTTTTTGAAAGAAAAATATCTGGGGTCCAGGAATCTGCCCAAGGACCAGGCAAAGTCTCAGGACTAGGCGAAAACTCATGACCAGGTGAAGGCAAAAACAATATTGCATTTGAATCTTTTAATTTGCTGCCAATAGGCACAGACATAACTGATTATCAGCTGTGTAATTACTCCCCCTGGGGGAAGATCCTGTATAGATCATTAACTGATCTCTGAATGGAGATGTTGGCACTATGGACACATCTCAGTCAACAGGAGCAAAGGACAAGTGCGGTGTCTCAAGAGAACAGCCTCTAGGTCCCGGACCCTGTTTACTTAATTTAGCACTTAAAGTAGTGCCTTGAGACTTGTAGTCTCAATCGGACCGAATGGGGCAGTGCTTAGTGTCAACAGTCCCAATCTCAAGTCCCAAGATGGGGTTGGGGGAGGTCTTCAAGGACGAATCCTCCTTCTTAAAAATCTGGTAACCAGATTGTGCTGACCGATGGTTTTTGGCTTTTGTGAAAGTAAAATAAAGATTAGACAATCACCTGGACACCTCTATGCAGAAGGTAGCCACAACATACACCTTTAGCTTGTAAGGGTCTATGATCAGTGGCAGCCACAGCTCTGGCAGAAGGATGAATATGATGAATCTCAGCAGGGGCTAATAAAGCTGCTGGCCGGCCAATTGTGGTCTGATGATGGACTGTCAAGAGACTGTTCTAGAGTGTTTCTAGAATAGTTACAGCCCAAGAATGACTAGCTAGAGGTAGTGAGAGGTGTGGAATGACATGCTCTAAACATGTGGTCTAGCTGCTAGAAAAAGGCTTGCCACATTTTAGATAGCTCATTATGCACCTCACCAGTTCATACACTGGGTGTCAGAATGTGCTCTTACCACAAAGCCATGAGCAAATTTAACCTCTGTATATGCAACATCACCAACCGATGTCATCACAGACATTCGTTCGTCGTCAGTCAAATCCAACAAAGCATCAAACTCAATGTTACTCGAGTAAAAGAGCTCTAACTTGGGAGAGAGGTAGTGGATCTCATGAAAGCTTCTAACACAATCCTAAGTGCAATCTTTGCTTCTCTCAGCGTCTTGATAGGCTGGATTCATCCTGTTAGGGTTCAGGAGGATATTGTTGCCATGTTTCCATTGCTCCAAAAATCTAATCTCCTCTCTGAAGGCTTATGTCTTTTTCTTTTTTTTTTCTGGAAAGTGAGAACAGCAAAATTTGTTGGATTAAAATCATGTTGTTTTTGAAAAAATTGCTGAACATGATAATCAAATTTGTTCTTGTGACCTTGGAAATGCCTTTTGCAACTGACTTTCCTGTCAAATAAATATTTTTTTGTTTTAAAACGTTGAACACTTGTTGAAAATATGAACTTGTGAGTAGAAGTAGTAGCAGCAGTGGTTTTGTATTACTTATACTAAAGGATTGCTTCAAAAATGTATAGCAACTGCATTGAGCAGTACTGTATTAAATAAAATGAATTTTTGTGTACGTTAATGTGTGTTTGTATGTGCATGCACGTGTATATGTAAATATAAATGACATTGTTTTGGTATTAAAGGCATCTTTTAACTGAGCTTTATTTAGAAGAAATGTAAACCCTCAGAAGCTATGTACACTCCCGGGAATAAATCTATCATGGCTCAAGGCAGCATGTTGGTCATGTTTTTTGTTTTGTTTTGTTTCTAATGCAACTTTGCTTTTAATTTGGCCTTTACAGTTAGAAAAGCACAACTATAATCCCGAAGTGAACAATGAAGTTTATATTTATTGATGCTCATTATTAATGATATAAACAGTAAAATAATCAGATGGTATGACACCGGTATGTGATTAGGAAGATAAATGTCTTTTAGCTCATGTCCTGCAGTCTTAAAACTTTAATATTAAGTGTCTCCCCTCGGCCTTGTGGCAGATCCCAACCACCTCTTATGTTCAAGGAAACGTTTAAAATAGTAACACCTGTTGAAAGCAACAAAGCTACTGCCCAAGGACAACACACAAACAAAGGAGACAATGAAGGAGAGGCCGTCTCCTGCAGATGAAAGACAAGAGCAAGGAGGGCCTTTCTTCTTTTGATGAAAACAAGAATCATGCAATAGAGACTAAAGAGCCTGCCATGTCATAGCTGCGTTCAAAAGCCACACCTGCTGTTTGCAGTGGCTGTCTCTTCGCTCCTGGTCCACAGAGACGAAACAACACGACATGAAAAAAAAAATCAGAACATCAAACAGTGGGCTGGTTTCTGGTCATGCCACCACACCCTGCTTAAAAAAGTTTTTGATGCTTACATGTGGGGCTAATAAAATAAGGACAGGTTATCTACATACCAAACTTTAGTTAAATGTACACCAAACAAAAATATATTCTTAATCAGCTGAAATTGAGGTTATGGTTATTTTGACACCTTTCAAAACGGTTTCTATATTTGAATTGGCGTAAGAATATCTGTGGTTGTCAACCTCCTAATACATCAAATTCAAGTTGAAGTTCAGCTTTCACTGTCCAAAGACTGTCCCAAATCAGCTGTTTGAAACGAAGTCGTTCTTGTAGATGTTTGACAACTTTTTGACTATGGCTAAGATCAGTGAGCAAGTAACATACTAATATTAAACAAAAATGCAAACATACAATGAATTGTTAAACATTCTCTAAGTAAAAAATTGTTGAAGGCATTTACATGCTCTTACTTTTGCACCAGAAATAAATGAGGAAGAGACACCAATGCGGTCGTAAAATCAGACATTAGGGTCAACAACATCTTGATTCCTTCATCAAGAAACGGAGGTTACGCAAGTAGCTCACTTTCTAGTTGTCGGTCCCTTTAATGCTGTGTCTTATGCTGTAGTAAATAACACTAGAGGGACTTCATTTCAGGACTATCTGTATTTAATGAACCCTTGGTGAGTTGGACATGTATTGAGTCCAATTATTGCACATGTAGTGTACAGACATTTCAGATTGTGCACATATTACACAGATATGCAAAGTAGTACGCTGCACCTGATCCAGGGAAAGACCACTAAACTTGTGTTTCAAGGGCAAATAGACAATTCTAATTGAAGCTGTCCTCATGTTACTTTCTACCATTTAAGGCAATGGAGGAAACCCCAAAGGAGTATGAAGGCCACACCCCATCTAAAAAGAGCTAATGTGTGTAAAACATGAGATGTGATCTCCTCAACATTGCAGAGTTGCTTAAGAGGGGAAGCCCATGCATCAAGTAGGTCTAAGCGACTGGTGAATTAGACAGTGAAGAATCTTGCAAGAATGTTCTTAGTTTTAATGTATGGTATGATTAGGTTCTTAGAACAAAACTGACTTCATTATCAACTTGGAATTTTAGACGGTTTATACACATAACTTGTAGGGTGCGTATATGGGCAAATTTCAAAAGTGGGCAAAAACAAAAGCTTCCTTTATTCCATGTTTCAGATCTGGAGCTATCACATATATATATGGAAATATGTAGTATTTTTGCTGCTGTGAATATTTAGATACCGTATTTACGCAAATATAAACACCTCTTTTTCAAATTTTAGACGCTCAAAATCTTGGGGCATGCTTCAAACATGAAAACGTGTCATCTTTACACAGCAGTGCATGTAGTGCGTGTGCGTCTTTATATAATGGTTCTGAGGCAGACATGCATATAAGCTTTTATTGGTTCAATGACAGAGGTAACATTACAAGAGATCACAAGAAACATTAGCCACGCCGCGACACTTAACAGAGACAAAAAAACACTGAAAGAAGTAAAATTAAACTAAATACAATCATTATTATTGAATAGACAGACCATATTGTATCTGGTAGATCCGCGCTAGCAGCTAGCGCCTGAAACGAGTCTATATGAAGAATGCAAAAGCTTCGGAGCAGAAAGAAAACAGTTCAAAACAATGAACTCGGGAGTCAACCACATTCAAATGACCCTGTAAGGCCTCAATGGACGATTATGAGTGGAGTTTTTGAGACTAGAATACATTTTTTTAAACTATTATTCAAGTAGTGATCGAAGTGATACGAGTCACAAGTTAGGTTTGTTAAATAAAAAAAAAATATTTTAAAGAGAAAAGTAACATACTTTAATCAGAAATATAAAAAAAATTATTTCTGCAGTTGTAAGATGCAATTACCTGCTGTGAAACAAAAAAGTCACATTCAAATCAATGTCGAGCAGTAAAACATGAATGAATGGCTGAGAATATTATATTATTTTATTCCATGGTGATTCATTTCTTCAAATTAAGAAAAAGACATTGCCACACTTTTCCTAAACACATCATTCATTTGAAATTGCAAAGGGTTTCAAGTATTTATGTTATGTACTTGACAGACTTTTCAAAACACATTGTAAGTTTCAGGTCTTTAGTCAGGCTAGGCATGAACTATGTTTGTGAAATGACAATAGTGACAACCACACGGGAAAGGGTTAAGGGACAGCTGCCTGTCATACCATATTTTCAAGTATATTTAGTCAGTGATGTCCTTGCCTCCTCTATAGACCTCTTCACTGGCTGGAGCTTACAGATATTCTCTTACCAGACAGTTCAGAGTTTTCTACTTTTGTTCTAAAACACCACACTCATAACATTGATACATGATTTAATTGTCTTTTTTTATTTATTTTTTACAAAAAATCAATGATAATTTCAACAGTCAACAACAGTCAACAAATGCATAATGGAGGCAGATAGTTAAAAATAAAGAAATAATAATAACAACATTGTTATTACAAAGCATCGATAAGTAATAACATGCAATACTAAGTAGCAGGCATTGATCACAAAAACACTACAAATGATAAAAAAATGTAAACATGGAAATTATCGTAATCTGGTATTTTATTTGATTTATCAGGGTTTGGAATTAAAAAAAAAGCCCTTTTAACAACATCTAATGCAAACATAAATGCAGTTTTATTTTCACCAATACTAGTCAATTCAGCTAGATGTCAAACGTCGACATAAAAACATAGTTTTTATCTAACCATCTCTTGTCTGAGGGGCAGTGTTTCTTTGGGAAAACAAAAAGAAGACACTGGTTACCTGTTTGACTAGTCGATGAGTACTTTCCAGTTGATTGCCTAATAGTCAAGGAGGATGGTATTTATAGACATATCTTTTAATTACTCACTATTGCTTTGAGTTACTATTTTGCACAGTGCTCTGATTCTTTCTGTCGTTCTGTTTTACCTTGCATAGTTTTCAGGAGTTTTTTTTTTTGGGCTTCAACCATGTTAGGCATTGACGTCCCACCCAACGCTTTCCTCTCTTTTCTTTTTGAAAGCTTTTTCATCCTGCACTACCTGCATGGAGTTGTGCAAAAAGAAGGAACAGAGGGAGGGGACACAGGGCTGACACTTAAAACCCACATTTCTCAGTTTTCAAGTATCTCATTGAGGCCCTCACCGGCTTTGATATTTTAAGTAGGTATCACAACAAAAGGGGCAACAAATGGCTGGGAAGGTAATGCAGAATATTAAGGCAGCTAATGGCCCTGACCCTCTGGAGTAAAGCTGGTTCATAAGAAAAGCCATATCCCATGAGTCCTATTTGGTTTCTAAGAGGTGGACCAACCTACCTGGCAGCTCCCTGCTACTGCCCTCGGCATGACAATCATCTGGACATTTTGGTTTCATAAGCATAAGGCCACAAAACGGCATAGTACTCTAATACAGACTTTCTCTACATTTTTTAAAAATTCCTACCCTAAAGTTCAAAGTTGGTGTGAGCTTTCGTGTAACTTCACAAAAAAAAACCAAGTATGCCATCAAATTGCACAAATTTCAATTTATACTAAAAAAAGATTTTCTTGATTTAGAGATAATTATCTTAAAAAAAATCGCTAATTTGAATCTTGGACTTGCTGCCCGAGACAAAGAGTCACTCGACAAGGTGATGTGCAGGAAGAGGGCAGAGCCAACTTCCTCTCCATCACACTGTCAAGCACCCTGCTCATGACATATCAAGAGCCTATTGTCACCAGACCCCATGCAGTCATATCATCCAAATATTACCGTCCATTCCTCCCACTCTCCACCTAGCACTTTCTCACCGGAACAACAAGAACCCTTGTGTATGAATCTGTAGTTAGGCTTCAGTTTGGCATTCAACACAATCATTTCTCAGCAGTTGATCAAGATTCTGAGCCTCGTGATCCATTTCAGAGGGCATGAACCTGAACATGAACATTTTGTTTAATTTGCTTATTGAGACATAGTCTATTTTACCTCTCATTTGCTCCGATGAGAGAGGTGACACGCTTGAATTGATTGTAATAGAAGGCACTTTATAGAAAAAAAAACAAATGCATTTAAATTTGAAACTGGTTTTAATTTTTTTTATTGCAGTAAATAAAAAAAAAAGAGTAATCTAGCCACAGGGTAGATTTCACAGGTCAATTCGCCACAAATCACCTTTAATTGCCACAATCCAATATAAAATAGCACAAAATGCACATTCATGCAACCAATTTCAGATTTCCCATTAGTCAATAGATAGGTCAGAATCCGACTTTGTGTCATGATTCACTGACAACACTTGTTCCTTTACATAATTTTTGGTTTAACTTTTTTTTATTTATATTTATAGTGCGCATAGCTTGTTTTGAGCAACATTTTAGATTAGAAGATTACAAATGTACCCCGTTTATTCCTTGTCTCCTTTTAGCGACTTCTACCTCCCCTCAGGCCATCTCATCTCACAGCCATTCCAAACAATCTCAACAACGTTGCCTAGCATCACGAACTAGACTAGAGTAAAATACTAGTAATACAGTTAGTAGTAGTAAACAGTCTAAATTGACACATTTGCAAGGGTGTTGAAAGTTTTCGTCACTCAGCACACTTTCCCCCTCAAACAGTGTTATACAGTTACAAGCCACCACAATCATCTTACTGTTGGAAGGTGCAGAGAAATCCACTATCCTGCCAAAATGTATTTGAGACCTGCAGCTAAGAATCAAAGAGCCCTGTAAGTATAAGAAAAGCCTATCTGATTTCAAGAAGTGTGGGAGAGAAGTGGAGGGGAAAAGCATATAGTAAATGTGTGACAGATGTTACAAAATCAATGCATTAAATAAGCTTATCTTGAAAATGAAATTATATTAGTTAATTTATTAAGGTTTTTTTTTTTTTAATCTATAATACACTTTTCACAATTTGACAGCTGTACAAACCATGAACGTTTTCATTTACTTAATATCTACTCTGAGTATAAATCTAAACCAACAATCCATACAATTAAAAAAAATACAACATATTCAAATACATTTTTTTCTGTTTTCAACAAAAAACCAATGAGAGGTTATAACTAATAAAATGCCAATTTGCGTTGAGCTTTTGCTTCCATACTTGGAAGTCTATGGGAGTTCTTTTAGAATCCCTGACAAACTGGTGAGATCAAAGTAAACCTGGACAAAAGGGGCTCAAAAGTGATTTGTCAAGGGACATGAGGCATTCTGGATCTGGTTCTAACCAGGCCCTCAGATCACTAGTGCGAAAGAAAAATAAAGAGAGAAAGAGAGAGTCAGTGAGTGAGTGAGAGAGAGAGAGAGAGAGAGAGAGAGAGAGAGAGAGAGAGAGAGAGAGAGAGAGAGAGAGAATGGTTGACACATTTTGACAAATTTTCAAACTTTGACAAAACATAAATATAAGTCACTTCAAAAACATAACGAAAAAATAACTTAAAAGTGTAATGGAATTGTTCCTTACATGTCAATTCACTCAATGTTGTGTTGAGTGAAAGAGAGAAGTGGGATTGTACTTGTAATCCATACCATGTCCGAGCTATTCTAAAAGCCAATGAGAAAACTCCAATTGGCTGAGAGTATTTGCATGCACATTGTCCCTAGATATCTAGGTATAATAACTTTACATTAAGAATTTATAAATTATCTTCCTACTTTTGCTTTTTAAAATTTTGCAAGCGCTGACCTACATCTGGACGAATAAATGAGTGCAGATTTAAGCCGAATTCATTTATAAAAGTGAGAGTGCTTGACAATTCAGATGAAAACACAACTAACCACAGCTAAGCTAACTATTAGCTTATATCTATTGTGCCAACTGAAGATGAGGCAGGGACGAATGAGTTCCAATAAACAGCAAGGGTTACCTTAAAGTGCTTTTTAGATGAATTTATATTGGGCCTTAAACCACTATGCTTTTAAACCCCAGATTTGTGACATTTGTGACATGGTCAAGTTGTATACAAAAAGTTTGTGTTTGTCAACCTGTTTGTGTCAAGATAATACTTTAAGATTATAATACAACTTTAGTATTAATATTAGGAACAGAATCACACAGAAGTTGATCTCAACTCATTAGTGACAACTTATTTAGAGCTAGATGACCAGCAGCACCTGTTGAGGAGGATAACTAGCAGCTGGCAATCAGTCTCTTGCTGCTTCCTTGGAGGCTAGGGGGAGCCAAGGAGCAGTATTGTAGCTATATACATTATTTTGAATATTTTTTAATATTTTAATTCGTTATATAAAGCAGTTTTGGCTTGTTTACCTGAAATTCTGAGAATAAAAAAAAAGTTGGGTTTACAGTACAAGTTTCTATACAAATGAAAACCAATTAAACATCTATAGAGCTGTCAGAATTCAGTCAGAATTAAGTACTGATTTTCATTTTGCTTTTGTTTTGTCCCTTTTGTTTGAAAATAATCATTTTCCAAAATAATCAAATTTCCAGAAATGTTTGACCATTTGACAATTCAATTTCCAAATCCTGCATTTTACAAACTCCTGCATTTTGGTCTCTTCAAACCCTGACAGAACAATTCAGCCATTCAAAGACAAACACAACTGAAAATAAGGCTTTTCTTTAGAACGATTCTTCCCAATTCTAACCCAGTCTTAAGTGTTGGCAATCTGAGAACATTGGATCTCACATTCTCGGAAGGATTTTTCTTTTAGAGGCTCAGCACTTGGACTATGTACTGATGCAGCACTCAAAGACATTTTAATGCTTGTCTTAATGAGCTTTTGTAGGGGCAAAGGCTGGAAGTTCAAAAAGCAGTTGACTTTGGGGAGCAAGTTGATCAACTCTGATTCCAGACTTAAATTTGTTTTATTGTTTTATTTATATATTAAGAGCCCCACTTCAGCTCCTGCTTTGAGTCTGTCTCCAAACAATGAAACCTAACATGAGCACAATTCTATTAAGCAAAACGTTGTCTCTTACAACTCAGTCTCTACCATTTATTTAAACTAATGTATATACTAAAGAAGCAAAAAAAAAAAAAAAAACTAAACATGGTACCACTGACTGTTCTGCTTCAAAATAATCTCCAACATTCTACTAACTTTGTGGATGGCTGTGATCCGTTATTAAAAAAAAAAAGAGCCAACCACATCTGAGATGCAACCCTCTGTTAGTTTCAAACCACATCAAGCGTGTCTCTCTTGGTGATAGTCACTGGAGCAGCCCTTGATGTGCATCAGTATATCCTATCCTGTCTAGTCTAATACACACCCCGCTTGCAGTACAACTGTTTAATTAGAATTTTTGTGAGCTACTAACTGTTTTAGTATAACTTTACCACACTGGCATGTTCTGGTGATATTCCAAAGGGGAAGGTAATCTGTACACAATAATTAACACAAATATATTTATTATAATAATACATATAATTTATTTACCACCATACAAACAAGATGTAGATATTCTAAGCAGAAATCATTTACAAAGTTGTGGTGTCTTGAATCCCTTGCTCTCACTAAATACATTTTTAGCTTACACCAAGTAGAAAATACAAAATCACAAACAAAAAGAGTTAGAAAAATTCAAAATATATATATTTTTTCGTATCACTAATTTAAGAAAAACAAGAATGGTGTGATCAGGATGCACATTTTGATATGTTTTCTCAAGTTAGTGGTCATGGGAGTGTTTGCTGAACTATAAAAAGTAAATAAATAATAATAATAATAATAATAATAATAAGGATGATGATGATGATGATAATAACAATAAATAAATATAATTTTTAAAAACGACGAAGAAAAGTTACATCTTGTGTGGATTGAACTATTGGAAGTGCGTGTTTAAACGCACTTTTTCTAAATTATTTCTTCGATTATTTTCTAAATTATATTCTCAATTTTTATATCCAAAATTATAAAGGAAAAAAAAATGCTACAGATTATTCAATGCAAATAAAATGCTCTCTTGAATGTGCTTTTGGATTGTGTTTTTGTGATGTGGTTTTCACTAACTCTACTGCGCAGTACTGTGTAATTTCATCTGCAACTTCACACAAGACTGATACCTTTCCTCCCCTTTTTCTTTGTATCAATTGGTCGGGCTTCGAGCTATTGTTGCAGGAGGGCTCATTTATTTCTGTGCACACTGTCGATCAGAGAAATCTGTGAAACAACCTGACTGGTGCAGTTCTACACCTCGGTCAGATGCAGTCTGTAACTAGAACAGAGTGGAACCCACCGACGTCTTTTTTCACTTAACCAAGTGTGGATAACCCAAGAGTGGATTCTAAAAGATCAAGTCAGTTTTCATGTTCCTTTTTACCGGATCACTCTCAAATTATTGTTTTAATGGGATCCTAGAGCAATTGCTTTCGATTCCAGCAAGACTTTGCCGACATCTCGCCATGCCACAATGGTTATAATTCTGCTCTGGTTGTTACTGAGCCTCTTGGATCCCAGTTTGCAGGAATCTCTTACTAGACGATTGACCAGGATCCAAAAAGTGCCCTGTGCCAGGAGCCAGGCGTGTGATCCAAGGCAGCGACGTGATGCTGGTGGACGTGGCGGGGTTTATGAACACCTTGGGGGAGCCCCAAGACGCAGGAAACTTTATTGCGCCACAAAATATCATTTGCAAATTCACCCGAGTGGAAGAGTAGACGGAACTCTCGATGAAAATAGCCCGTTTAGTGAGTAAGCTGTTATTTATTTTACTGTATCAAGAATAATCAACGGACCTCTTGTTTCTGTTATAAATGTATTATCGGTTTGTTGCATACAATAATTTATACACATCCACACATTGAGAAACGTAGATTTTTGGAAATAAAAACAAGTTATTGGGAATGTAAATCAAAATGTCTTAGACGTAATAAATTGTTAAGGTAAAACAATCGTGTGTAACGTTACATTTATACATTGCGTACATGACGGTGCATTTTAGGCATTTCACCATTTGCGATGATTTATTGATTTTTGACAGACAGTTACAAATACATTTTGAAGATCCAAAAGAATAATTATTCAATAATAAATGTTAAAAAAGCTAATAGTTAAACTCAAGGCATATGATATATAATTGAAACATTAATATATATATATATATATATATATATATATATATATATATATAACTTCACTTTTCTTTTTTGCATTATTTTTGTTCAATATAAATGCTTATTTCACACACCTAACGTAATGAGAACTATATGTGCACTTTATTAAGAATTTGTATTAAGGTGAATGGTAAATAAAAAAAAAGTGTGAGTTTGCCATTTGGGACCATATCAAAATCTTGTTCTGCAGTGTATCCAGCCAGTGAAGTCACACAAACACACACACACACACACACACACACACACACACACACACACACACACACACACAAAAGCCATGAGCAGCCTAAAGCCATGGCACACAGAACAAATGGTGTTCAAAGTCTTGCTCAAGGACACTTTGTTATGGAACAGACTGAGCAAGGATTCAAAAAATGACTGCAACTTCTGGGTGGCAGGTTCAACTTCCTATACCACCACCTCACAAATGCCCATTTGTCAGCTGTTTATTTTAAAAATTAAATGAAAATTAAAATTGTGATATTTTTAAAATATGATAAATATCGTGTTTTAAACACCTAAAAAATATTTAAATAAATAGTTCAGCAAACAGGAATTACAGTTTTCAATACAGATTAAGTGGGATAACCCATTCCATGAATTGTGTTTGCAGTAATGGCATTCTCTCTCTCTCTCTCTCTCTCTCTCTCTCTCTCTCTTTTATAGGTATACTAGAGATTACTGCTGTGGATGTGGGTGTGGTAGCAATCAAAGGCTTGTTATCAGGGAGATACCTGGCAATGAATGAGAAGGGGCGTCTTTATGCATCAGTAAGTTTTGTGTGACTCTGAAAAATTATGTACCAATAAAGCAAGAATTAATTAAATACACGCCCCAAGCAAGGTTAACTAATTGTTTAATCAATATAGTTTTAACCATATTGTGATATACATAACATGTAGAGTTTTATTTCTTCAGCTAAGATGTAACACATTTGGGTTTTGCCCCTTCAGGAGAACTTCAACCGAGAGTGTGAGTTTTTGGAGCGCATTCATGAGCTAGGGTATAACACCTATGCTTCACGGTACCATTTCACACTTCCTGCTGGGACGGGAGTAGGAAGCGGAAAGCGCCGGGCCAGTTCCAAAAGACAGTGGTATGTGTCTATTAATGGAAAGGGCCGGCCCAGGAGAGGCTTTAAGACTCGCAGCACAGACAAAGCTTCCCTCTTCCTGCCTCGTGTTTTGGGCAATAAGGACCATGAGATGGTGCAAAGAATGGCTCACAACCCCCCTATTGGCAGGGCAAAACGAAAAAGAAGGCAACATTTTGGCTCCAAAAGCCACAGCAAAAGGACTAAAAATTAACATCTTTTGTAACTCACAGAAGGAGTCACCTGTTATGGAAAGAACACAAACAGAACAAGCATGGGACTTCAATTTAAACATATCTGGATGACTACCAAGAAAAGTTAAACTTTATAAACTTTTCATCTAATCAGTTTATCAAAAAATAGAGAATAGTGATACGTTTTCTTTCAGTTTCCATTTTTATTTGCTCCCAAAACCTAGACATTTGAAAATTATTCAATCCTTTTTTAGGACTTTGAGATGAAAATAACATCTACTTAAAGCTGTATACTTTTTCCTCATGATTCATATTGAGTTAGATTAAGATTAGTTATTTATTCTGTCAGAATTAATATTCTGTTTTAAAATGTGTATAGTTGTACAGTCATACTTTAAAGTTCAGTCAAAAAAAGTATAAAAACATCTCTGTGATAATTAAAAATAAAATGCATGGACTATAGCTTTATATATGAGGTAAAAATCCATCTTTTTTTGAGTAGAAAAGGAAAGCAAGAAAAAAAAAAAACAAATTTATTAAAACTTTTGTACATTATTGTAATGCATATTTATTTTGTTGATATGTTTTTAAGTTATTGATGACTGCTAATGTAGTTGTACACATTTAAATATCAAAGATTTATTTTCTTTGAAAGAGATAAAGTATGAAATCAAATGTCAGTTGTTTTTGTTATTATTTAACAGCATTGCTTTTTGTGTTAAACACAATTCAATTACAGATTTAGTAGCAAAAGCGTTGGTAAATGTATTAACATTTATAAAAAAAAATCCTGCCATATACATTATCCAACACATTAAAAGGCACTTTAACTACTTTAATAATGCTAGTGTAAAATTGCACCCTGAACTCGTAATCATAATATCTTTTTTTTAAACACAAGAATTCACAGATTCACAGTTCCTGGAACTACAATGAAGACAAGAACAGATTCAAAATAAACACAAGGGTATTTTTGTGTGCTGCTTAACTTGGCAATGTATCTGTTCAGTATTTAATGCACACGCTTGCATCATCTAAATATATTATTTAAATAATAACAATATATCAAGAAATGTTTATTTTGATTTCACAAACAGGTTAAATGGGTTGATTACCAAATCAACAAAACTGTGTGTGTGTGTGTGTGTGTGTGTGTGTGTGTGTGTGTGTGTGTGTGGTTGGGTGGGTGGGTGGTTGTGTCTAATGACATGTCTAATGACTTTTTCACAGGAGATGTTTGTGCCTTTGAAATCCATAGAAAAAAGACATGTTACTTTATACTTCACATGTTTGAGCGCTTCCTGGCTGTTACAATGATGTATCTCAGGGGGAACCTGGGAAGCCAAATCACTTGAGACATTCTTCTTTAGATTTTATAAAGATGAGAAACACTGATCTAAGATAAAAGGCATTTCCTTAGAAATTGTATTCGGTTGTTTGATAGTTTGATAGTACGTGTATTTATAAGTTCATCTCTCTCTCTCTCTCTCTCTCTCTCTCTCTCTCTCTCTCTCTCTCTCTCTCTCACAACCCACACACACACACACACACACACACACACTGTAGCTTGCCATCATGTAGGTCAGACTTTTGTAGTTGATACCGAATTACCGAATGTTAATAAATGTACTTTAATGCTAAAATATTAAATATTGATTTTTTCTGTTAAAATAAAATCACATTCCATATATATATATATATTATATATATTATTATATATTATATATATAGTAATATATATATGTATGTATTTTAACATTTAAAATTTTACATTAAAAAAAACTACGTTTTGTGCATTAAGGCCATAACCTTCTGACTTGTCTTTTTTTAAGTGCAAAGCTTTAGAAAGTCAGTGAAAAACGCTTGCCCTGCATCATTCAGGCAAATTTTTCCCAAGCTTAAAGGCAACAAAAGGCTGGTCTACATTGAGGTCTAATTGAGCTCCGTCTGGGTTTTTCAAGTAGCCTACCGGTCCACTGAGTTTTGAGGAGTCTTTCTCTGTGTTAGATATTGTGATAGAGTTACAGTTGGCCATTTTTTCTTTTAATGTAATTTGAAGATTTGTCCTGTAGGAGGCACTAATGAATTGAAATCCACAAAGGAATTTCCGACCAAAATATTTTTGATGTGTTGATAGAAATAATATGGAATAAGTGTTTTAGATATAATATATATAGAATACGAAACCATTTAGACAATTTATTCGTGTACTGTGAACACATAACAGTTATTTAATAATTAATAATAACAATATACGGTATACATGTCTGGCACGGTGTAGGCAACGTCGCCTCGCCTCATATAGCAAGAAGGATTCGTGCTAGACTCGATGTGTGAGTCCGAGCCCCAGTTGGGCCCTTTTTGTGTGGAGTTTGCATTTTGAGTGGCTTTAACCGTGTCTCCGGTTTCTTTCCAAAGTCAAAAAAATGTTTTTCAGGTGGACTTGCTTTACTTGTGTGTGCGTGCGTGCGTGTCGCTAGTCACCTATGGAGAGGTTGAAAATGGGTTGATGGATGGGAAATATCAATGCTACAAAATGATGTTCCGTTTGTAATAAAAAAAAAAGGCAGTTTTATTTTACAGTCTGCCTAACACATTTTAATCATTAGTGCATTTTCATATGTTCATTATCATGACACATTTGCTTCAAAGATGTGTTGTGATTTAGCTGTTGTTGTTGTTGTTGTTGTTGCTTGTGGTGTGGTTGTGGTTTTATTGTTTTACTACTGCAGTTTTACCATTCAGGTAAAATGTTTAACAGTCCCGCTTCAGCACCTTGGAGAGCGTCGGGTTAAACAATTTGGTTTTTAATGGATTCCATTGTTTTCACCTTGTTAATGAACGCGCTAATCAAAGATTTATGCATTTTCCATTAAAGTTTATACAAAAGGTATTCTGAAAGTAAGTGGGCACATTGCATAGAAAACAGTTAGTCAAGTAAAACTATTGTATAAACTAAGTTTATAGCCACTGATGATTATTGGCTTAAAGTACTGTATTACTTCAGGAGTTGAGAACAGTGTGCGTCATCGAATAGTCTCCGTGTTGAGACGTTATGCGCATAACAGCATGAGGCATGTGAGTCAGAGTTGTTTCGCGTCTTCAAGGCGTTTAAGGATCAGGTAAACACACGTGTAAATGTCGTCAGATATGATTTGAAAATGTTCTTTATTACGATATTTACACTTTATTACAAATAAATTGTGCAAGCACTTAATTAATTCAGAGTAATATGAATGATGGCGTGATCACTGTTTCGTTTTACGTTTGGTAACAGTAGTTTTGTATAGTTTTTACAGTAAATGTAAAAATGTATCATTTCTTTATCGTAAACAAATAACCATTATAAATTGCGAGGTGAGGGGTCGGTTATGACGTTCGCTTCCCTATTTCGTTTCATATAAGCAGGTCAGGAGCGCGTATATCCGCGCAGTGGTCTCACTGCCCACGGCACGGACTTGCGCACATTATATAGAATCAGAAGGCTGCTTCGTCATGCAGACTGCTTGTGATGCAAGTGCATTGAAGATATAAATATCATCAGAAATAAAAGTTTACGAACAGCAATTTCATTTTCTTTCAAGTTAAAATAACAAGTAAATTATTAGAAAGAAAACATGCTATCTCGTTTACTGTGATCGACGGGTGCTGCTTGTGAGTAGCTGATTTTTGTGCTTGTTTTTTTTTTTTGTTTGTTTTTATGACAGAAGTATAGAGAATAACGATTGCTTTTGGTATCGTCCACTCTCACCTACAACTCAGAATGAGATTCCAGTCGGTCCTCTCACCATTACTGTTTTTTGGACTAACTACAATTTGGGTGCACTGCACTCCTTTGCCAAGGGAGAAGATCAGGCCAATTAACCAACACTGGGAGACACTCTTCGCGCGTTCTTTAACACAAACCTCAGGGGATAAAATAGATGTAAGTAGGGACAGTGGTTATTTCACTGGCATAAAAAGACTTCGACGGCTGTACTGCAATGCTGGAATTGGGTTCCATCTCCAAGTTTTACCAGACGGTAGAATAACTGGAGTTCACAACGAAAATAGTTACAGTAAGTTTTTATTTTTGTTCCTACTTTGCGCAAGTTTGCTTCTAAATGTGCAATTACTGCATTACGCCGAATGAAGAATTAGATGCCAATACCTTAGTAGTCATTTTTTGTGCCATTGGGATCCCAAAGCTGCTTTTAAAGTTTCTCAAAAAAAAAACAAGACCGTTGAAAATGTAGCCTCCAAATCGGCGTCTATATAGATAAAAGTGCTTATTATAACTGACGCTATCATAGAATTTTCTATTTTTATTGGTAACGTATTTGTAACGTAAAGTATTGGATGTGTATTTCTAGAAAATATGGAATTAAATTTTAGTTCAAATACTTGAAATTTTAAAAAGCATGATTATTTCCATATATCTTAAAAATGCATTTTGTCATTAGACATTAAAATGGCCATTAATCAAGTATGTGGCATAGTCGATCACGCATATTTTTTAAATCAATCTGTGAAATGAAATAATTAATGGAAAAAAAAAACAAATTAAACAGAAAGTGAATGGCATTTGTGTTAGGTTTGTTACATATTGAACAGATGAATACAGTGTAGTAATGAATATACAGACACAATAATGAAGTGTAACAGTGGGAGAATAAACAAAAACATCTAAATATATTTCGGAAATATAACGAGGCGGAAGGTACCGTTTCCTGATGCTTACACAAACAAAACGTAAACACATACAACATTTTTAGAACCACAGTACACCGGGGCGGGGGTGGGGGGGTGGGGGTCCAAGTCTGCATAAGCAAAACAAAACAAATTTGTTTTCCTGGTAATTTTTTTTAGGTCTTCTTGAAATATCTCCGGTGGACCGAGGAGTAGTAACACTGCTTGGCGTCCGGAGTGGGCTATTCGTGGCTATGAACAGCAAAGGGAAGCTATATGGATCCGTGAGTGATTTATAATAGCAACAGGTTTCCTTCCGTGAATATTTTTGTCAGATTAATTAATCACAAGATATAATAACACTGTTAGCTGAGATGTACCCAATTCCCATACAGAAAATTCATTCGGTTTTTCAGTATGGTGAAATCAGTGATTTTCAGTGTGTGAAGAGATAGGTGTACCGCAAATGGAAAAAAGGCTGTATTAAAAGGATGTATTTTCATTGTTGAAAGAACATTCACATTTTTCATCATTGGTTTTGCCAACCAACACATTCACCTACACCATGTCCTCCCAAATAAGTGTAACATGAACACACTCAAAACAGTCTTCATGGGTTACTCAAACAAAACTCTTGAGTATTTGAAAATGGTTTAACCAGCCTTTAAAGTTTCAAAAATGCAATACTTTTTCTCCCTGATTAATTTACCTTGTCAAAATATTCCCCAGATAAAGTTAAACCTTAATCTAATTTGTCTTATTGTGTTTTGTTCATTTTATAACTTTTGATATTAAAACCATTGCTTTCTTTTTAGGTACCCTTCACGAATGAATGCAAATTCAGAGAAAAACTTCTTGCTAATAATTATAATGCTTATGAATCCATTGCACATCCAGGGATGCATATTGGTCTGAGTAAGACTGGCAAAACAAAAAAAGGAAATCGAGTGTCAACATCTATGACAATGACTCATTTCTTGCCCAGGATTTGAACTTATATGAACTCGAACTTTATGGCAGGATAAACCATGTGCTTCTTACAGTCTGGCGATGTAAAGTCAATTGCTGTAAATTCTATTGTTTATTTGTAATTATTATTGACATATTATAAATATGTCTTTGTTCATCACTGCATTTTTTTAACTGGTGGAAACTCTTATAGTTGTTTGTAAATGTATTGCTGCTATGCCATTAATTTGGTTTAAATTATTTCAATATGTGTTTGTTATTTATGTATGCTGGTAAACTGCTGTATTTATTTTCAGAAAATGTATTTGTATTTTCATTTTGTAACAAAGAGTAACAAATTCTGAATTGTGCAGATATTGTTTTAAATTGCATTTAAAGTAATTAGTTAGTACATTAGTGTGAGTGTAAATGTTTTTCTTCATAGCTGCAACAAAATTGAATTGCATAATTTGGATTAATGAGTTTCTCAATGTGCAAAGGTACCTGCAACCATAGTAACTACTTTTAAATGTTTATTTATCTCTGTTGTTTTCACGAATACCAACACATTATATTATGTGTATCATATAATAGTATAGTTAAATAATGCAAAGACAATTGGAATTCCAATTGTAAATGAAAAAAAAAAAAAAATTCAAAAATGCTCATTAAAGTATAAATTGAAAAGTAGATGTCAGCATAAAGTCTAAAAAACAAAGTAAAAACCATTCTTAGGTAATTATACTAAAATGGAAATACTCTTTCTTTTTGACAGAACTTACAACATAATTTGACTTGAACTGATTTATGAAGTGTGTTCAAATGTATATCATTTATTGTCTGTTGTTGTTTACAAGTCCTGCTTTATTGCGTGTATGTGCTATGCACATGTGTTCCTATACATGTAAATATAAAGTATCTGGATAGTGTAGCATACATTTTCTGACTTATTTATAAATTAAATGTTGTTCAATTAATGAATAAAATATGATAAATGCAAAATTAGTATTATATTTTGTAGTTGTCACACACTCGCTCAATTGTGGAGAAGGAGAGAGAGGGAGTATGGCAAGAAATGAAAAAAGAAAGAATGTGTTACAATGGATGCCAGGTTTTTTCAAGACAAGGGCACAAGATAGGGTGAATATTGAGGAGGAGGAAGCAGGAAGTGACAAAACTAGTAACAAGTAGGGAGGAACATGAACAAGATGAGTCTTAAATCCAAACAAATTTATTTTAGATTATGACAGACAAATTACAAGTCCAGGAGTTTAAAAAGTGAAAGGATCTATCTCCATGGTGGAAGATGAGGATCTCAGAAGGGGGTGGAGCCGATGACAGTGAGAGAGGGTGAAATAGTAACAGTAGTATGCGCATCTTGGTTACTTTTTTAACCTCAGTTCTCTGAAGAATGGGAAGATGCTATGCTAATTTCTGCACCACACAGTCATATTATACCTGATGTTTTTAATGCAGGACGGAGGAACAGAATTATGTGAATCAGTGTAACCGGTTGTATCTGCGTTGTGTGATTTTGTTGTGTTGGAAGAACAGGCGGACTCCAGATTCCCTCACGTGACTTTACTGAAATGATGAATAAAATAAAATTAAATCTCCACGTGCTGCCACCGGCATTAAGCACTGCACGCCAAATTCCTCGCATCCACACTCACGGGGTTATGAGGGAGGAATAACAGAAAATATACAAGAATAATATAACAAATGACAATGAAAAGTACCTGAAATGATGAATAAAATAAAATAAAAACTCCACGTGCTTTAAGCACTGCACGCCAAACTCCTCTACATAAAAGACAATGACAATAAACAAAATGCAATAAATAACACGGACAACTAGGAAAATATTACAAACAATTCACAATAAATAGACTTAAGTATAAAAACCATATTAAAGACACTGATGGACAACAGATTACAGAAACCTACCGCATCCACACACACAGGGTTATGAGGGAGGACGAGGAATGGGCGGGCAAACATTTAAAGAGACAGCACACTTGTATTGCTGAGACACCGTGTAATTCTATTAAGCATATTTCTATACTTGTTACACTCACCCCCCTAGAATTACACATTGTCGAAGCATTATCCGAAAACACACCGGTCGAGAAAAACAGCTCACACATCACACAGTGAGAACATCCAACTCGGAAGCTACCCAAAGAAGGGATAGAAACAGTATCGCAATTGGCCAAATTCCAACACTATTCATAGAAATATAAGGTGCACATTACACCTCACACACTTCAGACCATGTACTCGGATAATAACGCGATATGTCATCAGCAATACAGAGAAGAGAAAAGAAAAAAAAATGTGCATCAGGTACATCAAAGTCACATTAACAAATTAGAAAATTAAACATGAACAACTGGAGACACTGAATCAAGGCTTCTAATTGAACCAAAGACTCTATTAGTCTGCAAACTGGTTTAATAACCCTTCCAAACCTGGTTGTGAAGCGATCGCCTAAAGTGTGTCAAGTGTCTACAACATCAGGTCTAGTGTCTACAGTGGGAATGTGGTCACTACTACTCTCATTGAGTTCTGTTCCAGATACTGTTGCTTCTATGGACACTGGCTTGTCTGGCGAATGAGAATTCACCCATGAAGCTGTGCGGTCATCATCTAAAACAGCTAAGTTTGACAGGTTGGAAAGACTCTCGGGGACTGAGAGGATGTCAGGGAAGTTCACTTCTTCTGGCTCAAGTTCACTTGGATCTGTAACATTGTCGACTTGCATTGCAGAAGGAACTTTGAAACTGACCGAATAGACATCAGCTGTATTGGAGATCTGGTCATCTGTGGTAGGCAAAGGGAGAAAGTTTGCTTGCAGAAGTAGATTGCGATGTACTGTGCGCTCATTTCCGGACTTTTCACGGATTCTATACACATGAATTGACGGTTTTGAATCAACTACTGTGTATAATACAGACACCCACTTGTCAGCAGGTTTTCTCTTTCCTTTACACCCCTTGTTTGCCACGAGCACTTGATCACCAATGGACAGAGACAGGCCTTTGCTTCTCTTGTTGTACTGGGTGGATTGATGTTTCTGTTCCACAGCTGAGTTCTCCTGAGCAATTGTCAATGCCGTCTGAAGGTTGCCAACCAGAGTTTTGACATATTGATCATAGTCAGAAACAGACTCATCTCTCAGGACACTCTGAAACATGAGAATCAACAGGTAGTCTCGGAACTCGTAGAAACATTAATTAAAACGGAGCAAACCCAGTTGTTTCGTGGGCCGTACAGTTATAAACAAAGGTCATGGTCTGCACCATCTGTGGCCACTTTTGCTTTGACTCAGGTGAAAGAGATCTCAGCAGGTTGCCTAATGTACGGTTAAATCTCTCTGTGCCGCCATTCCCCATTGGATGCTAAGGGGTAGTTCTTGATTTGTCCACACCAGCCAGATCCAAAAGCTCAGCAATGAGTTCACTTTCAAAAGCTGCACCCTGATCTGAATGAATACGTCTGGGAAAGCCATATATACAGAAGAAGTTGTCCCAGAGTTTCTTAGCGATGGTTTTGGCTGTCTGATCACGGCATGGGAAGGCATGTGCTAGCTTCGTGAAGTGGTCAGTGATGACCAAAACATTCCCAGACTTGTTGTTGCGGTCTTCTGCGGACCAGAAGTCGATGCAAACTAGTTCAAGAGGGGCTGTGGTCTTGATACTTTCCAAAGTCTCTCTTGCTGCAGGTTTTACTAAGAACACATCTGGTACATTTCTTCACATAATCACGCACATCTTGCTTCATGTCAGTCCAGATGAATCTCTGGCGAGCTAAGGACAATGTTCGTGGCTGCCCTTGATGACCGGCCAAATTGTGAATACCAAAAAGTGCTTGATGTTTTAACAAATTAGGTAACACAAATTGGAATCGCTTATGCTTGGTAAGGGGATCTTTGACTACTCTGTACAAAATACCATTCAGCACTGTGAGTCTGTCCCACTGCTTTAGAACTCGAAGCACGGTTGGTGGTTCATGAAATCTCTCACGTCTGGATGGTCTCCGGCCTCTACTGATGTAGAAAGATACTCTGGATGTCACTGGATCATTGTTCTGATGTTCTTTCAGCTCTGTCAGTGAAAATGAAACAGGCATTGCCTCCATGCTTGACAAAGAGTCCTGATGTTCTACTGCCAAAGATGCTCTTGTTCTAGCTACAGTTTCCCACTCAGCAGAAGATAAGATGGAAGACACTTCATCCGAAGACAGAGAGGAATGTAGGGTGGCATCCATTGGATTAGACTGTTGAGTCTGAATTTGGCATGTTAGTCGAAACAGTTCTTGGACACCGTCACCTTCCACACAGTGCACTTGCCTGGTCAATTATGACAAAGGTTCAGTCAATAGGCGTTGACTCACGAGTTTAACAAACGGATCTCTACTGAGAGCATCTGCCACCACATTGAGATTTCCAGAAACTTACTTGATTTCAAAAGAATACGGAGCAAGCTCCGACACCCAGCGCTGCTCACACGCATCTAGCTTTGGCTTGGTCATGATGTAGGTTAGCGGATTGTTGTCCGTCCATACAGTGAACTCATGTCCGTTATGCCAGTGAATAAACTTGTCACAGACTGCCCACTTGAGGGCTAAGAACTCAAGTCTGTGTGCTGGATAATTCAGTTGACTTCGACTCAGTGACTTGCTTGCGAAAGCGATTGGTCTTGCCTTCTCCTCACCAGCTGGAATCTGGGATAAAACTGCACCCAGCCCGTCCAAAGATGCATCAGTGCACAGAAAGAAAGGACGATCAAAGTCAGGATGGGCAAGTACGACACTGCTCACTGGAGATCTTTTCAGCTCCTCAAAAGCAACGTCACACTCTTTGGTCCAATCCTGAGATCATGGTCAATTCTCTAAAAGTCCCTGGCCTTCTGCGAACACGTTGTCTGCCTTTTGCTAAGCGTTTTTGACCACTGATTAAGTTGAACAAGGGTCGAGCAATACGCAAGCACCCAGGGATGAAAGCTTGATAATACAGGACCATGCCAAGAAAGGATTTTATTTTTCTCAGCGAAGGTGTAACTCCATCATCCTTCATCAAATCAACTTTCTTAAAAGCAGAGATCACACTCACTTTATCTTCGTCCACGGAAACACCAGCACTGTCAATTACATGACCCAAGAACTTTACTGATTTCCGCAGGAAATGGCACTTTTTGGGAGCTAGCTTCAAATTGTTGGAACGCAGACGGGAAAACACTGCTTCTAATCTCGCCAAGGCTGTTGATTCTGAAGGAGCAAAAACAAGCAAGTCATCAAGGTAACAAAGAAGACTGGAAAAGTTAAGATCTCCAAAAACACTGAGCATCATGCGCATGAAGGATGCTGGACTATTACAGAGGCCTTGGGGGAGACGGTTGTACGCGCGAGAGTTTGGGCGGTCAAACATTTAAAGAGACAGCACACTTGTATTGCTGAGACACCGTGTAATTCTATTAAGCATATTTCTATACTTGTTACATCAGGAAAGCAGAGCATATTATTGGAAGAACTATGGAAGACAAGTGTCAGTAGTGTACGGAAAGATAATCAAGATCATGAAGCCAAAAAGAGTTAACCAGAGATTGGTATCTTAAGCACAAACGAGGCCATCAGGACTCATCAGGAGTTTAAGCACTAAACAAAAAAAAAATCCGTTATCTACTAGCATCCTCTTACTTTCATGAGATGTTCTGACATTCCAAAAACCTATGATTTCTGGCTAAAAACTAAAACCTAACTGTTACGATCCAACACTAGTGGGTGCAGAGAAGCAGAGCCAGGGGCCATAAAATTGACAATGACAATAACAACAAGGAGACAGGTGAGACTTGAATAATGATACAAATGAGGTACAAATGACAAACAGCTGAAACTAATGAACCAAGTGACTACAGACACAAACAGGACTGGAAACACAGAACAGGGGAGCATGGGATCTGTAGTCCGTGGCGACGTAACACTAACTTGTGACACAATCAGTAGTAGAAGTATTCAATCGTCTGTAAGTGAATAAGTTCATGCCAAAACTGCCGAAGCATTTTACGGAAAAACTGAATGAATTGCACCAGTTTGTGATAAGCTAGAGGGGTGTGCTATAATCCTTCCTATCAGAAATGCAGCCATACTGGAGACCCGTTTTATTTTGTCATGCCTTGAAACACGACAGTTGAAAAGATACATTTTTAGCGAATTGGTAAAAACAAACAGGCTCATGATAAGATCCGCTGCATCTCAAGCCAAGTGAAAGAACAAGCGGGATTGGCGTTTTACTTGAATTTCATGTATTTACGACAGTTATACAAAATCTACCTTTCTAATCTTTCTAATACAAAATCTTCTAATGTCTAATCAGTGATGGTTTCTTTCACTGTCTGGAAGGAAACGTCATTACTAATGCTGTCTCTGTATGCGTATTGGAGCACGAGTGTCTGACCAAGCCTGATATAACTAATTTCTGCTCTTATGGTTGATATTTCTGAAGTGTTTCCATTTATTTTGGTTGCTCCTGACTTGAAGAAACAAGGATGCTTATATTTACGTGCATATTTTACATGTGCAAATATTAGCAGCCCCAAGTTATTGTGTTTTTTTTAACTTGGAAAAAGGGGTACTTAGATTCACATAAATGTGTTATATATGTAGCAGGGCCACCGGTTCGTTCGGGACACAGGAGGCGGGAGACGTGGGTATGAAAGTACAAAAATGATTTATTTAACACAAATTAATAAAAACTGGTCCGAGACACAGACATACAACACGACATACACGCACGCACTCGCAATACCCCCTCGGATAGCGTTCCTTGCCGACCGATTGGTCGTTTCGGCTCCCACACACGGCACGGCACACACACTCCACCACGCACCTGCAGTGACTTGACAACAGCAATTGATACACTGGAGATTAGTGCACCCACCACCAACATTACCAATCAGTCGCTTGGCTTCGCTGCCTTCGGCGAGTATACAACTACACGCACTCACACCCACACAAGCACGCTTCGGATCGACGCACCTTGGGTCACACACAAGCACGCGTGCACACACACAAGCACGTTTCACGACCGACGCACCTCGGGCCACACTCATGCACGCGCGCACACACACAAGCACGCCTCACACCGACGCATGTCAGATCACACATGCACGCCTCCCGGTAGTCCCAGAAAACAGGGCAACCAAACTGGGGGTAGCAACCAAACAGGGTCAGGGGTGACAAAAAGGGAATCAGTCCCTAAAAGGGAAAAGGGGGGGTGGAAGCAAAACAGCGCCCGGTCGTTCCAGCGCGCGCCCTCCTGCACACAGCCATCAATGACATTAACACAAGAAAACAAACTTGTTATAAAACCACGTACATACCCCAACCGGATTAGCGGCGCCACCCGATCGCACTCTCTGTAGCCTCCACGCGCCCTGATGTAGAGCCACGCACCCGCGAGATCTAATCAATAAAAATGCGTCAAGCGCTGGCACCGAGAGACGCGCTTTGAAGCCGCTTACCCGACCAAATATGGCCCTCGCGTCGCTCCACCGCCGTGTAAGAACCAACCGGCGTCCCAGGCACAAACCACAATTGCAGGAAATCAAAACAGCGCCGCAGTCTCTCACACAGCGAACCGCTGCGTGAATCAGCCGCTCCGCCCGTCGCCTCCACGGACCCGGTGGTGGCAATCAACACAACCCAGGTGTCTCTAGAGCGCCTTTAATGAAATACCGGCCTCTGTCATAGGCCGGTCGCCAAGTAGGCGGGCGGGGTTTCAGTCAGCCTTCCTACATAGATTTTTACTAGACTTGATCATCCACTCACCCCTTCTCCTAGCCCCCATCTCTACACCCACGGTAGATGATAAAAGGTTCATCACTCTGAAAATTTCAGCTCCTAGCCTCACCACAATTAACATTCCACTGCCTGAGTAGTCAAGGAGGGACTCAAATGCAAAGAGGAAGGCTTTATAGTAACAGAAAGTCTCAAGATCAACTGAACAGAAGATCTTCTCAAAATGAGTCTCCACTGCTTTTCCATCTTGTCCACTCATAACAGAATGAATCTCCAAACAAGACTCAGCAGTATAACTCAGCAGTTATCTCTCAGCGAACTTCAATGAGGTGAGTGAAGAAAAAACTCTGTTGAAAGTACCCAGCTCGTTTTACCAGAAAAATATGATGGCAAGATGAAGAATTGTCACAAGTTGAATGCAGCACTGTCTAAAACTCACACTTGTCCTGGTATCCTAACGACAACTCACGTGTTGCGTTTGTTGTGTGTTTGCTGGAGGGGGAAGCTTTGAACTGGGTGTCAGAGAATCATGATCTTACACATCTCCAGACCACCACATTTTTGTGACTTCATGGACTCGTTCATCGGATGGTTGCTCTCACTCTCAGCCGCTGGTTGGCGCTGCTGGGTCACGTGAGAGCTGGGAGGCATGTTCAATGTGCGTGCGAGTAGAGCTGCATAAAGAAAGCGCTGTATACAAGCTAATTTAGAATATTATATTTAATGCGAAACTAGTGTTATCACTGGTTTAAAAAAGACCCCATAGTATCTATACTATGGATATTAAAGATTGATCCGCCCACGACTACCAGATAGTCATTTTTTAAGACTGATATCAGATGACCAAGATCAAAGATTGCCTCAGAACCAACCACACCTGGTTCGTCACTGTCTCCTACTCTCCGAAATACACTACTCCTCTTCCACCCCACATCCAAAAAACTGTAGAGAAACAATACCTAAATTACATCAAATTGCGCCAATGAAATCAGTCATGCTTGATATCTTTTGAATGGTCTCAGTGCGTGTGAAAAACAGGCCTCAAACGCCTCAAGGTAAATAAGTCTATGATTGAGATGCACATTTCGAGTTTGAATCCGTTGTAATCCTCTTTCACCACTCTTGACTTTCTTCCATTCACCGAGGCATCGGCTGGTTAACTAAAATCACTTTATTTACAACAAAACAACAAAATCTTCTTCAGGATATTCTTTTCACAGAGTCTTCCTGGATTTTGCTTTCTGACTTCTTCTCCACTTAAGCTACATGGCTGAAGATGATCAGCACCTCTCTCCAGTTTGGGGCTTTTGTTTCCATCAGCTCTCAGCTTCGTTATGGTTCTGACACACACCTGTGCCTGTGCTGGTTCTATTGCCTCTGCTACCACGTTAGTCCTGTAATGGGCCTGTGTCTCACGTATATAATTAGAGTGAGCCCGACCCAACATGTAACTATCTCCTGTATGATAATGGAGTAAACCTATATCACCGAAATCAAACGGATTCCATAGCCTACATGAGGTGGCCTCCATTGTGTTTGAAACCGTTAAAAGAGAGAGACAAAGAATTAAAGGGGGATTTGTATTGACGGATTCCCCACACAGAATCACGGTGTGTACAGCTCATTCTGTACAGTCAGCAGGTAACAATTGTCTCGCTCTAGTTCTATTGTAATTTGAATTTCTTAACTCTTCTTATATTAATTGACTTTGAATTATTATTGATAGACTTAATAATAATAATAATAATAATAATAATAATAATAATAACAATAAGACTTTTTTAATAAGACCAATTTGTTACCTAGACAATAAATTGTTATCATTCATTTTCATACTAAATTGCTCTAAATTAATTACGACTTGTGAGTCATTATTCAATCTTAAATTGTGTGTGTGTGTGCAAGTCACCGAGCTTGGTAGCTTCATGTCATAGCTGCTTGTCTTGAGCTCCTGGCAAATCAGCTCATCCTCATGCACTGCCAGCAGCTGAGTGTAATCCTCATCACACAGCTGCTGGCAATCAGACTGGCAGATATAAGGAAAGACATGCCAATGTATCTTATATTTCGGAAGAATATAAGATACAAAACAGGTTACTTGTATAACAAAGAATGTAGTTGCATGGTCTTATTGGTTTTTTTCAAGACTTTAATCTCCATACACATTACTCATTCAAAAACGTCTATTAATACTATGGCTCATCAGGTTGTTGAACATTTATTGAGTTGCTCATTTCGGAGTGTTTTTTTAAGTTCATATTTCAAGTAAATGCTTGGGATATATATTGTGATAATTGGACAGCATGTATTGTAATTAATTACATAATTCTGGGGGGGGGTATAGTAATGGGAGCACACAACTGACAAGAAATTAAAATGTAAAGCAGCAATACTAGACACTTTTACATTACAAAATGTCACAAAATACAAGCTATTTTAGGACAAAGCTATTTAAAAAAACAACTAAAAGAGAACTTTTTTGAAAAAAATGTGTGTATGTTTTTTATAAAGCATAATATAACAGTTTAAAATGGCTGTGAATACGATTGCGTAGAACAGACTTTTCTAAAGCAACGCTTATCACGTGGAGTGATTTGTTTTTCTGCATGAAACTGGGCAAATTTCTTTTGTCAAATGTCATGTTTTCTTTTTTCCTTTCTATAAAACTCTGGCATTGTTGGAAAAAACCGCCATGAAACTGAAAGTTTACAGAGTCAATTCGTACTGGATTACTTGGTAGCCAGAACTATTTCCAGTTCATCTTTTGTTAAAACTGGGACTGTGGATTACGATTTCCATAATCTTTCCAAAAGGGTTCTGGTGGTCCTGTTCAAGCTGAAGACCGTGTTCTTTCAGAAAATGCTGGTTGGTTGGTTCCTGAGAAAGTCTGTTGACCATGGGCAAGAACTTGGATGAGGAAGCCAATTTCACAAGTGTCCCATATTTATTTGAAATGTAGATGTTGAAACCATCTGGCAGAATTTGTTCGTTAAAAGAGCACTCCTCCTTTATATAGATGTACTGCAAAACATAAAAATATTTATGTCAGACATTTTTAAGCCCAAGTCAATTGTTTTAGTTGTTCATTGGCGAATCATCTTTTATGAGAAACACACAATTCTGGTTCTGGAAATTAATTATGAGTTAAACAATTTTACATTGGTTTCAAAAGACTCACAAACTCAGTCTTCTCTTCCCATCCTTTGGAGAATCTCTTTCTGTCTTTTTAGCTTCTACAAGCATGTAGCTCTTCTGAACCCTTCCCTATCTCAGAGACTGACTCACGCGTTTGGTTGCCGCTATTTCACCGGGCAAAATGGTGTGCGTAGTCATTCAGAATAAGGCAAATGTGAAAGTGAAATCTCGAAAGCAAAATAATAAGTATAAATTTAGTTTAATTTAATAAATTAATATGTTTTAATTTAATAAATTAATTATAGTTTGAGTATAGCCTGTTAGTTGAAAAAACAGACCTGAGTACAGGCGGTGAGATATGGCTTTGATTGTATAAACAAAAGAAAAACAACAATGTGGACCAAAACGAGAATAAACTGTACATATTTGATGAACTCCAATAACCCTCAAGCAACCATTTAAGGGCATGTAGCTCCTCAACCAGGACAAAAGCAACATTGTTTCTCCTGTTTCCAAAGTTGTTACTCTTGTATCCAGAGTTGTATCCCATTGTTTTTATTTGACAACATAAGTATTTGTTAAGCAGTCTGTTAACTGAAATAATTTGCTTGTTCATATTAGCTTCATAATAAACGTTCATAATGAAAAATGCAACATTTCATTAAAAGCATTAAAATTTTATTTGGTTTCTAATGGATGTCATTAGGTCATGATCTTTATACATTTCATATAACCAATTTGTACTATTTGCAAAAAACATTAAATAAAATGTAATTGCATGCACTTATGTTAACAAGTAAAATACTTTAAATTACATACCGACCCATGTAGTTTCCCCTTGCTGTCCATGCAGAGAAATCGAGTGCTTGTGACCCCCTTTATCACAACATAGCCTCTATCCACTGATTGTATTTCCACCAAACCTGTGGAACAAACATTTCCTTTAAAAACAAAACAAAAAAAAAATACAAACAACAAAAATAGTAAAATGTAAGTGGTTTTATTTGTCTGTCTTTTTATTTATATAGTATTAAAAAGAAAACATTTTTGTTTTGTGCTAAGATACAGGTCAGACAATTTGCATGTGCTGTTAACTAAGATGTGCCATACGGATTTGTAATGTGATGATTAAGTCTTTATTAATGAGTAGCAAGATTTAAACATCCACTTACTGTAAGAACTCTGAATTTTGGATCCATCTATTTGTCCATCACTGTTTATTTGCAAATGTAAGCCATGTCTAGCTGTATACAGATGTCGAAATCGCACTGCCTTTTCCCAGTCGTTTGTCAAATACGGTCCAGAATCAGTTAAAGGGAGGCTTTCCACCGGGATGCAACATAGCCAAACGGTAATAAAAAGTATGCAGAGCATTTTTAAAATATGATTTGTAAAAAATGAAAGTCTGTCTTATGTTAATAAAGCAACTACACTGTGCTCCTTTTGTGGTTATTTTTTTCTGCTTTACTGCAATGCTCCGCATCTGACCTTTAAATTGCCCTCTTATCAGTTAAATCAATAAGTCTTTTCCCCTTTGGCAATTCTAAGAACATGGTAATACACCCATCTGGTCATCCCACACCTAACAAAGGACAAGAGAAAATATATTTGTTCAGATTGCTGAAAGAATTATATTAAAAATTAAATATATTGTTTTATAATTTTATAATGGTACCATTAACTTTAATGTGCCTGTAATTATGTTTATATAATCATATTTTATTGTTATATAATTTTTATTTTTGTAATAAAATGTTTTATAAAAATATTTTTTTTAATTTGTTTTTATATTGATTAATGAATATTTGTCTATGTTTGTATACTTTTAACAAATAAAGCAGAACCATAAATTAAGAGTACATACTCCTCTTATAGTAGTTTATGAATAGTTAACACATTGAGGCTCATTTTACTGTTTTTTTTTACTCGTACTTTGTTTGTGTAGTGTAGAGACCAAAGGATAGTTGTATGATTTAGATAGTAGTTAAAGATTGATTTTAAGCAAACAGCATCATTCATGAAAGAGAAATGTTTTCATTCAAGAACTACATCCAATACAAAACAGACATGTACTAATAATTTAAAAGGTATTGAATGATCTACAATGTGGATCATATATATAGTTATTTAGTAGAGATATGTTGTCTTTAAAAGGCACAAATTGCAAATCACAAATTGTTCTTCTCTTGTTGGGATGATAAATAGAACCAATTTTCACATCTTGAACTTAAAAAAAGTTTATTTACTAAGAAATTGGATTTGTTTTTACAAATGTGGCCCAAAATTAGACTTAAATGTTATTTTAACTATACTATACCATAATATAATTAGAAAACCATTCATATGACTATGCTACAATGTAAAGCTCTCGATCGTTCATGTAACATACTCCTGAATACTTTCATTAATAATTATTGAAAATTTTCCCTGTCATGACTTGATATACAGTCTGTACCTAATGTTTTAATACTGTAATGCTGACCTTGGAATTCAAAGTCATTTGTTTACATTTATAATCTAAATTCATCCTCCAATCTTGACAATCAAAGAAGTAGAAAGCTGTAAAGTGTACTGCTGCGAACATTTTGTTCTTGTGATCAAATCTTTTTTCTCAGACATACAGGTTTTTGTTTAGGAATATGTCAGGAGATCCTTTGTTAAGCAAACATAGATTATCGCACAAAATGTTTACCTATGGGTCAATCCAGGTTCATGACGCACACTAGAGTAAAATGCATATTTCCAGAATTTTGCACACTTTGAACGTTCTTCTCCAAAACAAATAACAATGGGTAAATTGAACATACTCAATTCTAAAATGGCTGTCAAATGTGTTTTAATCCAAGAGTGATAATAACTGGTAAATTGCCCATTCTTGCCTTCAAACTCAAGAAAGAGTACAAATGAGTGAACTTTAATTATTTTAAAAGTCAAAAATCCACAGATTACATCAGGAATGTTTGGAGGTTGTAACGATTGAGCAAGCTGAAGATGTGTCCCAAAAACACTTTTATTTGGAACATTTCATTGTTGTTGTCTAAGTTGATACCCAGCTGGACGTTATCTGTATAATGTTAATAACATGTATAATAATAAATAATAATACAAATTCAGAAAAATGTGTAAGTGAGTTGTTAATATGTCCACTAGGGATCATATCAAAATTGTGCTCTGCATTTAACAATCCAGTGAAGTGACACACATGCACCGTGATGTGACCACACACAAACCCGGAGCAGTGGGCAGCCTTAATCCATAGAGGCAGCATGAACATCCGCACAGAGAAGCACAGACAGGCCTCTCGAGGCAGTCCAAGGCGCAGTCCTCGCAAGTGCCTTGAGCTGCTCCTTGAGTCTCAAACGGAACCTTTTTAATGTGAGGCAACAGTACTACCTAGTGGTGTTAAGTACGGTACTTGAGTGAATGGACTTTGTTACTTAAGTATTTTCAGTTACTTTGTGCTTGTACCGAGAATCAAAAATATAAGCAACTTTTGCTCTCTTGACTACATTTTTGATTGAGTATATCGTATGTACTGTTTACTCCACTACATTTGGTTGACACTTACAGTTACCTTTAGAAAAAATTTCCCCACTGAGGGACTAATAAAGGTTCAATTATTATTATTATGATTGTGCATGACAAGTGCGGGCATCTTTTTCAACTACGATACATTTCTTGGGCAGACGAGGCGATTGACATTTACAGGGTGCTGAAGGTACTGGATGCTATTTATAGGCTAAATATGCAATTCATTTGAGTCTGACTGAGACAGAGTTTTTGTTCTTTTAATCTACGTATTATGATCCTGTTATATTAATATTTTCTTGTATTTGATTAATCAATGATGAAGTTATTAACAATTCTGTATTGTATTTAGAAGAGTTTGGCATTTTGAAAATTTACCTGAAGAAGTTAATCCCTGTTGTATTGTATGAATGCTGAATTATTGGCATACAGTAAAGGCTTTCTCATTAAAAGAAAATGCGGTTATCAATGTACGACTTTGTGTTGGTCTAGGGCTAAGAAAAGCGCTATATAATTAAACTTTATTAAATTATTTTATTAAATTATTATTTAATAACCTTTGTACAGCCACGGGTTTTTTCATTAATTGGCGAATATGGTACTTTTTTTCTTGACAAACAGACAGACAAAGTATTTGTTAACACGATAACTCTTCAGAGTAAGTGTTCTGATAGAGATTCGCTGTTCCATCTAAGGACATTCAGCAAATAAACTGAGGACAAAAAACGATTCGTTGTACACTCCAGTGCCCTTGGTGGCAGTAGTGCGTCAAAAGTGACATACTTAGAAAGAAGAAGACGACAATATACGGAAGTCGAATCAAACGGAAAGCCAAAACCACGGTAGGTACGTAGCGGCACAGAGAAAATACATAAGCATGGCTTTTTTCCCCTGCAGTGATGATTTATTCGACCCTATTGTCATGGCCGATGACAGGTAATATTAATTTTATAAATATTTTTGTCAATTTTCCTTAATTTAGCACAATGAAATAAACTTAGTGATGCGTTTAGTTTTATATTGAACGGTTTGTTGTTGGATTGTTACTGTGTTAATCAGCGGTTGTCAATACATTTTATACTATGTATTTTTCTTCTTTAAGAAGAAACATGTCTTTTTAATTTTCATTGGGCAAAATAAATAAAGATTTTTTACCAACAAAACACATTCTAAGAAAAACTAAATCAATTCATCAGTTCGTGCCCATATTAACTCATAGCGCATGTAATAACCTGCAATGCCGGGGAGAATTGCTTAATTTTCTTAATTCAGAGAAAGAATTTGTGAAGCTAATTGTAAATGTTACAAAATAATTTGTGAAAATGTTCACAAATGATTGTATTAATTTCACTAGATTATTTTGATGACATGTATTGATGTTGGTCAGAAGTTAGAACACACAGACCAGTCATTTGAATTCAATTAAAAATCTAATAATAATGCAGTGGTAGACGTGGGATTACAGACTTGCTGTCATGGCAATTTAGTTGTATTGTTGTTGAATTCACATGCGTGGAGCATTGTGTGTAGAGTGTATGTGTTTCTGGGTGGGTAGGTGGGGGGACTCTAAAACCGATAAAACACATATTAAATCTTTTTCATCTGTTCACTTGAGTATCTGAATTGGCAGAGGCATGTATGTATGTATTTATTTACTTATTTATTTATCATCAACCTCTTTATTTTTGCCATGTAAACTATGAGAAATTTATTTAAGTTCTAATGCTCCGCATGTGTGCATTGTGTTAGAGGACCTCTGTAAGTTTAAACCTTTTTTCAAAGCCATTTGTTATTCAAATTCCACTGGAATTCACATCAGATGAATGAAAGAGCCACATGCAACTGCGGGGCCGATAGTGCTGACCTCTGGGTAGAAGCTGACTAGTTTGGGTAGAATGGCAGTGGAGGAATAAAACATGCGCTGCAGTCTTCTTGCTCTATTCACGTTCTTCTTATTCACAGTATTCCGACGAAAAATACGACAGATGTTTTACGAACAGATAGTAGTTTACTTTTATGTAGTGATTTCTACGTTTTTGTTTTTTTTCCAAAAGTATTCATTACCCAATAACACACGTAACCAATTTTAATGTATTTGCGTTGCGTCTTGATCTAAGAAAATTATATATATAAATAAACTGAACTTGAACAAGTCACACAAGTCTTGCCTATGGTATTACTTTTTTTTCTTTAGGTTCCATAATAAAGGATATGAGGAGGGTTTTGAAGAAGGAACTCGGCAGGGAACCTTTGTGAGTAGAAACCATGGACGTCTGCATGGAGCCCAGATCGGTGCTGAGGTAAATAAATAAGATGCATGATGTCCACTGCTCCGGGTTTGTGTGTGTTCACTTCACTATGTGTGTATGACTTCACTGAATGGGTTAAATGCAGAGCACAATTTCGATCTGGTTCCCCTCTGGTGGACATATTGACGAACTCACTCATTCACTTACTTTACATCACTGTGAAGCAACACGTTTATCCCTGTGTTTGGCAGAAAGAGACAGTGCATTGTGCCTAATACATAGAAATTATCAATCAGTGCAAGTATATGTGCAAGTATATGCACGACAACAGTGAACAAGACTTGGAAAAGGCAAGCGTTTACCATATTGAACCACATGAGGGTAGCATTGTACCAGAAATCTCAGTCATTTGCGTATTAAAAGTTGTTGAAGGCCTTGTTTCACCAATAACACATAAGAGTAATTCGATTAATTGCTTATTTTAAACCATATAAAAAGTTTGTCACATAATATATTCACTATGTATTAGACTCATGTCAGTAGTTCTTGTTTATTTGTTGTCTGTTTGTTTTTAGGTTTCGTTTTACTATGGATTTGCAGTCACATGGAAATGGATTTTTCTAAACAATAATGATGATAAAGCAAGGTACGTTTACTATACTGATTCGAAGAACAGCTTTTGTGAAGTGTCTCTAATTTGGAATACTCTCTTTGTAGAAAAAGAGTGAAATCTTTGGAATCACTAATTGGTGTAATAGACGGCTTCTCCTGTGATGATCCTCAGTATCAGAATCTTCAAGAGGACTTGGAAAGAGTCCGAGCTAAGTTCAGACAGGTAAATATTTAGACAAAGTACATTTAATTATTTTCTTTATATTCTTCTCACTTTTTGCTTTTCAGCAGTTATTACAGCATTTGTGTAATACATCTGATTGCAGGTTTGTTCTTTACTGAATGTGCCAACAGACTTTAGAGATTATCCTAAAGGATCATCAGGAATTTCATTTTAAGGGTTGCAGTAGTGTATCAGTTGCAAGTGATTGGCAGGTGTGAATAAAAAGTAAGCGTTTTAAACATTATTTTAAGATTGTATTATTTTGTTCAAGTCTGGTTTTTGTGAAGGCCAGTGATAGTTGGCCAACTTTATAATAAGTCATAATTACAAACAAATAGTGGGAATTTTGTAAATTCAGTATTTCTTAAAAAAATAACTGGGGTGTTGCACACTCTTTACATCAGGTGTGCCCACACATTTCAATTGTGTGTTTTCAAGGCCATGAAAATGCTTGGATTTTAAATGAAGTGCTTGAAAATGCTTGAAATTCCACAGTAGAATCCGGATAAGTGCACGTCCTCTGAACCGGATCAGAACTTAGGCTGTTCTCCCGCTCAGTGCCTGGATTCACAGACTCCGAGAGTGAGACAGAGAGACAGACAGATAAGTAAAGTGAGTCTGTGAATAAACAAGCCGTGATCACTATGATCCAGGTCTGATCAAAAGTGCAGAAAGTGGGAAGCATCAACACCTTTATTGTTGCAGTGTTCCCGGCTTTGTTACACTTTGTTAAACTAAAACACACTTTTCTAAAAATAGAGAAGAATGGCAGATGTCTAATTTCTTACTTTAAATAAAGTTAGAATACAAATTTTGCCTATATTAGTAAGCTCTACTAATATGTAATGTCCATTTTTTTTCCACCAAAACCACAAATTTTTCCCCCAAAATTGTAATTTTTCATTCAATCGCTTTTTACTTGGTCCAGCTTTTTCACTCATTTTTATCCCCTTTGTTTATCGCAAGCTTGCTAGAGTTTTTTAACTTTCTTTTTCGCCATTTTGCTCCCAGTTGATCGCGAGCGACATAATGGGCACCCCTTTTCTACATTCTAACTTTTTACGTGTTCATGTAATGTCACATAATAGTTACAAACAGCAGATGACCAGGAACTTTGGGGACGGGATGTGTTGGGTTGGGTTTAAGACAAAAGCGGGTGAATCGGACAAAGAATTAGAGGAGCAATGTTTCACCTTTTTCTTTTGAGATGTGGAACAGAGGAGATGGGGCCTGCAGAAGGGAGTGAGGCCTGGAAATGAAGCTGGATGCTAATAATGTCTAGGAATTTCTGGAGCAGGTGGCAAGTGGTGACATGAAAAGAGAACGTGACAATTGCAACCCATTGGCACTTAAAAAAAGCCTAGTTAAATGGCAGCGTAGTATTCGGCCCCACTCTCTGCGTCAAGTAAAAAAGGTTTTTTTTTGTACTATATTGATTTCACAGCACTTAAAGACCGGTTAAGGGACAATTTCTTTCCAACTTTATTAGGGAATCAGAGGCAGAAGGGGTCTGACCCCTGTTGTATTTGTTAGAATTCTAGACTTCTGGCATTTTTGTACCAGACAGGAACTGTGTTTTAAATAATCAATAGAAAAGTGTGTTCCCTTAAAATTCCTGTGTTGTACAGTCGTAATTCTTATTTCAGCAAAATTGTACATTCATCCCGAGTAAAATACATTCTATTTAAAGGGTTCTCTTGAATTTACATTCTCTTTGTATTTAAAGTAAACCAATTTGTGCCACGTGCTGATGTCCATAAATTGAGTTTGAGCCAAGTGTGAGCTAGTCAGTGGTTTCGTTTTCTTTTAAATAATTGTCTTTATAATGGACTATGGATATCAGTTTAATGTCCCACAAGCGCAAGTAAGCCAACGAAAATCGATGGTGCTCCACAGAATTGGGCAATGTTGCCTAGTGGTAGGGAGTTGGATCAGCCACCAAGGCGTTGCAGGTTTGAATCCCGGTTCGATAGATTCTTGAGCAAAATACTGAACTCCATCTGCTCTCTGAGTGCCAAGGCTTAAGGCTGCCCACTGCTCCTGGCGGTCTGTGTCTGTACACTTAACCGGGCTGGTTATATGCAGAACTCAAATTTCTTGACTAATGAGTGCGTCCCACGTGACTGCTGTAAACACTTCTGGAATCCTCCAAGTCAAGCATCTGTTTAATGTCAAACTTGTGGAATCAGGTAAATTGTTCCTATCAATTTGCTTTGTTTTCAAAATGTAGGATTACATTTATAAAGATTGATTGTAAGTACTGTTTAGAAAGTGTTTTCTAAACCTGAGCTAAGTTATTGATGCTTTTCTTCTGAAGTAACAGCACATGGATTTCCATTGCAATTAACAGTACGAAATGTTTTGGTGTACTGTTTGTTTTGTATGTTTAAGGTTTTAGGTATTTTATTTTATAAGTGAAATATGTGATTTTGTCCCTAATGGACGTTTTACCAAAACAAAAAGCTGTCAGTTCCTCCATTTTAAATTAATTTCAATTTCATCAAATCAATTTAATCAATTTGATTTCAATATATGCAGTATCGCCAATAATCATAAAAAAATATAGACATGGTATGTGATTGTGGTTTGGAGATTTAAAAAAAAAAAAGGTAAGTTTGTTAATAATGCCACTAGGGACCATATTAAATTTGTGCTCTGCATTCAACTCATTCATTGAAGTTGCACACAGTGAAATGGTTCACTATGGTTCAATCTTGAACTCCGTTCTCTATAAGAGCTATACAGATGCTTTAATCCGCTGCATATAACAGCCTAGCCATAGCTCAGTAGCAAAAGGTTGTTGACTTGATTTCCTAGAAGAAAATCGCATTTCACTTTTGGCAATTGTCTGTAAAATGTATACATTATGCATTTATAAAATAAATGTGTGCATCGCTAAAATATATATGTAGGTAATCAAATACAGTATATACGGTAGGAGCATCGAATTACTGAGTAAACCTAATAATTAAAAACAAATGAGAACAAATTTATAGGTATACACTGTCACTAAACTGCAATTTGTTTATTGAGCATAATTTGTTTATATTTAGAGAATGGACAGAACACTACTGTTTTACAAATCTGAAAAAGTTGTCTGGCAAATATAACATTTTCCCTGGATTTTACAACATGATGCAAAAAGTGTCAAACGTTTTAATTGTGTGAAAGGGACAAATGACACATAAAAAAAAAACATACCCCAAAATAACTAAATGCGTAAACTCTCACGCTGTTTATGCACGTTTAAGAAATCACTGCTAGATTGGTGTACAATGCAAACACATAGCAGCAAATTATTTTAAATACAAAAAATGACAAAACAAACATTTTGTTTCATTTGAAAAGTTTTCACATATTACCAGTACATTTTTATAGAATCATGAAATTGATGGAATAGCTTAAAAGAAACATCACTGTTGATTGTAGCCAAGTCAACTTTATTAACATTACATATTTGGAGACACATCAAGCCTCCTGATTTCAAAAGAAGTAAAGCTCCAAATACAATAAAGTCTGTTAAAGTACTACAAGACACAATTATGGCTTTGCAAGTACAGAAACTCATAACAATGTCAAATGCACCAAACTGAATATGACAACCTAAAAGTGGATATAAAAAAATGGTTTGTGGCACCAATGATATTCAATGTTTTCATAGTTCTTCAAATCAAGACCCAGAAGAATGAAGATTGACGTTCATTTTTAGGTAACAAAGTATAAACATAGCAAACTAAATCAATGCTAAATCACTGTATTCTTAACACAAGAGTCAAGAATATAAAGAAAAATAGATTTAGTTTTTTACTTTATTTTAAACTTTTTTTTCATAGTTTTCATGGTGTTGGGAGATGAAAATGTAGCACTAAAATCACATTAACAAACCTTTGTTCATAAAAACAAGAATCAAAGTTGTCAATATTATAATTTTCTATGAGAAAATTCTTACCTATTACAAGACGTCACATTTGTATAAACTAAAACAAAAAATAATAGCAGCAATACAAGAAAAAAGTCAATCTTTTTCTTTTTCGATGTTATCCATGTAAAATAAAAAGTCAATCTCGCTGGAAATCCCTCCGTAGCAGCTAAATATGAGGAGTCTCTTACACGTTCTCCTTTTTTTCCACCACAACACAAATATGTATATCAGTTCTGCTTTCATTCTTTGATGTCCAGCCAACAACCCTTTTTCAAACTCCAGTCTTTGACGTTCCTCCGAATCTGCTCCGTTCAAGAGAACCATGAGAAAACATCTCTTGGTTTGTGCAAAATCTATTTGAAGCTGTCACTTTAATTTTACCAAAATGTGTTGTAAAAAGATAGTATAGGTTCCACATGTCTTTTGATTTTGTTTTGTGATGCTCATAATGCATTTGATGGTATAAGGTGCTCATACATTTTTTTGAGCTTCTGAGGAACCTCACCCTACATGTTCCTTAGCATCCATCCTGGCACAATAACCACACTCGTTTTTCAACTCTACCCTTTGGGGGAGACATTTTAACAATAGCCCCCCACTTTTACAAACTTGTCCATGCTGCAGTCAACACACGGAGAAGGTTGCAACCAACACTCACTCCATTTTACATTTCTCTCACAACCTCACAATTGTTTTAACAATTGAATTTCATTTATTTTTTCTTCATATTTTTTTTTTTGTAAAAGTCAGTCTTAAACGACAGACTGAAAGTGCTTTTTCATGGAATAGTTGTGAATAGTTCAGACCTTGGAATGCACTATGAGCTTATTGTGTCTTGACATGGTGGTTCTTGCTTTGTTTTTAATGTATAATGATAACAACTATTAAAAAATGATTACCACCAATAAGATAGTCTAGGAAAACTTTTTGAAACTTGATACTAAGGTTACATTAAACCATTTTGGAAGAGAAGAGAAACTTGTTTGGGAATCTGCCTAGAATCAATAAAGTGACTAAACGCATAGCAAGCAGGGGCGTATTTACAAGATTAGCAAAAATGATTTTACCAAGAATAACATACTATTCATGAAAGCGATCAAGCGCTGGAATACCATCTCTTCTTTTTCAAAAACGGATCTTCCCACGCATGATGTAAAAAAAGTAGATATTTTTTCTTGATATTTTCATCGACTACTGTTTTTACACATTTCTTTTAAATTATAGACAGCTTATGTAATATTATGGCCTTCTTGACAGAGAGGAACAAAAAATTGAATTCATTTTTTTCTTCAATCATTCCCTGTCTTCCTCAGTTTGTCCAGTCTAGTAATGGCCTAATAGCCACAGCAAAGAATGCAGCACAGCAGCTGACAATTGAGGCATCATACCGAGGGTCAAGTTCGATTAGTTGAGGTATTGGTTGGAAGATGGGATGTATGTGTAAGCCCTTTTCCCTCTTGTCCCATGAAGCCTTTGGCAAAGTCCATACCCGACAGAAACAAAGATGATAAAATTCATCAAATGAGAAACAAGCAGCCATCTGTTCAGATATTAATGTCTCTGACATCTGTGGGGGTGCAAGAGAGATCCACATCGTCCTCCACCCTTTTGGTTTCGGTGGAGATGTTGTGCTGTTGAGCTTGTCTCAGACTAGATTCCAACAAGGACTCGATCTGTTCCTGACATGAGCGTAGACAGTCCTGTAGATGAGAGAAGAGTAGGAGTAAATTTAAAATGTGACTTGTATAAGGGGAAAAAATCAAGAAAAGGAAACCAGGCGTACAGAGTCACTTCGGATGATTTGCGAGAGGAAGTTGGTGAGGTTCTGTGAAGAGAGACAACTGTCGTTGCTTTTTACATACAACCCTTGGACTGCTGCTGCAACGCTGCCCGCTGCAATCATGGACGGAGGACTGGCGATGAAGTTGACGTCTGAAAAAAAAAAAGTATTTCGTTACAATTTTTCATAATGTAAAGACAGCAAGTTAGAGTAATAGTAATAGACAGTAAGCAATAATGTGAACCATTTAATCCCCACCAGTTTTTCTGCGAAATTTACAAATGTAGATAATGCAGAAAATAAACTATAATGACCATCAATTTGATACAATCATAAATAAACAAAAGTTGATTTAAGTTCAAGTTTATTTATATAGCGCTTTTCTTAGCTTGAGACCAACACAAAGTCCCTATGCAAATTGGGGAAAAAATTGTTAAAAAAAGATAAATGTCCATTGTTGTTCAGACTATGGCCTATGACCTGAAGAGCAAGCTAGATCGCGGCAGTGGCTAGGGATAACAAAATCTCTCTGGCGGGGTGAGAGGAATATACATATACAATTATAAGGATTCCTAGCCAAAAATTATCCTGCCCTAATAATGCCTTTTCTTATATGCCTACAAAATGATTGTTTTACAGTAACCTAAAATATTTTTCTCATTTTAAATAATCTGTACATTTTGTATAAAATATATATATATATATATATATATATATATATATATATATATATATATATATATTACACACATAAACAAATGATTTAGGGGGGTTTCGACCCAGGACGTTTGGCCCCCGAGGCTTTGGACCCGGACGATTGATCCTTAGGACTATTGGACACTAGGATGGTTAGACCCGTGACAATTAGACCCGAGTTTCAAAATTTGACAAGCTCATGAGTAAATTTGAAATCAGAAAAAATGTGTTAATATATCTCTTGTTGTTTGGACTGTTCTTTAGCATGCTTTGTGTATTTCACCACACGCTTATGGGATAAACAAGTATCGGCAATTTGGAAAGCTGTTTAAGCAAAGCGGCTGCGCGCCCTGCATGAACTGAAGCCGCGGGCCGATCAGGACCGATTACGTGTGATCCCGTGGATGAAAATCGTCGCAAAAAAGAACTTCGATCCGAATGGGTTTTTACTCACGCCTGTCAAATTTCTAGCTCGCACGGGCATGAAGATATGAATTTTAATAAGCCGCGGCGGTGGCGTCAATCCACCGTTATAAGTGCTTCTTTGCGGGACAAAGGCGGTTGAATCGGGGCAAAGTTATTCTTCTTCGCTGGAGTAAATGCAAAGGAGCCGCCTCCCAAATGTCTAGCTCACACGGCCGAAGATATGATTCTTAATAAGCCGCGTGACGAAATTCGGGTCTAACCATGCGAGTGTCCAATCGTCCTAAGGATCAATCGTCCGTGTCCAAAGCCCCGGGGGCCAAACGTCCTGGGTCGAAAAGTCTGGTCACCAAACAAATATCCTGTGTCCATTTCAAAATACTAGAAATTGTAGCTTGTTCTGATTTCCAGGAAGTGTTTTATGTGTGTTGTGTTGAAGCTTTTTCGCTGTGAACGCTGTTTGATGTAGAGGTCTGTAAGTGTGACAAATAAAAACTGGCTTTTCATTGTGAGGGGTGAAACCAAAGAGAGACAACTGTGCAAATAGTTGTGTTTTTTCGCGTTCCTATGACCCTTTGGCCATGCGGTGTATAGGGAACAGGGGTCGCCGCTAGTCCGGTAATAGGGCAAATAGTCGCTTTCGCCTACATTACATTATTATCTAAAAAGTTTTTTGGTAATTACTGTTAAGCTTTTGATAAACTACTGTTTGTACAGATTTAAAAAGTCTTTTTAAAAAGTCAGATTAAATTCAGATTAAAAAGTCAGATTTAAAACTGTCCTTTCAAAAATGAACTCTGTGATGAAGGTATTTTATTAATTTAAATAAAAATGTGTGATGGCTTCCCCATGTTTCCTATAGAAGTTACTATACACATACTTATGGATATCACACATCAAAGCGCTATAATATTTGTTATAAATCTTACATGATATTACTTAGTGCTCTTGATAACTTCATAAATTGAATGACTTCCATAACTCAAACATATAGTTTGTTAATATAATAACGGTTGTGCTGGGGTGGCTAAAATAATACATTTATTGTCTTATTATAAACTTTATCAATGATTAAATTATTAACATTTCATTAACAAAGCAAAACCTCACATGTATCTCTACAACTACTAAACCCTTGGTACAGTGGAACATTTTATGTATTTTGTTGAATTCAGAAGTTTAAGACAATCAAAACGTATGAGCCAGTTGTCCTTAACTAATGATCGTTTTGTGATATTTGTTAAAATTTTGTTTTATTTCTGAATTTGTGTGAAATTAGTTGAGAGTGTTTGACTAATCGCAAGGTGAATACTGTGATACCCTAATATTTCAACAAGATTACAAAATCATTATATAACAAAGAATCAAAAATTGCTTACCATAAACATATTGACATATAATAGTATGAATTCAATGTCTTGAACGTGTTTGTTCTATTATAGTTAAAAAAAAGTCTTTGTTAGGCATTGCACTTTGTAATAATTGCATGTATCTACCTACAGAGAGGGTTGCTCCCGGTTCATTCCATCATGGAATGACCGCTATGTTTGGAATTAAGGGTTGTAAATAATATGATACAACTTGGAACGCTTGGAAAAATATGTTTGAACAACAGAAGTTCTGCCTCCACTAAGGTGTTGCAGAATCTAGGCTACTGCGTTGTCAGCTTCCCACTGTTCCTGACTCTGTGTTCACTTGACAGTGTGTATATACACTTTAGTGACGTGCGTTGAGGTTCATGACTGGTGAGGCGCTGATGTAATCAGTCCGATTTATCAATAAATGGACCCTGCAGCGTAGTTTCTTAACAGTGGTTTGTTTAAAATGATGCACCAAATCACTGACTTTTGCACAGACCACCATGTACAGGGAAGCTAGCTCACCAAAATGATTGAACTTGGTCTTCAGATGACCGTTTATGCTTTCAAAAATGTTACTGAACACTTGTTTTCATTCACTTACAAATGACAGACTTTCTGTCTACACTCACTGTCAGACACTGGCAATGCTTTCCTGCTCAAATTAGAAACAGAAACTTCAAGCTTTTGAGATCTGCAACTATGACTATTCAATGTCTATCTAAGCACTTAACCTGAAGCCTCTTGCACAAGTCTGGGTTGAACCATAACTGACCACTATACATTGCAGAAAATAACCAAAATGATTTCAATATTTAATGCAAATATCAAACGTATGATTTTGATGTTCTGGTAATGTTTGTTCTAACAAGGTTTCAAGTTATTCTTATATGCGGATTCCCTGAATAATAAACCTTACCATTAATTACTAATAATAAACCATTAAATATTAAAAAGCTGAGCATCCTGAATTTGTGCAACATTTTTCAGTAAAGTTGTACTCAACAGTATTTCTTGTTTGTATATGTGTATCAAACAATAATGGCCCATTTCAATTTCATGTATTGGCATACATCTTTGTTTTAGTGGAACCAGCCAGTTATTAGTACAACAAACGTAGTATAGTATGTAATTTAGCTACTTTGCAATTTTTATGTTATAATCTTTCAGAATATGTACATTGAAAATTAATTGCAGTGAAAAATTATATTGGGTCTTTATAACTTAAAACAATAGTATGTGATTTGTTTTTGGTTTATTGTATGTATCTAAACGATACATTATATTAATACTCTTTCCTTTTTGGATTCCGTTTGTTCACGTTTTTGATGTTTAATAAACAAATGCAGTACTTCTACATAGATATTGTTTGCGCTGTCCATTTTAATCAGTTATCAACAAAATAACCTTTCAGTACTCACATATTTGTTGCAATTTCTTTTTAGACAAACTAATCCTCATTTTCTTTTTCATGTGCTTAGCTTTGGCTTTTACACAAACAGCAAGTGGAGTGTGCATTGAGTAAGATTCCATTTTCTTTTGTTCCAGGCCCTAAAGTATACAATTTTAAATATTTTTTCCACACAAAAAATAAACGTGTAAAACACCAACTTTTAAAGTAATTTTCAGAACTCTTGTGAAACACAAAAAAGGCCAGTTTCCTTTCTATTGCAAAGCTCACGCTAAAATACACCATAAAGTTTGAATAAAGAAACAATAAAAATGTAACAATTAAGACACAACAGAAATGTGTTTGTTAACAGTATAAAAAACAATAATGAGTGGAACAAACCTGTTGCACACAGAGCCACAAAAGTCTGAGCATGCTTGCGCAGAATCTGCTTGCTGTTCTGATGTAATGGCAGCTTTGCAAGGAAGTGTTCGATGAAATCATGTGGTGTCACTGAGGCTAGATCCCATTTCAGCTTGTTTAGTGCCAGCAATTCCATCTGCTATGAGATATTAAAGACACAAAATTAGGACAAAATGCATTTCCTATAGTTTTACACTTTGACCACTAGATGGTGATATAGACTTGTTGCACTGTCAGAACTCACCCTACACAATAACGATTGTGGTTTAACTTGTAATATCAAGGAGAATTACAACATAAAATAACAACAGCTAGTCAAGTGTGATTTATAACATGAAATCGTTTATTTATATATAAGAGGGAAATACAGCATAAGAATAAGTACTGTATATAAGAAGTTCTAATGTTTTAACTGAAAAACAAAAGTAGACACGTTTATGTTTTATAACTCTGTTATACGCTGTTATAAATTGCTTATTTACCAATAATTCGCTGGAACAGATGGAGTTGTCCGTGTATATGCACAGCTTCTCTGCTGTAAGTGGCACAGTCTCTTTCATTTTAGAAGCCAAAAACATACACGTGGCACCTAAAAGTTGTAGCCTGGTCTTTTTGGTAGGTTCCACGGATAAAAATCTGTCCAGGTAGTTCATAGCCAAAGGAAAAACCTCTTCTTCACATTTTTGTTCTTCGCACACCTAAAAGAGTGGAGCACAAATATTAAAATTATCCTTTAAACTCCAAGGTGAACACTTTAAAAACGTGTTGTCTAATAAACCTATACAATTAATCAATCGAAAGATGTTGTTATTCCGAACGAGTTAAGAAGCGGCGACGACTTTCCCTTTTCTCTCACTGGTCTTTGTTGTCCCACGTGTTTAGCTTCTGCTGAGCCGCACGGGTATTAAATAATGTATGCCTATAAGAGTTAGGTAAACATAAATAGCTCATTTATTCGGCGGTATTTTCTCAGCATCAGGAAACATTTCGTAGAAGTTAAAATTAAAACTTTAAATTATTTTTTTTCCTCAATTGTTGCTGTTAAAGACATACTAGTGGCTAACATTAGAACTTTCTAGATAGTTGTTAGAAAACTGCACGTAAGAAAACGCTAAATATAAAACACTAGTCCACACATAACAAACGCGTAATCACATTAAATAAACGGAATAATGTTCCCAATGTTTGGACATCTGCGGTGGAGATAACGGAAGCGAAAACTATATTATGAATGCACCTTATACAGTTGGTTTTAATGTAGACAAACTAGTATAGTTCAGAGTTTGTATAAAGGGCTTAGATATTAGTGGCAAAATGGATCCAATTAAAATGAGGGGGGGGGGTCAAATATGGCGTATGATAGACAACTGGCCCGTGTTAAAATGCATACGTGTAGGCTACGTTGCTTTTAAATAAAAATAAATAAACGATAAAATACACTTGTACCAAAAACGTAAAAATAATACATTTAGTTACATTTGTAACTTACATTACGCGAGTGGCGAAATAGGAATGCATTGAACATGAAAATAGTTTGTTTTTTAAATAAATGTTTTGTGGATGACGTTTGTACAAACAAAACTCAGATCCTAACACTGAATTATAATAGTTAAAACGCATTTTAGTATTATTCGATGTATTGTCAATAATAATAACAACATCAACAACAACAACAACAACAACAACAGTTCTACTACTACTACTAATAATAATGCAAACCTCAAGCATCCACGTGGCTACGATTTTCCTCATTTTAGGCACGATTTCCTTTTGAACGCACTTGAAATAATTTGGTGATGGTAGATAGTTTTCCTCTGCTTTTAGCAAAGTCTGTAAAACGCGGTCATTCAACAGGTTGCTATCTTGGTACGCTCTCCTCACGGTATCCACTTCGCAGCAAAACAGCTGGTGTTCCATATTTTAAGTACTTCTCCCCGAGGTGTACTCTTCAAAATAAAAAAGTGAGTGTGTTTTCTGCCACGGCCCCGTACTCTTCTGCTTCTGTTGAATCCTCTACAATTCTTGCTCGACAAAACTTCCCCGAATGACGTGACTGTTGTTAGGGAAGATCAAAGCCGCAGCGAGCCTGTGAGCGAACACGAAAGCTCTGTACAGGGCGGAGAATCCGTCTTAAAGAACTATACTCACGAGTTAGAGCTCCTTCATTTAGACCGGTGAAAATAGGAGGTCCTATACCGTGTGACGAGTGTAGGAAGAATTAAATGGGGCGTGCTGGGCACAAGTTTCGGGGGAGGGTTTTCCAGGGTATCAAAACGGTCAAAAAAGTTCGGAGATGTGTATTGGTAAAGTGTTGGTAGGGGGCAGTATAATAGCCTAAGTCAAAGAGTTCCGTGATTTTTATTAATGCCAAATTCAGCGTCTATGCGTTCACGTCTTCACGTTACAATATAAATCTCAAGAACCCCCCAAAACGCGAGATTTTACTCAACCAATTGGCCCCCGTATAGGGACGAAATTAAATAAACGCGTTTCTTTCGTTTTATTTTTTATTGAATGAATGTTTTAAATAAGTTTAAAAACATAGATGAATGTACTTTGCAACAAGTTGTTCTACGGATCTTGCCGAACATGTCGCGCCCGTGCTTGTGTGTCTTAGGTTTATACAACATTTTCACATAACTCGTTATATTGTATCACCTTTCTTTTAGTTATTATGTTTACCAACTAAAGTTTCACAATTTGCCCTGTTATCGTTATGTGCCGACAATTTAGCTACACTAAAATGTTTTCAAGAGTGTGTTTTTTCTTTTCTTTTTTATGACCGGCCATGTGAGATTTTACACGCACCTCTGTTACAGTCATTACGGCATAACTAGAATTTCAATGCTGTTTCAAGACAATCGGATTTTTTTTTCGAAGAGCAGTTCATGCAGATTTATACCAATCCCCGTTTTTAGATTTTTTGGTTGTGAAAATATTTAACAACAGTTACGACCTTTAAATGGGTTAATGGCGGCTTGTAATAAAAGTAAACGCCTTAAAAAGCGCATAGCAAACAACTGCTTGGTTTTATTGATTTTACTGTGACGTTTCCTACAAATAGTTTTAAGAGTGTTTAGCTTAACTTCCAAGTAGTTGGGGAAACCCGTAATCTAGGCAATAAAATACAATGTAACATTTTTCCAATACAATAATAATAAAAATAATTAATGTAAATCTTAATCTGCATTCCAAAACATTATAGTCTAACGATTTTTAAAGAAAATCCCGTAATCTTTTTTTTTTTGTAACCAATACTTATTTGTAAGAAAACCAACAAACACTGTCCTTGGACATCAAAAAGGTCTTAGGGGGAATGCCGCTGTGGGATGTTTAAATGTAAATGTGAATTCTTCTGTATGAATGCAAGGACAAGGACACAACAAATTACTCACTCTGGTTACCTCTGAGGCAAAACACTCAATCCTAGTAAGTGCGAAGATTAGAAGTAGCAGGAGCTTTAAAGGACAATAGACTCAGGTATTTTTAAGGATTCCAAAGGGTGTTGGCCTCATTGCATATGAAGAGCATACTGCTCCCCCAAATTTGGATTATTTATACTAATGCATTTGCAGACTTAGTTTGGATCTCTGCACTATGCAAAAAGTAGCATACATGTGCATCACTTGATATAAGTAATGTTTAATTGTATGTTGTACGCCAAACATTTTTCTTTGAAGATTTTAGTACATTTTTTGAGAATGCCTTACATTGGTGTAAAACACATGGAAGCAAATAGTTTTCCTAACGATGGCGTGCTACATGTTTGTTTTTTTCCCAACTTTTGATCTTTTTTCTTAAACAAATAAGTCTGTCTATAATCAAGATATCTCATAGTTGGAGTTATCAGACATGATAATTCAAGCACAAAACTAACTCAGTTTTGATACTAACAATTATGATTGAATTAAGATTTTTTTTTTTCGCTTATGATGTTTTCACATTCTCAAAAGTGTATTTACTTTATGCATTTCAAATTCTGTATGTTTTTTGTTCAAACATATAATCTAAAAACAAATACAGTAAATGGTAAATGTGTGTTATTAGGTAATAAATTATTGATATAATATAATGCATAACTTCACAATGACTTCACTGATTTTTACTTTTTTACATAGTATTCATTGTTTTTCATTGAGTGTAGGAAAAAGATTGACACACACACACGCACATACACACACACACACACACACACACACACACAAACACAAACCTAAACATGCACACGGAATCACATGCAACATACATACATGCATTGTAAAGATCAACTGATTGAGCAGGCAAGCCCATTATCTCTGTTAGGGTTACCCTCTATCCTCAGGAATGTTATTTACATTGTCACCTCTGAAAAGACCAGATGGAGAATTCTAAATTTCAAAGCCAATTATAATGTAAAAAAAAAGGATCATCCATCTTGTTTACTAGTCAGCTTGACAATAACATGGTAGTAATAAATTAGCATATTTGGAGTGTATTCCAATTGGTTGGACATACCTGCCATGCCTTTTAAATACAATTTTCTGTATAGAACATGCTTTCGAACACATTTGGATTTGAATCTACTAGAATATTCTAAGTGAATGTTGTTTTTATTTTTAATTTTATTTTTATTAGTGCACATACAAATAATCCTTGTGTTTCACTCACACACACACCCACACCTATACACACACACACACACACACACACACACACACACACACACACACACACACACACCAGTTCTAGAAGTCCAGTTCTACCCACCTCCCATCGAGCAAGACACCAACCCCCACATGCTGCTGCCCTACCAATTTTTTTCTGGAGTGAGGACACCTTAGCTACTATTTTTTTTGTTTAAAGTCCAGGGAATCTCCAGTACTATGTTGACCTTTCTGATCTTCATTTCCAGTTTTTTCCTTTCTGCGGAAGAGATGCTGCTGCATCAGTAAACCACACCATAAAATAGGGATTGAGTACAATTTAAAGAAATTAAAGAATTTTCATGCATGTAGGTAGACACATTTGTGTTGCAAAGAAACAAATTAACTTGGAGTACACACATAGAATACATCGTGGAAATAAACTTATAAACATTATGCAAATAAACATATAGATAGATATAAAGGACAAAACTACAACTAAATATACAAAATAACTCACACAGAAACAAGCTCTCATTGTGAAATATTCAGTGCAACTCGAGTGTCACAGTGCTATCCTTGGGTTTTGGCCATTGGGTTTTAATTGAGTTATGAAAGATGATACTTCAAATACAATATGAGACATTCAAGGTAATGAAAGCAGAAGTTAAACAAATTCAGAAATGATTTACCAATCTTATTTCATGTTCAGTGAAGTATAGATTCCGACCAGTATGAAAATTTTTTTTTATGAATTTTATTAAAATATGAATATGCAAAATGGAAAGCTGATGCTGTCTACAGTACTTCAGTTCATGTATTGAAATGGTCTGTCAGCTATAACCTGGGATTTCTTAAACACATTGAAATTCACGTATTGTTTCTCATGATAATATGCATACGTTTGCTCACAGCATGAGCTTCATACCCTCCATCTCAGATTATCTCAATCCTTAAATGGGGTCATCCTGTGATCTGCGCTTTATTTGCCTTAACAGGGCATGAAGGCCTAATTTGAAAACCTTTTTCTTATTCTACTGTTCAGTTTTTCCCACTGTTTTGGGGCATATTCAAGAATTTCAGAAGTACAGTGAACAAGGGGTATCTATCAATTATGTTCACTCTGCAGCAAGAATGTAGCGCAGCCATTGAAAAACAATCTTATCTTCATGGAGACATAATCACATTTGAACTTTTACATGGGTCAGTGACAAAACGCAACACACACAACCACACAAAGCAAATGAGTGCAGCTAATCAGATTAGTTCAGTTAGCATTAGTGTGGCCGACAGGATACTATAAATTTGCCAGATGCAGAGTTCGGATCACCACAGGGTTTACCGCATTATTTGACCTTCTATTTGTGTAAATTTTAATAGCACTAGCAATATGTTTATAGAAGAAACGACACGGGATTAATACTAGCAAACTAATAACCCCACAACACTAACAAACGCTTTTTGTGTTCCCCTCTGAAAGTAGATTATTCCTGTCACAATATGCCAATGGCCTTTTGGTAGCACTGGATAATAACTTGATAAGCTTGATAATAGGTAACCATCAGTAAAGATTTAACACTTTTATAAAGCGTTGATTCTATATTAATAGGTATTAGTCAATAGTGTATAAATCCACTGTACTACTATTAAGGCTTTATCCATTCTTTAATAGCATCTACTGTATATAACTGCTTAATAAATGTATTTTTACAGATTTTCAAGTATCATAATACATACTTTATTTACACAGATTTCTGTTTATTCCCGTTTCTCAATTAACTATTTTTGAATAATTAATTTATTAATTATCAAAAATAATTTGGACTTGAATGATACTTGGCAACACATTTTTTAATGATGCACATCTAACGAATAAGGTCACAAATAAGCTGGTTATTCGTATATTTATAAGCTCTAAATAAATTCTTCTTCTTTTTGTATTTGCCTGGAAATATGCAAATGCAAGGCTCCAAGTTCATTGTTTTTCAAATGAAGTTTGCAACCCTTTACACAAAGGGCAAGAATTACCCAGGGGTTACTGTATAATAGAGACATTGTTAAGCATAAAAACACAAGGTATAGTACATTTTGCAACTGTAAACCAGAGAAAAACTCAAGTTATGATAGCTCTTAGTTAAGTCAAGTCAAGTCCAGTATAATGCACAATATGGGGGGGGTACAATCCTTCCATAGCGTACGTTGAAACATTTGGGATGCATTAGTCTGTTGCTGAAGGAACTGCTCAAGGACAAAATGGGACGATGCTGTGCATGCAGTGAGAGTTGTTCTTCCTGTTTCCCTCATCCAGCACGATGTCCAGGGAAGTCCCCAGCACAGAGCCGGTCTTCCTGGTTAGCCTGATGGCACCACAGTCAAAAAAGGTCATCAACAGGGCTCCATATACTCAAAAGGACATTAATCTTATTAGAAACAGTCTGCTTTCATACTTGTTTGACAGCATTCCTGCTGGCTGAGGCTGGCCTTCAACTCTTCTATTAAAACAAAAAACATAACATGTTTACATCTGTTTACACCGATCGTATATTTCCGCATAATGTCACCAAAATACATAGTAGTTATGATCCACACCAAAAGCTGTTGTTAATGCAAGATGGTTGAAAAGAGACGGCAATCCAGTTGTCACCCCGAGCTGTGCCTTCTCTGTGCTGTGCGCTAATCGAAAGCAAGACTCTAACAGGTTGTAATACTTGAGATAGTGTGTTCCCCGTGCAATAAGCAAACTTTGCTTTCCTATATCACTGTTTACTCTGTTTATTCTAAACGTTTACGAAGATTTTTATTTTTTACTCTCATTTTATATTTTTTTCTACTAGAGGTACTATATATATTTTATTTACTGTTTTCTTTGTGTTGCACCAAACGGAGTAGTGTTCTTAATTTCATTGTAACCAAGTTATGCAATGACAATAAAGGTATTCTATTCTTCTATTCTATATATATTACTTCGCACTAAAAAATTAAACGTCACTTCCTTGTATGAATCATTGCCACATTTACAGTTTTCTGGTTCCCAAGCCATGTAATGTTTTATTTAGCTTAATGTATTAGTCTTTTTTAGATTTATTAAAATCTCGTTATCTGACAATCATATTGTCTGTCTCCTCCCAGCATTCGTGACATACGGCAGCGGTTCAGATTGGACCTGATTTATGATAGTAGCATGAATTATTTTAGGAGGATGGTCCAGAACACTCTTCCAGGGTTTGTTGTAAAGTTCAATCAGTTGGTCCACTGAATTGTTTTCTGGACAACCTTTTTAGTTCTGGAAACACATTTGGTGCTAATATTTGCGTCAGATGCACTGGGTCACGCCATAGATTTTAGCTTGAGGTCATAGACCCATAGACCTTTGATGGAGACTGAGTCAGTAATGGCAAGGTCTAGGCTAGGGTGTGGTCCCTGATTTGTGTGGGCACAGTCACATGTCCCTGGAGGCCAAAGCAGTCTTGCAGGCTGAGCAATACTGTAGAAAACTGACTGTTTGTTCACATGGATGTGGAATTCTCCTACAAAAACTATGGCTGACAAAGGACAAAGTGATGATATCTTGATTGTGGTTCCCAGGACTAAATGAAGGATTAGGCTTGAGATGGAGGTCTATGTGTCATAGAATACGTACGTAGAAAGAGTCTTTTGTTTGAAGGCTCGGCATTCCATGAAAATAAATTCATGTAATTGCACAAGTGATGTTCACCCAAGTTTCAGATCACCCTTAATGGAAAATGACCAAGCCGCCTCAATTGCCTGTGTTTCAGACATTCTCCTCGTAGAATCATGTCTGGTGGTAGGCTTCTTTGAGACACAAATAATCTTTTATTGCGCCCCATTTCTGCAATCCACATAAAATCCAGTCGTTATCTATTGTTATATGTCTATTTTGTAAATTGTCAAAAGTCCACAGATTCCATCTATAACTCTATCCTTGTGATGCTCTAGAAAACTGCTGAGAACTATGAAATGCGTATGGAAATGGAGCACATCACAGAAATGGTAGCTTTAAATGTCTTGGTACTCATCCTGGGTTTCTGAAATTACAGTCCATGAGGAATTTAGATCTCCTGTGATCTCCTGGCTTGAACAAACTCAAATCAAATCACATCAGCTGTGGTGAGTGAAAAGCCAGGTACGTGCAAAAGCCTGGCAGTGCAGACATACAGTGCAAAATACAAAATACTGGCAAGACAAGACTGTGTGCAATGTGCTACGATGATATGAAGAATAATTTAGCATGTTTTAAAGTGCAAGTGCGTGCTGCATAAATGAAAGGTAGAGTGCAATGCTCCCACAAATTTCAGTTTTATTTTGTTATTAACAAATTTTTTATTGTTTTTATTCATTTACGAAAAGTCTAGTGTGGTCACCATAACTGTCACAATTTAAACTATACTGAAAAAAGCATACTCATATTCTTAATGTCTTCACATAAAAACCCTGGAAAATAATTAAAGAATTATTTGATTTTCCAAAACTCATTGTTACCACAAATGTAAACAATGTTTGAATACGAATATAGTGCAATTGTTTGGGTGTACTAGAATATACTGTAATTGTTTGTGTAAGAATGTTTGTGGCGGTTGTGGTTATAGAAATCAAAGGTGTTTAAAAAAGGAGATCTGTGCGTTTCATTAACAATTGCATGTACTATTTTCTGCAAGTAATGAGTTGACAAGATTTGTGTTACGTCGCCACGTACTACAGATCCCGTGTTCCCGTTCTCCCTGTGTTTCAGTGTTTCCAGTCGTGTTTGTGTTGGTTTCAGCTGTTTGTCATTTGTACCTCATTTGTATCATTAATTTAAGTCTCAACCTGTCTCCATGTTCCTTTGTCAGTCAATGTCCTTGCACATGTGTTGTGTACCTAAGGTTCTGTGTGAGTTGTCTTCTTCGTTTTATCAGTAAAAGCCCGTATTGCATCACTACGGTCCCTGGCTCTGCTTCTCTGCACCCACCCCTGTGTTGGATCGTAACAATTTGATGACTATGATATACTTATTTTGATTATTGCTGACTATTGGCATACTCATAATGTTGTATTTTACCTAGTGCTGTCAAACGATTACATTTTTAAAACTAGTTAATAGGACTTGATTTGCGATTAATCACAAATAATTAATAATCAAAAATATTATTATCAATTATGAAAATTTATAATTATATAATACAATAATAATTATTATTAAATGATTTTTTTTAATTATTAAACAAATAAAAAAACTGAAACTTGTAATATTGAAGTGTAAAATATAAATGAATGGAAACTCAACACAAAATAAACACTCCTTAATAGAGTTAAAATACTGTAATATAATTTAGTGCATAAATGGTATTATATAATTATAGCAATATATTATTTTCATGTTCAAGAGTATTACATAAACTGCCCATGATCAAAGCATGGCAAATATGTAAAGTAACAATGAGTAAAGAATACCAACTGTTTTTTAACTGACTCTTTTTCCCTAATTTTTGAACACAGGTAAATGATGGACATTTTTCTTTTTGAAGACAATTTTTCCCCCTAATTCACATAGCGACTTTGCGTTGGTCTCGAACTAAGAAAAGCGTTATATAAATAAACTTGAACTTGAACCAACACATACTCATTATGATTTGTGAATGTGTTTCTACATGATCATTTTCAAAGTCAAAGTCAAGTCAAAGAAGCGTTTTATTGTCATGTGTGCAGGTCGTTCTGCACAATGAAATTCTTTATTCTCTAAAAAAATAAAACAAAAGTATATACATGCGATAAATAAATCAGATACGTACAGTGCAATAAAACAGAATATGTGGTTATGTACAGTGCATTGTGCAAAAGGTGCAATGATAATTATAAGGTCAGATAAAGTGACATTGTGATGTTGTACGTCTGTAGCAGAAAATGTCATCACTGTCCGAGCATGTGAGTCGCTGGACTAACAGTTCAGTGCTCTGATGGCAGAAGGGAAGAATGAGTTCCTCAGTCTGGAGGTTCTACACTCCAAACTCCTGTATCTCTGTCCTGAGGGAAGGACTGTGAACTGTCTGTGTTGGGGGTTGGAGGGGTCTTTGAGGATGGAGGCAGCACTTCTGTGGACTTTGTGCTGGTGAATGGTCTGCAGGGATGGCAGAGAAGTCCCGGTGATCTTCTCAGCTGTCTTCACCACTCTCTGCAGACCTTTGCAGTCCTTTTCAGTGGTACTGCCGTACCACACTGTGATGCAGCTGGCCAGGATGCTCTCGATGGTGCAGCTGTAGTGAGGATCTTTGCAGACATGCCAATCTTCCTCAGGCTCCTCAGAAAGCACAGCCAGCTGTGTGGTGTTTAGTGTCCAGGTGAGGACCTCACTTTAACCTGAGGTATTTAAAGCTGCTCACCCTCTCCACCTCACGCTCTCTGATGAACAGTGGCTGTTGAGGTCTCCTCTCATTCTTCATGTCCACTATCATCTCCTATGTCTTCTCTGTGTTCAGGGTGAGGTTGTTGTCTTCCCACCACGTCATCAGACTGGCCACCTCTTTCCTGTAGGCTGCTTCATCTTCCCCAGTGATCTTTCTGAATGAGCTTTTCTATCTGTTAACTCATGAGTCGCTTCTCTTCATTCTCATCGGGGCTGGACTGTGAATAACATGGTTTTTTTTTATTATTATTGTTTCATTAGTTCACCTATTTACTTCCAGTGGAGTTGCAAGTCTCAGCTCTGCTCTGATAATTATAAGCCTTTTATCTTAGGCAATCCAGTTCCTGTGTTTCTTCGACAGGAAACACCTTCTGTACTGGGACTGCAAGACAAAGACCCCACTTAATCCGTTTAGAAATGACTACATCATTTTAAACCAGAACCCCCACATTGATCTAACTGAACTACATAATTAGAAATATCATAGCACTGACTTATTATAATCCAAATCATTACAACTTGCCCTTCAAATTTAATCGTATCTCACAGATGTCAGACTTATTGATTATCACACGTTTATCAATTATCCCTGAAATATCTTTCCGGACAGGGCAGTTTTAGTCCCACTAATCGGTATTCTGGGGTAACTGGCTATTGAGTAGATAATTGAAAGCTTTCTAAAACAAATGCCAACAAATAGTTTTATTCTTTGATTGTTTTATGTCACTTTAAAATTCAAATCAGATTAATATCCAATGTGTGTGCGCACATGCAAACATACACTTTTTCAATATTAATAGAACTTTAACAATTGAGGGAATTAAAAAACACATGCAGTGTGAGTGCAAGATATGAAGCGCAGCAATAAGAAATTAAGACTAGTGAAAACTATGTGCTGGGCGTGTTGGTGCAGAAACAAAACATAACAATTTAGCAAAATATTATGAATTAAGTAACCCTACAGTATTAAGATACCAGTAAATATGCAGGATTTGTATAAATGTTAAACATTACATAATTTAATTCTAATGTGATTTCGTGTGTAGTTTTATGTATGTGCCACATTGCCTTAGCATTTCCACAATTGTGCCAAGTTTCAAGTATATATATATAGCGCTTTTCTCAGTCACAGACCATCGCAAAGCCGCTACGGAAAGTAGGAAGAACAGAGTCATTAAAAAAGAAAACTGTCCATTGTTCATCGATGTTCAGACTATGGACTATGACAAGTGCAAGCTAGAGTTGTGGGACTAGACTGGAAAACAACAAAAGTTGTTAAACTAGACTGAAGAATTAGAAACAGTTGTGAAATTAGACTAAAAGACTAGAAACGGTTGTGAGACTGGATTGGAGGACTGGAAACAATTGTGGGACTGGACTAACAAACTAGAAATGGCTGTTGAACGGACAGAAGGACTAGAAATTGTTGTGAGACTGGACTAAAGGTCTAGAATTGAAAAGAAAGCTGCACTTACTATTACAGTTGTGTGACCAAAGAGTTTGGTCAGCACTTATTGCTTTGTGATGGGACCACCAGACGCTGTTTTGTGGCAAAGTGAAGTGATATATAAAAACACATTTGTTTATATATAAATGTACAGTATATAATGCAATACGTGATCAATCTTGACCACAAATGAAGCAAAAACAGGATGATGTTTAATAATAACTTTAAGCAAAGATACCAACTTTTCTTTTGGTTTGCAGAGAATTCCATTTAGTTACATAATGTTAGGCTCCATATGTCAACCATTTCTAATTATATCTCTAGATGCAGAATAGCTAGGAAAACATAGGATTTTGTGTTGCTCTACGTGCTTAACAATATTTTAACCTCATACCCCCTCCTTTTCTAATCAATCTGCAGCTCAAATTGATTTTGATAGCACAAGCCCTTGACCTAGATTGAAAACAATAGACAAGAGCCCAATATGTATGGATTGAGGAACATGTAGCAACTGCTCCTCTACACAAGGTCATGCAGTATACTAGGATGTGTCCTGTCTTGGTTACAAATAAAAACTATAACCCTCCCCAAAGTGCTTAACCCACGCCTGCTTTGTGTTTTCCATCAGCTACACTGAGCAGTGATGCTTTCTGACAGGTGAATAATATGTTTCTGAGACTATTTCACCATCAAGACTAACTAATGAGTATCTGACCTAAAGCCGCATTTGTCTAATATGCAAGCGGTTTGCTTTTTTTGTCTTTCCATCATTTCACAATGTATACAGACAGACATTCAACCAATAAATGTTTAGTTCAACACAACTACTGGATGTTCTGTTTAAGTCATGTATTATTGCTGCTAATTTAGCAATAAAACAATATTCATATTGCAAACTTCATTCACATTTATATTTCAGCATTTACAATAAAAAAAAAAAAACAAAAAAAAAACTTGCAAACGGCCAGAGTGGACACCATTGTTATGGTTCACATACGCATTCACCATTAAAACTGTTCAGAACCTTCTAAAAGAGGTTTTAGTGTGTACGTGTGTGAGTGTGATAATAATACGTCTAGGGCTTGGAAAAATTGTAGAAAGGCTGCCTAATCTAGTTGTCAGTAACAGATTCATACCAGCACCACAGAACATCAAAATCAAATTATGGCTTTTCATGTTGCTTATTAATTGCAGGGTTTTTTGCTGTTTGACTAATTTTCTCAGCATCTACAAACTCCTGTGTCTGTGCCTGTGTCAGTGTCTGTGCCAGCAGGATTGAGATGACCTCGATGTGACAACAAGGGGAAGATGGAATCTTCTAGATCCATTGGATGAGTTTATCTTCGCTATGGCCCTGGCGCACATGATCATGGGATCTGTGATGTCACCCCCTCTTGATTGTGAAGAACAAGTGCCACTGCGTCTTCGTGGAAGGGATGGAAGCCACTTCATTCGCAACTCAGGGAGACATTGGTCCAAGACCATCATCCCAAAAATTCTGTAATGTTAGAATGCCAGTGGAGACTGGCACCAGTGAGTCGAATTCTCCCTAGGTTTACTCCCAGCCACTCCAGCCAAAAAGTTTTGTTTTTCTAGCCACTGTGGCATATGTTGCTTGCTCAGTGGTAGTGGCCATAGTCTAAGAACCGATAAACAATGTACATATTTACAACCATGTTCTCTTTTTTATGTTTGCAAAACTGCTTTGCGATGGCCTGCAAATGATAAAGTACTTTATAAAATTGAATTAAATGTAATTGAACAGTGTCAGTTGCCCATTGCAAACATACAAAATTAGTTGAATGTTCAAATGAGTTCAAATCTTTGTTTTTATCCCTAGACTTTAGTTAAATAGAAAGAATAATATAAATACAGATATATAGACACACAAATGGAAGCATAGACAAATAGATTCATTATAAAACACCCGAGTAAATTCAAATATAGACAAATTCTTTCTTCTTTTTTTGACATATTCACCAGAAGATCATCTGACCAATCCACAGATCAGACATACAAAGGCTCTTATTTTTGTTATTATTACTTCCTGCAAGATTTCATCCTTTTAGTCTTCCGCTTCAGTTATTCAAAAGCTTTAAACTGATTACAAAAGACAGATTGCCAATTTGTACGTGTATGTGTGTCGGTGCAAATGCCATGACCAGAGGATTAGTTGAAAAAACTGCAGACTTCGCTTTATGCAAAAAGAAATCTAACGAATCCAAGTATTACTTAAATCAATATCCAGAAGAACATGCTTAATTTGTGCCATGTTCATACACACCACACTGGAAAGTAGGGTTTTGTATGCCTTCATAATTTGTTATTAACTTGTTTAAAACTTTTAAATCCTTTATCATTTGTTTATTATTGTTTTTATAATGCAGCGTACATAAAGATCAGCCAAAAGATAATTATTTTCTATCATATGTAGATATTAAACATTGAATCCAATTGGCTATAGAATGATTGCAAATCTTTTAAACTAGTAACTATTAAAACTATTTATTCAAACAATTTATGATATACATCAAACAGATTCATATTAATAGACAAAAATTATCTATTCAAAACTAAATTCTTGAAAAAGGTATGTTTTGACCTCATGTATCTGACAATAATGGCATTTACAATATCAGAAACTGGGATATTTTTTTTAACAATCAAAATGATTTTGCTTTCAAACAGCATTCAGAAACAGAAAAACACAATGACTATCACAAAAATGCACACCCTAGAACACACAATAACGCAAAAAAGACCGACCGAATTGCCACACTAAAAGGATGCAAACCAAATGAACCAAAAAAAAGTGGTATAAGAAAGGAAAGGAAGTGGGGGTCGAGAACAGATGAGGTCCTATTGGCATGAGACCATTATTTGCTATTCAACAACTAGCAAGCAGTAGATAAAGGAAAGGGGGAAAAAAGAGACAGAGAGGAGCAGACAAAGACAGTCAGTAAGATAGGCGCATTGGCAATTCCAATGCAAAAAGCTGCGATGATTGCTACTAAGAGACTTCATTGAGAAGCGTTTACTTCTCAGTGATTGACAGTGATTCCCAAGATGAAACAAATAAACAACTAACAACAAACGACGGACTCATCCGATCCTCATTAATGGACCTTAATGATAGAGATTTACACAAAAATGTCCAGAACACCTGAGAGAAATTGAAACAATGACACACACACACACACACACACACACACACACACACACACACACACACACATACACACACTTGTTGTTGTTTCTAAATAATACTATGCTATATATTCTTTAATACTATACTATGCATGCTATATTTTGCAATTGTTGTCTTTTGCAAATTATAGCTATGCCCAGAAGATTTTATTTTTTTGTTCTGCATTTAAGAAAACGTATACAGATCAGTGTTTTTACAATATATCAGTATTTCTACATTCTATGAAAACATCTGCAACATGCATCATGCATCATGCTCATTTTCTGTTTTATATTAACAGCTTCCACCTTTATTGACCTTCCTTCTATGAGTTCTATAGTTTAATTGGTTTTGACCAGCTATCTGTATTTGCTGTACATCTCTGTGTGTAGGATCGTGGACTCTGACCTCGAATCCATGCAGCTCCGTCAGCTGGATGACCTCCCCAGCAAAAAATGACTTGAGGACTATGCTTGTACTGTGAAAAGTCAGGACACTTAATTTAGAAGTGTCCAGTAAAAGTGGCCGCTCAACCGTAGTACACCCAGATGGGCGTTTCTTCAGTAGCTTCCTTGCCACACCATTCTTTGCTTAGTGTCCCTCTTTGGTTTGGTTCCAGAGTCATTAACTCCCTGGCTGATCAATTCTGGTGCTGAGAAGAGTTTCATTGACTCCAGTCTGATAGTACGGTGGTGTATTCTACTTATTGACCTACCTACACCAATTAAGGTGGAATCCCTCAGTGGTCACCACCCTTTCCACATTACTCGGAAAACTAGATTATTTGTGTTTGACTCACCTAGCGTTCTTGCAGTGGCAACCTTGGGTAGCTTTACCCATATTAGACCTATATCAACTTGTAGCCATAATTCATTAGTCTGCCCTTTGTGCCACAGTTAGAGGCTGCAGATTTGCCTGGAGTTCCTTCTCGGTACTATGCCCGAGTATGGTCATCAACAAGACTTGCAGCCCTTCCGTTCCTCCTCATCGACCTTATGAGTGTGCCTACAATTTACTCCCAGGCATTTCTCCGCAACAGAATTTCTTTATTTTCCTGTCAGGTTCAGAATGACAGGCTATTGACAAGTACATTAATACATCTTGGCTCATCTGTTCTTCGTCGCCTCCTGCTGACTCAAAGTTCTTCTTTGTGAAGAACAACTTCACTATTAATAATCTATTATCCCTGCCATTGATGTCTATGGCATGATGTGTTTCAGGGCATTTGTGTAATGCATAATTACGGTATAACATATCATTTGCATTCATGAAGATGAGTGCAAGAAAGCCAACTCCATCAGAACCCTATCAATACTGAGTTCTTCCTTTTGGTCTGACCAATGTGCCAGCTGTATCCCAGACCTTGGTCAATGAAGTGTTGAGGTACATGGCTGATCGGTTTGTCTTTTTGCATCTTGATGATATCCTGATTCCTCTCTTATGTTTCAAAAATTCTGGAAATTTTTCTTTCTTCAGGAAGTACATTTGTGAGGTCACACACTGATGTTGGACGAGAAATCCTGACTCTACAGTCTCTGCTCTATTTCATACCAAAGGTGTTCCATTCAGCTGACTGTTGATTCTGGAATATTTAGAAGCAAGGAGATTTCATGACTGGATTTGTCACGTGGCATCCTAACACAGTTTCATGCTAGAATATACTGTCTTGATTTTATATACCTGTGGATATAGGACACCTCATTTTGATTATTTGAATGGGTGTGCAAATACGTTTGGCAGTACGTATAGTGTAAGGATTCAATTGCTGGTGGTTTGTCAAGGCGGACATTCTCCCAGGACCACTAACAAAGTGACATTTTCAGGTTTTTCAAAGTGCCATTTTTTATTTTTACAAAATAATATCTAGTTCTTCCAGTATTGTGCCAGTGGTCCTGTAGGACAATAGATCAAAGTCAAAGGAACTTTATTTGTCCCCGTGGGGCAATTAACGAAACTGTGAAGCGTCCCACAATCTACTGCACAACGCAGTGATCCCTGCTACACAAGATCACCATAAGGTGAATTCGAATTGAAGTATAAAAAATTGAAACGCTTGTTTTACCACACACACACACACACACACGCACGCACGCACGCACGCACGCACGCACACACACACACACACACACACACACACTTGCATAACCTTAGCCCTAAAATTCCATCTTGACCCGAACATGGGCTTCACATTTTTGGGGCTCAGACAAAGGGCCACACAAGTGTCTATAGGGCCCCACATTACAACAAAAACGGACTAGTTCCACGTATAAAGGAAGAAAGTAAAGTGAGAGCAAGCGGCTAGGTTTGGTTGGAAGCATTTGAGGAATTTGTGCTTTCCATTTAATCCGTACCAGTGAAATGTGCATACACAAAGTGAAGTGAACACACAAGAAGTGGTGGCATCCAGGGAGCAGGACCGTCCCAGTTGCTCAAGAACACTGTTTTGGATTCGAACCTGCAATGGCTGGGTTGAAGTAACTGTAACTAGGTCACAATCCCCCTATACTTTATGAAAATATTTTTTTGAATTATTTACACATTAGAGTTTTTTTCTGGCACGGAAATGTCTAAAATTCACACACAGCACTTATCAAAGATAGGGACAGAAAGCACAGACCGGTGTCAGAAAACCTGAACTGCACATAAATCAAAAACACGGTGAGAGTCCCACTGCATGTGATTCCCACACAGATACCTGCCAGTGTGTTTGATACTGAAGACACTATAGGGGCTGAGTCTAAATTCACAGATCTCTATGTGAGAAATACTGTGTATTTTTATGAAACTGCTACGTATTGGTGTCTATCGTTCAAAATATCATATTGTAAACACACACACACACACACACACACACACACACACACACACACACACACACACACATATAAATAAGTAATGGGACTGAATAAAATAAATAAATCAAACTTTCACTTTTCCATGTTCTTGATTGCAAATTCTTCGCAAGTCTAAAAGCCTAAAGTCTGGAACACATAGATGTCACCAGGCATTGGGTTTCATCCCTGGTGATGCTCTGCCAGGCTTCCAATGCAACTGTCTTCAGTTCCTGCTTGTTCTTGGGGCATTTCCCTTCAGTTTTGTCCTGTCTTTAATCTCAAGCTCGAATCAAATAGGACTTTAGTTACTGCTGTTTCCTAAATAGGGGGGTCTGTTACTCTAAATGAGATCTGAAGGACTGTTGGACACACTCGTATGCTGTCCGGGATGCTTTTCCTTCCTGACTGACAGACAATAGAGAAGTCAAATAGGACTCCACCCTTATCCTTCCCCACACACGAACACACACGCTTCCTTGGCCCACCTCTCACTTTTTATGCAGTAATAGCACACACAACAGGAAGGATAACCTAAAATACTTTACAACAGACACAGGGGAAAATGGCATGTTTATGAAAAGGTTTTTCTGAAGAATGTAATTTTTTAGATTAGATTATTTTCCCTTGGTTACGTCATGCAGACACATTTGCAGAGTAAAACCGGCACAGGCCACATTCCAACAAGCATAATATTTATTTAAAACTTATTAATAAGCAGTGACACTTTTCTATTGATGATATAAAAACAAATTTTAGCAATGCACAAACACACACTACACTATTCGTCTGATTGTCTGTCTCTGTCTTTTTAGGAGTATTAGATTAGATTAGATTTAGATTAGACTTTATTGTCATTGTGCAAGGTACTTGTACAGAGACAATGAAATACAGTACATTTATAATAGAGTAGGGCTCTATAGGGACCATAACAACGTGATTTGTAAACATTTAATCTTTTGTTATTTTTTGGCTAAGTTTCTGACAAGAAACAAACAAAATCTTGGTTATCACCAAAAAAGTCTTACCTCTCACGACTGAGGTTCTATATCGTCCATTATAAAGACAAATTGTTTTAGTATTCCTATGACAAGAATTTGTTGCCAGCAGTGACTGGTAGGAACATAAGAAGGAAATGATCTTAAAAAATGGGATCGCCTGAACAATTGAGTGTACAACACAGTGTGTCTGGGATGCTTTTGGGCTATAAAGTGAATAGTTTTACAACCGTAGTGGTTTACGGCAGTTTTTGTTTGTTGGTAAAAACACACAAGTCGCATGCAAAGTTTATAATGCTTTGTTGCCTGTTAGCTAAAATAAAGTCTTGTTCTAAAGCCTAATATGCTGCTTATTCATTTTACACCGTATCACTATTGTCAGGGCATTGTAATGAAGGGGATTTATGAATACTTGTAAGAAATGTCATACACAAAAGAACATGTTTTCACGTACAACCTGTTACAATTACTTTTTAAAGTTGGAATGATTGTTGCTTTTTAGCAAGAATTTAAATCCGGTTCTAAAATTGAAAACATTACTTAATTTGCATATAATAAGGTTTATTACATCTTGTGTCCAAGTTACATTTAAATTAATCAGTAATTTTGGATTTTAAGTTTTTGTAAAGGTTTAATTTAGTAGCCTAAAACTTATCATTTTAACATTTCAGACATGTAATGGGTTACGGCATCCTCAGAGACAAACAACTTTTGTATTTTATGTTTTTGTTTATATTATATACATTCAGAATGCAAATTTTAGTGTTCCATATTTATATGTGCACATTTATTGCTTTTGTTTAATTTATAGTTTTGTTCAAAACAAATGGCCCAAAGAATGCATGTTGAACTCATGGATGATTGTACGCCCATCCATGAACGCCTGGATGCTTACACAGTCACTCACAGTTCAACTTCAGTGACTTTCAGCCCGGTAGCGACGTCAACTGACTACCTCCTTCCTGTCTGGACCAGCAACAGCGGATGTTATACTTCAGTTACCTCTGCTGAGTGAATCTATAAAATCTATAAATACATACTACTACATGAATCCAGCAGGCTCTTATCCTTGTAGTAGAAGAAGAGCAAGGAACTATTATGACTGTAACAGTTGAGTAATACGTAAAGTGAGTGAGATTGTCAATATGGCGAACCATATCGAAATAAGTACAATTTCCTTTGCAAATATACAATTAAACAGACCCAGTGTCAGAATCTGAATATATTCATCATTGACTATCCATTCATCCATCCATTCATTCGTCACGTCTGCCACTTCCTTATTGTTGATAAAGCCATGATACAGACCAAAAATGAACATAATAGCAATCTTTTTTTTTTTAATTCACACAGTTGCTTTTGGACAGTCTGCGGCATGGAAAAGTGCTTTATAAATAAACTGAACTTGAACTCAAACCAATTGCCCATCTTATGATACAAATTCACCTGAAATACATATTTTTGGACTGTGGGAGGAAAGCGAAGCACAAGGAGGAAGTCCACGCAAGCACGGGAAGAGCTTGCTAAGTCTGCATTTTACTTTTTTTTTTTAATTTGAGTTAAAATGTTATATAGATTGTCGCTTTTGCTTTTTTTCTGCCCTGAAAAGTCTTTCTGTCTTCAGATTTTTGTTGGTTGGCCAGAATCGTGCAAAAGTTTCCTCCGGGTGCTCTGGTTTCTCCCACAGTCTAAAAACATGCGTTTTACGTGAATTTGAGTATGAATTTGAGAGTGAATTGAATTGAATTGAATTGAAAAATCCTTTATTAGTCCCACAGCGGGGAAATTTCACGTCACAACAGCAACAACAAATCCAAACAAATAAATAAACAAACATCACCATAACGCACTGCACACATCATAATAAACAAACAAACACAGACCATAAATGAACAAGTAGCGCTGCCCATCATAGGCATAGTTACAGTCACCTGCAGGTCACAAAGTGTCTGTTGTGGTAGTGCCCAAATGTGAGTGGATGCTGGCGGGTTTGGCTGCCGCTATTCTGCTGGACAAATGGTATGGTTGTGCATGTTGTCCTCCTGTGTAAGACTATACATCTTCATAGTCTCAAAATTATTGATATTATTATGATTATTACGATTAATATTACTTTTATTATTAAGTAGTATTAATAATATTAAAAACAATAAGGTGTTACTCCCCTTCAGTCCACACCTCTAATTACGCTTCATTATGTAATGTTCCAGGTGGAGCCAAGTGACACCTGAGCAAAGATATAACTGAAATTGGAGACAATAAAATTTAAATTAAAATCTATCACTTCATTATCTGATAATTTTGTAGCAATAAAAAAAAAAAATCAATATTCACACATAAATGCTACTGTTGTAACTAGTGGCTTCTGTCATTTAGTGCAACTGTTTTGCAAACTCCTATGAAATAAGTTCAAGTTCAAGTTCAGGTTCTGAGCATTTTAAGGCGCTTTTCACAGTTTTAACTGTCTCTTGCACGCACACAGTGAAGTAAATACACACAAACCCACATCAATGTGAATGCCTTAAGCTGTGGTTCCCAGGCAGCATGAACTGCCCCGTTATAATTTATTATATATCGTAGATAATATAATTTACCGTAAATAATTTATATAAAAATATTACCTGATTTACAATAAAAGTATACATAATGTTTGACTTTATTTGTGTTTTGCGTGTAACTGGTTTTTGTCATATACATAAAACAATGGGAATACAAATATAAAAAAAACAATTTTCATGATATATTATTATTTTTTACTACTTTCTGTTTTTTACTTTGCATTCATATATGAAAGTAAAAACATATTGTGTAAAAAACTATATACTGTAAGGTTTGGAAATAGAAGAAACAGTGCATCTTTCTAAATCACTACAACAACGGCCATTTTGCGTTTAAAAAAACACACTGTGGGATGAGACCCTGAGATGTGTTCAAACATACCAAATGCTCGTACAGAGGTGTGGATAAAAGTATTCCTAGAGCCCATGAGTCCAAGTTCATGTTTGCTCATAAAATGAGCGAAACCTTAAAAAAATTTTTTTATCATGCTTAATCAGCCAATTTAGCTGAAATCACTGTACAATTTGTAGTTTAATATTAACTTTAAACACGCTTTTTTTTTCTATACTTGAAAACACACGTGTCAGAAAGCAGAATTTGTGCAAATACAATAGAAGCTATTGAGAGCATTGTGATTCCTTTGCGGAGGATTCTCCTTGCGAATACTTGACAATGTTGCCATAAACATAATATACCAAAATATTAATTGAAATAAATATTTAAACCAACTAATAGCAACACAGACAAAACACTGCCAGCCAAAGTTGGTTTCTAATTAATCAGAAGGGGCCTAGTCTTTGGCACGCTCTAGAATAAAGGATGAAGGGGTGTGAGGCCCACGTGAGACAGCAAGGCATCAGCGTGGCTCAGCAACAAGTGCTTGCTGATTGAAAGCTCCATTTGTTGCCCACACCTCGGCATGCTCCTCTGGGCGTACATTCATCGCCACTTCCTGGGGCCTTTGTGTTTTACTGAGCTAGAGAGAGTAAAAGGAGGGGTAGAAGGGCCACCTGACCCAGAACATTGGCACGACACGGTGGGCCCCTGAAAGACTGGCTTTACCATCTGCCACAGTAATTCAGCCGTCCGCATGCCAGAGCAGCCACGCGGCCCACTTATGCAACACTATTTAACATGGGCCTCTCCACACAAAGCCCAGAAACAAACATTGCAAGCCAGGCTGGAATTTTTTGCCTCGCTGGGGCCCTTTTTGTAGTCATTGAACATTTGAGCTTGTCCCCGCTTCATCATCCTAACCTACGATGACACTGTGGCTTCAGAGATCCTTCAAGAAGCTTTGAGTCTCACTACAAGACTCACAAGGTTATAATAGTAATTAATTAATTAATATTAGTATTATTTGAAGATTTATTAAAGTGCAAGATTTGCATCTTTGGAGAGATTTCATGTTTTCAAAAGCAGTTAACCTGCTTTGTTGTTGTATTGTTTGAGACATAATTTAGCTTTTTAATTGTTAAATAACAATTGTGATCTTTGTCTGAATTTTAATCACATTAGATCAAGTGGTTCAAACATGTGGCCTTCTTGTAGTTAATTAATAGTTTAATCGTTGTGGTCCAGTGGTAGGTGACATGGACTCGTGTCCGAGAGGGTGCAGGTTTGAATCCCCTTAGGAGCTAGCACAACTCTTTGTGTCCTTGTCCTAGAACTCAAATCAAATCACTTTTATTGTCACATCACCCCAGCGTGTGAGCTGTGGTGAGTGAAAAACTTAGGTGCAAACTCCAATAGTGCAATGTACAGTACAAAAGTAGCAGTGCAAAATAAACCGACTTTGTGTGCAAAAAAAGATGTTGTGCAAAACAGTTGTACAAAATAGTGGAAATTAGGTGCATATGAGAAAAGTATGGAACTCCTAGTGCTAATCAAGTGTCCTTGGGCAAAACACTGAACCATGCATGGTCCCCGGGCGCCACTGCTTAGGCTGCCCACTGCCGGGCAGCTGCCCGCTTGGAGTTTGTGTGTGTTCCCTTCACCGTGTGTATGTGCTCTTTACTTCGATGTGTTAAAAGCAGAGCACAATTTCGATATTGTCCATACTGACAATCTCACTCAGTTTACTTTAATTGTTACAGGGATCTTAGATATGCTAGAAAAAGAAACTGAGTGACTTTGTCAATATGAACATTTGTGACCATATTGAAATTGGACTCAGCATTTAACTATACAGTGAAGAGCACATACACACAGTGAAGTGAACACACACAAACTCGGAGCCTTAAGCCGCGGCCCCTGGTGATGTGGGGCATGTGGGTTTCAAATTTTTGCCAAGGACATTCAGCTACAAAACCGCCTGGAGAAGGATTCGAACCTGCAACCTCTTGGACACAAGTCCATTTCCCAAGCAAATTATAAAGGTACGATGTACGCAAAAATAACATAATGAGCATGCAAAACTATGAGATCAAGGATTTCAGCAGAGACCTCTCAGTGCCCTATGGCTTCTTTCGCATCTGGATGAAATTATTGCCTCGCTACTGCTAATTAAACACTTCACAAAAAAGTTGGGTTGACCTAAACATGCCAAATAACACATTCATATCATTTCATCTCTCATTTGTGACCAAAATAAACTCTGAAGATAAAAAGAAAGCTAAGAAAAGCCAGTAAAAGTGTTTTCTATATAAATAACAACAGTTTAATAATACCGTTAAGTTACTGATTCACTAGTTGAATACTTTTTTGCACATGATTTATTTTTGACAAATTGACCTCTGTAAGTAAAGTGACTTGAACTGATTGTGTGAGTTTGCTTTATTAGAAATACAATTTAAAAGAATGTTTGGCTTTTAGCAAATAGTTTATTTTTTTTTCTGCAGGCAAAAGAGGTCAGCTTTCAGTGCTTTTTAAAATGATGTGAAGGTAGCAGAAATTCAAACAGGAATTGATTCATTTATCCAAGAGTATAGCCGAACAAGAAAAAGGTTATGTAAAAAGATCTTATAGGAACTACTAAGCAGCGCTTGCTCTCAGATTGTTGATTTCAGGAAAATGTAGATGTCAGGAAAAATATACCCGCACATGAGAGTTGAGGTAATAAGGTGCAGTACCAATGAAATGAGGCCTGTCATCTTGTAGTATTTGCCTAGTCTTCTATTGGTAATGCAGTTTTCCCTTTTTTGAGGCCGTTAACTTCAGCAGCAACTGATTTGAACGGATTTTTTCTTGTGCTAAATATTTTGCCCCAGTAGGTATTGCATTATACAAGCTAAATAGCTATTGCATCTTTGAGTTATTGTCATATCTGTAATTATTTTGGGTCAAGTAGAGGATTTTGGGCCAATGGTATGGTTCAAAAAATAATATGTTTTCCTTTATTTGTACAATTACAAAGCGGTGTTGCAAAAATGTTTCAAAGTGACGCTTTTAGTGATGTTGTCTGCTGGGCGTTTGTCAGAATCTATTGTACGTTTTACTTTACACTGGCACAAATTGCAGTATTGTTATAGTACCTGACCATAATATGGTTTGTGTAGCTGTATAGCTGTATAGTCCTGATACATAAATAATGCAACCACTCATTTTGAAGACTAAAACACTGTTCTACTTTAACTCTGCTCTTCATTTATTTCGAGTGTGTACGAACAAGGGAATTGAACGTGAGAGTCGCTCAGTAGTTCTTTGACTCTATCAGCTCTTTTGTAATGTTTTAACCAAACCTGATTTAAAATGTAATATATAATTGCGTACAAATCTGCTTAAAGTTACGAAACCATTGCTGGTCCACAGAAGCAGATTGGGGATTCCTTGGAGGTATGAGCTCTTCTTTGTTAACTGCCAACCGATGCCCATTGCTTCAGTTTGAAACAGCCTTTACCCACAAATTATTGTCCAGTTTGGACGACAAATAATAGTCCAGTTTGGAGTCTTCACGCATATCACTCTCTCATAGTGTTGGTTTGTCCTTTGGTGGTAAGCGTACTTTTTAAAATATCCCTTTATTATCGCGACGAATGCCGAATCTCAGCAGGACACCAGGGCGTGGAAGGTTTGCTAAGAGTTGGTTGTGCAAACATTATACACAATATTGGTCCACATTAATAACAGTTAATGGTAAAATCCGGGACTTTCTACCTCGTCAAATGATATATTAGCAACATAACCTTACTAGTTTCTGAGTTTCAATATAACTTTGCTAGACAAGTTTTGCAAAACCATAGCATCGGTTGCTTTCAGCGTGGCAAGAGGTGTTTTCCTAGCATTGCATAGCGATGATTAAGTCAATCAGGTTTTTATTCCTCAACAAGAGGAACACACACCCACAATTTTTTCAACAAGTTGTATTTGCTGTCCACATTGACATTGCACTAATGATGTCTCAACGTTATGTCTTTTGTCAATGGAGTCTGTGTTCAGTGTGAGATGGCCCGTGCACTTTGAGAATCACAGACAGTATTTGTGCCAGTGTCTGAGGCTTTCTTCATTATCATAGTTTCCAAGACGTCACATCAAATCTTCATCAGAGATTATTTAAAGTGACAGATCCCAGACTCAAGACTTGAAGCCCATTGTCTCTTCGTCCCTGAATTTAAATTAAGAATGAAGATGCCGTTTAAGCCCATGCCCCAAAATCCACTGGTGGGTCTAGTAGAGTGGAAGGGTATTCACAGTACTACTTTTTTAATGTGCTGTTATACAGTTCTGATGGATATCAGGTATGTTTTTAAAATGTTTCTAAGTTGAATTTAATATTTCATCCGCATATATTCACATACTTTATTCACATCTATCATTGTTTCATAATTTCATAATTTTTACTAAATGATTGCAGTACGGGTCATCAGTATTGCAATTAATCATAAAAAGTATTATTGAAAAGTCTATTATAAGGTGTCTGTTTTATTCACATTGATTCACATTTTTATTAGTTTTTGCTTCACCTATGTGAACAATATTAAAACAGTAAACCCTTTATGTGACTTTGCTTGGATGTGTGAGATAAAACAGGAGGGGTGGCATACCGGCCTTGATTGTTATGGCTTACCTCAGATCAGCAACCCATGTGGACACAAAACAGTGGAAAGAGCAGCTGCTCACTATTACTAACAGCCATCACTGAACAAGACTGGTTTCACAGCCGGGTGAAAGTCTTCACATTGTGAGGTCCCAAGCCTGATTTGTTTTCAAAGTCAAGACCAATCAGCTTTTTTGATTTAACAGAGTTAATGCTTAGTTTATTACGTGTTTTCAACAGTGGCAGACCGTCTCAACGCAAAGTTCAATGTTGTACAGTGGTGTAAAGAGATTTTGTAAATTGACTTTTATTTTACAAAAGTATTTTTGGCTACTTTGTACTTACTCTCTACTTTACTCTCTACTTGACTACATTATTGATTAAGTACTCGTATGATTGAAAACTGATTGGAACTTGTAGATTGGAAACTTGTATGGATACTCTTTACTCCACTACATTTTAATGGGAACATAACGTTACATGTTACATTACAATTACGCGTAACAAGACGGAATATTTTTCTAACGTGGTTAATTTCTTGAGCGAACGAGGCGATATCAAGGTACTGGATGCTATTTTTGAGCTAAATCATATGAACGTTAACTAGCGGTTGCACTTTTGTACACATTTCAGTTTGACAGATAATTACTTTTTGTTCTTTTTTATATTCTTTTTGTTCTGTCATTATTAATAAAGTTCATTTCTATGTTATAAAATAAAACCTCATAAAATAAGTGTTTCTAGTTTTTTCCCATTTCGTGGCGTTTTGAGCCTAGATATAGTAAGAGTAAAATACTTAAGTTTTGACTTTGACGTATGACTTTTACTCAAGTCTTTTTGGAATTGGTAACTTGTAACTTGTAATGGAGTACTTTTCACAGTAATATAGTATCAGTACTTTTACATAAGTATGGTTTTCAGGTACTCTTTATACCTCTGATATTTTACAACCAGTCCTGCTCATTAAGAACAGGTTAGGTGAGTGATTGTGTAAACATTTGTGAATAATTAAGAAAGCTAAAGTGAGTGAGTGTGTTTGTCAAAATAGCCATTAGGGACAATATCAAAATTGTGCTCTGCGGTTTTGAACCTACCAGGATTTGAACCTGCAATGCTTGGGTGGCAGGTCCAACTTACAACCGCTGGACCACAACTGCCACAAGCTGCTTATATTATGAGGCCTCAATTCATGCATTCCAGTCTCTTAAAGAAATCTGAGATGGGAGCAAATGGAGGTATCAAGATCCTGCTTTACAGACTTGCTTATTATCCTGTTCACTGAAGACAGGAAAAGCTAAAATTGTGAATGAATGAATTCTAGACAGAAAATTGATATATTCAAACACACAATTGTTTGACTACTCTTTTGTACAGTATCATAGAGGGAACCTAACCCTAATACCAGCTGTTGCTCAATTGATGTTCTGATATAAAAAAAAATGTAAGACTCTGTTGGATCATTGAAGAAGAGTTTATAAAAACTAGGGCACTGTCTCAAAAAAACAGCTTATTCCTGCACCACTCATTCCTGACCTCTCTGAATTTAACCTTTGGCCCGGAAGGCCAATATTAACTTTTGGTCAATTGTGGTTGGCTCCTGACTTCCCCTGTGCAACTCGTGAGAAAATTCCAGAAGTGGTTGCCTGGCAGGATTCAGTGTTAGAGAGTTGACCCCTAATATGTCTGGGGTTAACCTTGATCTTCTCAGCTACCAACTACAACAAGCTTTCCCCCACCACTTACTAAAGCTGCCATTCAAAAGAATGAAAAAAACATTTTGGAAACAAAAATCACTTGAAAACTTTATGGTTTTTAATATACTATAGTCATAATTTTTTTTTACAAATCAGCTGTGCAACATTGTAACTTGATGCATTAAGGTCCATCCACTACTTTCTGATTTAGATTTACACTGTATAGATTATTGGTTATAAAAAATGGCTTTACCTGTGTAGTTATTGTGACAGATGCATTTATCATCGGTATGTGGTGGAATTAGCCCTCTGGAGAGAGAGACTTTGTTCAAAGTCAATTGGAGATCTCAGTACAAAAGTCATTCATCACTTTTCGAGAATAAAAGGCATGTTACTATTGCATCTGACTAGGAACAGCAGAATTCGGTTAAAAACAAAATGGGCAATCGTCCTTGCATCCCTTGTGTTTAACAAGGTCCAGCTCTCTACATTTAGGAGGTAGTTCTAGGGTTCTATTGGGACAAGTCAGGAAATCAACCATCATTAGTGCATTTCAGCAATTTTAGAATTTGTACTGTTGTAATGATACAGTTAATATCATTTTCTTGGATGATGTGTGTGGTATTCTGCTCGTGTCCAAATGAGAGCTTCAAAGTTGAAGTACTAGGTATTGTCTAAATTTAAACCTTGTGATTTTTTTGGTGAACTTGTGAACAGTTGGTGCTGGAAGTGCTCGACAAAAACTGACCATTTTTTGCTTTTGCGCTTTCTCAAGCTCAATTTGAAGTCTTGAATTGAATAAATAAGCGTATTAAAGCTGAATTAAAAAATCTCAGTGTTAAGATCTCCTGCACGTTTAGTGGATTTTCTCTCTCATCAACCTGCAAACCTCTCTCAGAATTGTGTAAAAGACGGAGTTTGTACTCATTCAATTTTCTTTCCCAAACCGAGCTTGTTGCAAAGCGTGCGCTCAAGAACGTAAACAAACAGGTCTTTGGTGATATAATGGGTGTTAGGCTTGGACTCTAAACAAGGTCCATTATAATACACACACACTAGAGAGTGTTCTCAAGTAAAGTGAAAACCCCTGCTCAGTTTTAGAAAATAAATGTTTATTATATAGAGTGGGTAGGTTCCTCTGGTAGGTTCCACATCTGAAGAGTCCTTGAGCAAGACACTGAACTCTGAACTTAGTTGGTAACACTAAGCAAGGCCCCATTCAAGCCCATTGAGTTTCTCTCTTTGGCTCTCTCAAATCAATGGCAAGAGCTGGTGACTTGGCATAGCATTTAAATGCCAGATCACCTTCTAGAAATTAATTAGCAAGTTCCGGATTTTGCATTGTCTGTTAATGCTACATGGCCAACAATTTTTTTGTTTGGGAGGAAAAAGTGCACAATGGATTTTCATACTCCAACAATACAAGTGTTTAATTATTGTCTGAAAAAACAATCCATTTAACAAAGCTGATTTCTTGAATGCTGTTATTATAAAGAATCAAGTATACAAAGAGGAATTTTAAATAGCTCTTGAAGAGTTCAAGTTCAAGTTCTTAGCATTTGTAAGGCGCTTTTCTGTCTCAAAACTGTCTCAAAGCGCACATGTGGAAATGTGAGGACTATTGTTTTTTATTCATTAGTAGTTGGTGTTAAAAATATGGCTATGAATATCACTATGACTATGACAAAGACAAAGTGCAACATTTTACCTGAAACAAACAGTGTTAGTCAAAAGGAATCAGATACAGTGGGCAAGACTTTTATTTCAGATTGAGTTTTGATTGCTGAAATCAAAGTCTGATTCTGAAACTATGTAGGCAATAGTTAAAAAAAAAAAAA